>CM042424.1:2287875-2707875 GCA_023634145.1 Thymallus thymallus | reverse complement strand
CATGATAAACACTTTACATTGTATGTGAACCACATGTCAGGGACCATTTTCCATCTTGTCCAAATTCAACAAGGTACTTTTAAAAAATTGAGCTGAACTGAATTGAACAGAACCGAACAGTACTGAACTGAAATGAATGTGATTCCCTCAGACATGCCCAAGGAGCTGCGTCTTCAGGCTGCGCGGGCGGCCGTGCTGCTTCTGCCTGATGAGAGCCGCGAGGCGCTGCAGACCCTCCTGTGCCTTCTGAGTGATGTCACCGCCTACGTGGCAGAGAACCAGATGACCTGCACCAACCTGGCCGTCTGCCTGGCGCCCTCGCTCTTCCACCTTAACACGCTGAGACGCAAGGAGAGCTCCTCGCCACGGTGGGCAGGGGTGGGGTAAAGGGTGTGGGGTGTTGTGGGGAGCTAGGGTGTGTGTGTGTGTGTGTGTGTGTGTGTGTGTGTGTGTGTGTGTGTGTCTGTGTGTGTGTGTGTGTGTGTGTGTGTGTGTGTGTGTCTGTGTGTGTGTCTGTGTGTGTGTGTCTGTGTGTGTCTGTGTGTGTGTGTGTGTGTGTGTGTGTGTGTCTGTGTGTGTGTGTGTGTGTGTGTGTGTGTCTGTGTCTGTGTCTGTGTCTGTGTGTGTGTGTGTGTGTGTGTGTGTGTGTGTGTGTGTGTGTGTGTCTGTGTGTGTCTGTGTCTGTGTCTGTCTGTGTCTGTGTGAACAACTCTATCTCCTTTCTGTCTTGACAGCATATAATGACCTGCATTAGAAACATACATAATGTGTAATACGGAGGAGAGACAAACTATAGCTTTAGAGAAGGATATTACTGTATGTAGGGGAAGGAGGGAGAGGGAGAGGGAGAGAGAGAGGGGGACAGGGAGAGAGAGAGGGAGAGAGAGAGAGACAGGGAGAGAGAGAGGGAGAGAGAGAGAGACAGGGAGAGAGAGAGAGACAGGGAGAGACAGGGAGAGAGGGAGAGAGAGGGAGAGGGAGAGAGAACTAAGTAGGGAAAGAGACACTGGGGGTTACATCAAACCTTATGACAGATTGTCTTATTCTCCTCTGTCCTCTCTCTCTTCTCTCTTTCTCCCTCCCTCTCTCTTTCCTTCTCTCTCCTTCAAATCTTATCCAATATCTTTGATGTCCCAGAATGGAAATAAATTGTACACGGCCAGGAGTTTATAAAATACATAAGTACACCACATGCTTTATTGACACTTGACACAAACAGTTGAATAAGTGATCTGTGCATAATCATGAGGGTACACTCTGTCTGTCTGGCTCTCTCCTCTCCTCTCCTCTCCTCTCCTCTCCTCTCCTCTCCTCTCCTCTCCTCTCCTCTCCTCTCCTCTCCTCTCCTCTCCTCTCCTCTCCTCTCCTCTCCTCTCCTCTCTCTGTCTTACTAATGGACATGACTAACTGTCCTGTGTGTTTGTCTTCCTGGTGTTTTGTGATAGGGTGATGAACAGGAAGCAGCCGCTGGGTAAACCTGACCAGAGGGACCTCAACGAGAACCTGGCCGCCACCCACGGCCTGGCACACATGATCCAGGAGTGCAGGAAGCTCTTCAGGGTACGTGTCTGAACCTAGAACCTCAACAGAACCTTAGCAGAACCTCTACATTGTCTGACTAGAACCTGACTAGAATGAGACAAGAACCTCCTCTCTCTTTCTACATTGTCTGACTAGAACCTGACTAGAATGAGACAAGAACCTCCTCTCTCTTTCTACATTGTCTGACTAGAACCTGACTAGAATGAGACAAGAACCTCCTCTCTCTTTCTACATTGTCTGACTAGAACCTGACTAGAACCAGACAAGAACCTCCTCTCTCTTTCTACATTGTCTGACTAGAACCTCAATACAACCTCACATCAGCTCCACACCCCTCTACAGTTTCTGACTACAACCTCACATTATGTTCAACTACAGTTGAAGTCGGAAGTTTACATACACCTTAGCCAAATACATTTAAACTCAGTTTTTCCTAACATTTAATCCTAGTAAAAATTCCCTGTTTTAGGTCAGTTAGGATAACCACTTTATTTTAAGAATGTGAAATGTCAGAATAATAGTAAAGAGAATGATTTATTTCAGCTTTTATTTCTTTCATCACATTCCCAGTGGGTCAGAAGTTTACATACATTCAATTAGTATTTGGTAGCATTGCCTTTAAATTGTTTAACTTGGGTCAAACGTTTCGGGTAGCTTTCCACAAGCTTCCCACAATACGTTGGGTGAATTTTGGCCCATTCCTCCTGACAGAACTGGTGTAACTGAGTCAGGTTTGTAGGCCTCTTTGCTCACACACGTTTTTTTCAGTTCTGCCCACAAATCTTCTATAGGATTGAGGTCAGGGCTTTGTGATGGCCACCAATACCTTGACTTTGTTGGTCTTAAGCCATTTTGCCACAACTTTGGAAGTATGCTTGGGGTCATTGTCCATTTGGAAGACACATTTGCGGCCAAGCTTTAACTTCCTGACTGATGTCTTGAGATGTTGCTTCAATATATCCACATTATTTTCCTTCCTCATGATGCCATCTATTTTGTGAAGTGCACCAGTCCCTCCAGCAGCAAAGCACCCCCACAACATGATGCTGCCACCCCCGTGCTTCACGGTTGGGATGGTGTTCTTCGGTTTGCAAGCCTCCCCTTTGCAAGCCTCCTCCAAACATAACGATGGTCATTATGGCCAAACAGTTCTATTTTTGTTTCATCAGACCAAAAGACATTTCTCCAAAAAGTACAATCTTTGTCCCCATGTGCAATAGCAAACCTTAGTCTGGCTTTTTTATGGCGGTTTTGGAGCAGTGGCTTCTTCCTTGCTGAGCGGCCTTTCAGGTTATGTCGATACAGGACTCGTTTTACTGTGGATATAGATACTATATAGATACTTTTGTACCGATTTCCTCCAACATCTTCACAAGGTCCTTTGCTGTTGTTCTGGGATTGATTTGCACTTTTCGCACCAAAGTACGTTCATCTCCAGGAGACAGAACGCCTCCTTCCTGAGCGGTATGACGGCTGCGTGGTCCCATGGTGTTTATACTTGCATACTATTGTTTGTACAGATGAACGTGGTACCTTCAGGCATTTGGAAATTGCTCACAAGGATGAACCAGACTTGTGGAGGTCTATAATTTTCTTTCTGAGGTCTTGGCTGATTTCTTTAGATTTTCCCATGATGTCGAGCAAAGAGGCACTGAGTTTGAAGGTGGGCCTTGAAATACATCCACAGGTACACCTCCAATTGACTCAACTGATGCCAATTAGCCTATCAGAAGCTTCTAAAGCCATGACATCATTTTCTGGAATTTTCCGAGCTGTTAAAAGGCACAGTCATCTCAGTGTATGTAAACTTCTGACCCACTGGAATTGTGAATTATAAGTGAAATAAGCTGTCTGTTAACAATTGTTGGAATAATTACTTGTCATCCACGAAGTAGATGGCCTAACCGACTTGCCAAAACTATAGTTTGTTAACATGAAATCTGTGGAGTGGTTGAAAAATGAGTTTTAATGTATGTAAACTTCTAACTGTATATGCACACAGCACATGAACACTACTGTGCTCTGACTGCCTACGCAAGAGTCAGAGTGTTCGAGTGGTGTTGGTACAGCGTTGCTCTCGTAAACAAGTTAGTCTCAGTTCTGAAACCCCTCTGACCCGGATCCGAGGTTGGTTTTCTGTCCGTGTGTTATTAGAGCATTGTTGTCGTTACATAAAAACAAATCGTCTTAGCCAAGTAGCCAAGCCCTCTCTGCCTCACGTCTTACCTGACCGGGTCTTACACCACGTTTGTATTTACCCGTCGCACTCGCTGAGCCCTATGGAATGTTGGGTACTGTAGTTACATAAGACTAATAGCATGGTTGATACAGTAAGCTGTTTTGTAGTGCCACAAAACCCACAATCCCACTCACCAGTCTCCATGTTTCTGTTTACCCGTCGCACACTGACTTAGCCCTACGGAATGTTTGGTATTGTAGTTACGTAAGCGGGAGAAATACAGTAAGCCGTACCGTGTAGCACAGCAAAACCCACAATCCCCTTGACCGATCTCGGCTAATCAGGGAGCTCGATATCCAAAGGGAGGAAGCACTTGATTGGTTAAGAGAGAAATAATGAATCGGATCAAAAAGCTGTTGTGAAAGAAAGCTGTTATGACATGAGGGGGTTACACACTGCCTAACATTATATTACAAGGATCTGGAAAACCTTATTAGATTCATTCATAAAGCTCCACTGGCGGATGCTAGCAATTAGCATTGAACATGACCATTAAATAGCATTACCACCCCCCACACACACACACACACACACACACGTCAGTTATTGGCTGATGACTCATACAATAAGAAGGCCCAACCTTAACAAGCCTTTTTCCATTCAGTGGGTTTCTAACTGACTACTCTTCTCATCAGTGGGTTTCTAACTGACTACTCTTCTCATCGTGGTCTCCTCTGAAGGATATTTTTAAGACAGAGAGTGAGAGAGGTAAAGAGAGATGTGGAGAGAGAGAGAAGTAGAGAGAGGATGGGAGAGAGAGAGAGAGAGCGAGGTGGAGACAGAGAGAGAGCGAGAGAGAGAGGTGGAGAGAGAGAGAAGTAGAGAGAGGATGGGAGAGAGAGAGAGACAGATAGGCAAACTGGAAGTGAAATTAGAAAAACAGGATGCTCTTCCATAGTAGGACTCCTTTATCTTTGTCTCACACTGATTCCTTGTGGAGTTTCCCATTCCTTAATACAGGGTGATTAGACTCAGGATGATTCCTTAATACAGGGTGATTAGACTCAGGATGATTCCTTAATACAGGGTGATTAGACTCAGGATGATTCCTTAATACAGGGTGATTAGACTCAGGATGATTCCTTAATACAGGGTGATTAGACTCAGGATGGGGTTGGAAGATAAAGGACAGGTTGATAAGGGATTGGATGATCCTTGTTTACGAAAGATCTGAGTGTCTGATCATGATTTGGCGGTTATTGTAGAATTCCTTTTTTATCTCTAGAACTGTTTGTCCATCCGCCCGTCAATGTGTTCATGTGCTAAGCTGTACATGTACCGTCATGATGACCACAAACAAGTTTGATCTTGAACACTGGTCTTTCACACATCTTGCACCTCAACACGCTGGTATTAGTATTCATCTTTAGTGTCTGAAACTGTCCTAATGGCCCTCTCTCCTCTCGTTCATTGTAAAATTGTATAATCATTGTAATTGTATGATAAACTAATAAACTACTCCCTCCTCTCCCACCTCAGATCCCAGAAGATATGAGTCGCTGCAGAAACTCATACCAGGAGCAGGCCCTGATCCCCCTGAAGCTGGAGGAGCTAGGGGGTTCCTCTGAGGGTGACAGGGGTGCTGGCGGCCCCATGGGATACAGCACCTACCTTCAGGACAGCCTGGACACCCTCCTCAAAGAAGCCAAGGACAAGTTCAAAGGTTATGACAGCTGCTCCACGCCTGAACACGCCGAGCTGGCGTACAAGAAGGTATGGACAGAGGGATGGATAGTATCTATTTTATTCTATTCTATTCTATTACATTCTATGGAAGCTGGATCTGGTATTTTCATGTTTACTTTATTGTCCTTATATAGAAGTTAAGTTAGTATGGAGGACAACATACATTACTTGTTTTGTTGTTTAGAAAATGCTGGCATAAAGCCTAGTGTATTCCACATCTCTCTTTCTCTCTCTCGCTCTTTCTCTCTCTCGCTTTCGTTCTCTCTCTCTGTCGTTCTCTCTCTCTCGTTGTGTAATGGAAAAGCACCAGTTAGTATTTCCTGTGTAGAAACAGGTCTGTGTGAAGCTAGCCTAGCCCAGACCCCCGCCCCCCGCCCTTAGACTGGCCCCAGGATGACATCAGCTTGTCAAGGAGCTCACTCAACACACACACACACACACACACTTCCCAGCTTGCTCCCAAGCCAACACATCCTGTCCAGGGTAGAGGCCCTCATTGTGGATCTCTTTGCCAATAAGCTTCCCAGTCACAAGGCCTCTTAAAGGCAGGCAGCTGACTAGTCTAACAGATAAGGAGAGAGGCTTTGGGTTGTTGTGATTACAACATTGCCCTTACAGTTATGTTCCCAATCATGGTGCAAGACCTGGGCTTTCTTTCCCAGAGCCTGCGTAGTGCTAGTATCAACATTACATCATTACAGCGTACCGTTAGCATTAGCATCCAAGCTGTTTCCCCAAAAATCATTGTTGCCCTTAAATCGTCAATAAAATAAATATGTTTAATCCAGTTACAGATGTTTTTACAAAAGTATTAAAAGATTATCTCTTTTGTTTCCCGACTCTTAGGTCCACGACGGCTCGCCGCTGCGATTGTGGAAAGCGTCCGTGGAGGTGCCTGCGGGTCCTGAGGAGGTGTTGACGCGGGTCCTCCGGGAACAGGGGCACTGGGACGAGGACCTGATGGAGAGCCGTGTGGTGGAGACGCTTGGCGAGCACACAGAGGTGTACCAGTACACCAGGAACACCATGGCCCCCCACCCCACTAGAGACCACCTCGTGCTCAGGTAGAAGACTGAGGATTTTCCTACACTCCAAAATGGTTCTTCAGCTGTCACCATAGGAGAACCCTTTTTGGTTCTAAGTTAAACCCTTTTTGAAAAGGGTTCTACGTGGAGCCAAAATTGTTCTACCTTAAACCAACAAGATTTCTTCAAAGGTTTCTCCTATGGGGACAGTGTATAAACCCTATTTGGTTCTAGATAGCATTTTCTTTTCAAAGACTGTACCTACCTTCCCACGCCTTGGACATCCCCTTTTTGTGTTGTTTGTTTCATTCATCCATTCTTTCTTTCCTTTCATGCCTTTCGTTTTTCTCTTCCTCAATGGTATAAAACAACTCTCTCTCTCTGTCTCTCTTTCTCTCAGTGGTATAAAACAACTCTCTCTGTCTCTCTTTCTCTCAATGGTATAAAACAACTCAAAATCTCTTCTTCTCTCTGCTTCAGGACGTGGGTGACAGACCTACATAAGGGAGCGTGTGCGTTGGTGTGTACCTCAGTGGACCATAACGGGGCAGCGTTACTGGGGGTGCGGGCCAATGTGCTCACCTCACGCTACTTCATCGAGCCCTGTGGCAGCAACAAGTCCCGCCTCACACACATCTCCAGGGTCGACTGCAGGTGAGTCAGCTGACCCAGTATAATGGAACCAGTAGAACAGAACCAGTAGAATATAACCAGTCGAATATAAACAGTAGAATATAACCGGTAGAATAGAACCAGCAGAATAGAACCATTAGAATAGAACCAGCAGAATAGAACCAGCAGAATAGAACCATTAGAATATAACCAGCAGAATAGAACCAGCAGAATAGAACCAGCAGAATAGAACCAGCAGAATAAAGGGTAGGCATGCTCAACTTTTAAGGGAACTAGTGGGGAGCTTTAAAGTAACTCTGGTCTGATGCTAAATCATCTCCTCTCTAAACAAAGTAACTCTGGTCTGATGCTAAAACTTCTCCTCTCTAAATCAAAGTAACTCTGTGAGCCTTGTCTAATACTAAAAAGTGTCTCCTCTCCGTCTCTCTGTTTCCAGGGGCCGGTTCCCAGAGTGGTACAATAAACTGTATGGACACCTGTGTGCCAGCGAGGTGGTGCGGATACGCCAGTCCTTCACCACCCAGATGGATAAGTGAGGGGCAGGCAGCTCCACATGACTTGGGGACCAAAAGTTACAAGAAGGGGCGACACCCTGGACCCCGAAAGACTCTCAATCCACCCCCACCTCACCCCCTAATAAGCTACAGCCCTGATGCTGGTTGGGGTTGACTGGGAACTCTTTCCCATGATTCAAGCTCTTGACAGACTGACCCTTGTGTCCTGGGCAGAGAGACTTTGAACAGACTTTTTCGTCATCCGTAGACTGTCGTAATCGACCAGGTTGTGTTACTGCCTCCAATCGGGTCATGCTAGGACTGGAACGGACATGGACCCTCAAAGTTCTGTCAGAGTTGTGTTATGGTTCTTGTGCTAAGTGGTGCGTGGTGGGCCACAGGACCAAAGTCAATGTGTCTGAAATGGAAGTAGGGTGTCACTTATCTAAATGAGCATAATACCTTTACAGAGAGGATGTGTGTGACATCACAGTCACAGGATGTGATGTCATGGTTTGGTAAACAGGGACAATCTATAGGGGAGGGGGTGCTTCTGAGAAGAAGTGTGCGTGCATGTGTGTGTGTGTGTGTGTGTGTGTGTGATGAATGGTTGATTAATTTGATATATTTCATGCACTGGTTCCCAGCTGCAATATAGTGTGTATATACTATAACCTGCACCTGTTCATGTTGCTTTTTCCTGTTTCCTGTGTGTGTGTGTGTGTGTGTGTGTGTGTGTGTGTGTGTGTGTGTGTGTGTGTGTGTGTGTGTGTGTGTGTGTGTGTGTGTGTGTGCGTTCGTGCGCACAAGTGTTTTTATACTGTTACAGCGGAGGCAATGTCTGCAACATTGCTTTCAGGAGATACTGTATCATTCGATGGATGGGGGATGGATGGATAATATGGGCAGGTTTTGTTTTGTGAATGTATTGAAAATATGCAATATCTGACTTTGGATTGATAAGCGGGGTATGGTGAGTTGATATTTGGTTAAATGGCAGTAAGGAAAGCTGGCATAGAGTGGGTTTCGAGGATGTAACAGAAGCAAAATGGTGGCTGGAACACCAATTGGTTGAGAGGGTTAAAGTCGCCCCGGAAAACTAAAAATGGACACTTAGATTCAGATGGACCAAATTTTGAGTCAAAACCAAGCTTAAAGAAAGATAATTCTGACTGATTTCACTGCTTAAGAACTCAAGAATCAACATGGCTAGGATTTTCAAAATGGCCGCCATTTTGTAGGTTAAGCGTTGATTAAAGGAACACTTCCTGTTGTCACTTTTGTAGTACGATGTATCCTGCTTCAAAAGGAAAGAGATGGTCCTTTTATAAAGGTGTGGGATTTTACAGGTTTTACTGTAAATAAAGGATAAGAAAGTGCAGAGAAAGTTTGTATAGTTTAAGGAAGGAAACATTATCTACATGTGCAGGTTCCTTTTCTGCATCTGTCTGTCTGTGTTACCTTAAATGAAGTATAAGACTAATAGTAACAAAGTACGTTCTCTGTTCAGTGTAAGACTAATTTGCTAAAGCCATTTTGTCGTTTTGTTAAACGTGAATATACATCGTTTGTATGCTGCCAAATATGAGTAACGCATGACAACGACAGTTAATTTAAAGCCTTCAATATATTTATACCTCAGATATGTTTTTTTTGTTGTACCGTGTTTATTTTTATTGTAAATGTTACGCTTAAGTTACAGAAATTAGAAATGTGTTTTATATTTTGTATTATTAATATTATTTCTGTACAGATTAATCACAGTCACGGGCACTATTAAATGTATTGAACAAAGAGTGTTGTCTTAGTTGGGTCATTGGCTGGTGGTTTGAAATGTTAATAGTTCGGGTGGATTGTAGTTGTTGACTTGGTCTCTGATGTCATTTAAAATGATAATGCACTTTACAAAGGTCTCATGTAGGCCGCCCAAATTGGCTACAGTGAAGTATGACAGTTATAGTGCTGAAGTGCCCCTTTAAGGAGTGCCATAAGCATTACTCCACTGCCAAACGTTGGTTTTGTAGTAACTCTGAAATCCATTATCATGGTTCTGATAGTTGGTTTGAGTCTACATTCTTTCTCAGACAGATAGCTTAGCCTACGGTCATATTGTACCCTGCCCCTGGATTACCTCTCTCGCTCCCTCTCTCTTTCTCCCTCTCTCTCTCACTCTCTCCTCACAAACAACATGTACAGTAAAGAGAGGGAGAGCAAGAGAGAGGGAAGGCCAGAGAAAGAGTGTGAGCCAGAGAGAGAGTGAGAGAGGTCCGGAGAGAGGTGGCAGTGGTTTGCTTGGTACATAGATGGTGATCTCACTCACAGTCCGTCTTACATAACTGGTTCATATGGCAGGGCTGGACAAAGGGTCTGTTGTGGCCACAGCTGGAGGGGGTGGATGGTCACAGGGTCTGGGGCTGGGCGGAGGGGGGCTCGGACCCCCCTAGCGTTCCTCTCGCATGCCGTTCAAGCCAGCAGGGGCCATCTGTGGGCTTGAGGCGAGTGGGGTTGGCCCCCCCCCCACACACACACACACACACTTACTGTATGTGTTTTATGCACACATCCTCAAATGCTGTATAAACATGTTGGTTCTACACACGATTGGTACACACAGGCATTTGATACAGATATGTTGGATCAATGCAGTGCACAAACAAATTATATGAATTTATGATAAGGCAACAAGAGTGGATTAAATGTTTCATACACATAGTGTTCATCCTTTATGGCACCCTATAGGCCCTGGTCAAAAGCAGTGCACTGAATAGGGAACATGATGCCATTTGGGATTCTGACACACACTATGCCTTGACAGGAGCACACACGTGTTCTGTACACACAGAGGCATTTGCCACACATGCTGTACAAGAACAGAAATGACTGACATGCACAAACTTGCGTGAAAACCCACATGCCCTCTGCTCTAAATCTAGATAACGTGCAGATATTATACCGCACACGGCAACACATCCATTCCTTCTCAACAACAACACTCAGTCACCTGGACGACAAGAGCTGTCCACATTCTCTTCTGAAGGATTTCTGTGAAAACAGAGCTAAAATAGAGCTTCCAACTCACACACACACACACACATATGACTCTGTGTGTTTGGTTATGTGTGTGTGCGTTGGTATCTACAGTATGTGAGTGCGTTTGTGTGTGAGTTTGTGCATCTATCTCGGTGTGCATGTATGCGTCCCATGTGTATGTGCGTGTATCTATGCGCCCCAAATATGTGTGTCTCTGCTAGGAACCCAAACATCTCTGAGCCCGCCCCGGTAAGACCTGACCTAGAGTCAGCACCAGGGACACGTTCCGGACAGATCCTTTGAGAATGTGCGGAGGAGGGTTCCCACACTGATAAACGGATGGAGAGAGGGAGAAAGAGAAGTGGATGACGGAGTAAAAGTGTGTGGGAGAGACGTCATAATACGATTCCTCCAGTTCTAACATTATCTCATATGTGTAACCTGAGGTGCAGAGTTGGGGTCGTTGCCATTTAAATTCCAGTCAACTCTGGGAGTAAGCTGAAATTCCAATTCTCTTTAATGCTTGTCAATGAGGAGAATTTGGAATTGGAATTTGGTTTATTTTCTGAATTGACTGGAATTGAAATGGAATTTACCACAACACTCCTGAGGTGTGTGAGATAAAATGCTATTTCTGAGGTGGTCACAGCCTAGCCTGGGTGCTTCTGCTCTGTTGCCAATTCCTTATGGAATTGTCAGGTCAAACATGTTTCGCTTGACAATGACAATGAAGTAGACAAAAGCACAAACAGTTTTGGGACCAGGCTAGTGACTGACAGGTACCCTAACAGATCTGGGACCAGGCTAGTGACTGACAGGTACCCTAACAGATCTGGGACCAGGCTAGTGACTGACAGGTACCCTAACAGATCTGGGACCAGGCTAGTGACTGACAGGTACCCTAACAGATCTGGGACCAGGCTAGTGACTGACAGGTACCCTAACAGATCTGGAATCAGGCTAGTGACTGACAGGTACCCTAACAGATCTGGGACCAGCTAGTGACTGACAGGTACCCTAACAGATCTGGGACCAGGCTAGTGACTGACAGGTACCCTAACAGATCTGGGACCAGGCTAGTGACTGACAGGTACCCTAACAGATCTGGGACCAGGCTAGTGACTGACAGGTACCCTAACAGATCTGGAATCAGGCTAGTGACTGACAGGTACCCTAACAGATCTGGGACCAGGCTAGTGACTGACAGGTACCCTAACAGATTTGGGACCAGGCTAGTGACTGACAGGTACCCTAACAGATCTGGGATCAGGCTAGTGACTGACAGGTACCCTAACAGATCTGGGACCAGTCTAGTGACTGACAGGTACCCTAACAGATCTGGGACCAGCTAGTGACTGACAGGTACCCTAACAGATCTGGGACCAGGCTAGTGACTGACAGGTACCCTAACAGATCTGGGACCAGGCTAGTGACTGACAGGTACCCTAACAGATCTGGGACCAGGCTAGTGACTGACAGGTACCCTAACAGATCTGGGACCAGCTAGTGACTGACAGGTACCCTAACAGATCTGGGACCAGGCTAGTGACTGACAGGTACCCTAACAGATCTGGGACCAGGCTAGTGACTGACAGGTACCCTAACAGATCTGGGACCAGGCTAGTGACTGACAGGTACCCTAACAGATCTGGGACCAGGCTAGTGACTGACAGGTACCCTAACAGATCTGGGACCAGGCTAGTGACTGACAGGTACCCTAACAGATCTGGGACCAGGCTAGTGACTGACAGGTACCATAACAGATCTGGGACCAGGCTAGTGACTGACAGGTACCCTAACAGATCTGGGACCAGGCTAGTGACTGACAGGTACCCTAACAGATCTGGGACCAGGCTAGTGACTGACAGGTACCATAACAGATCTGGGACCAGGCTAGTGACTGACAGGTACCCTAACAGATCTGGGACCAGGCTAGTGACTGACAGGTACCATAACAGATCTGGGACCAGGCTAGTGACTGACAGGTACCCTAACAGATCTGGGACCAGGCTAGTGACTGACAGGTACCATAACAGATCTGGGACCAGGCTAGTGACATGCTTTAATTTTTTGTTATCATTGGCCATCTGGCTAAAATGTTTGCTCTCTAGCCTAACTTCCTTTCATGGGCAACGTTTTTTTGGTGCACCAGGACAGAGGGGCGCTGAAGCTTTAACCTTGACCCAGGGTTCACCAGGTGGTTTCCTTTGATGGTTAGGAATCACACATACAGTATGTTCCTGACACATGGTTGAGAGGACAAGGGAGTCATAGGTTGCGTCTGACATAGGTACCCTATTTCTTATATAGTGCACTGCTATTGACCAGGGCCCATGGGGCAATAGGGTGCCTTTTGGGACACAACCACAGTAGCTCTGTCTGTGTAGATGGCCTGGTTACAAATGCATGACAAACGCATGAGAAACGTGTATTGTTGTGACAACAGGACTTATCGGGGATGATGACATGGTATGTGTCAACATGAAGGTTGTACACAGATACGCACACACACCAGTGACTTCACGTCCCAAATGTGACCCACCTGGCCCTGATCCCTATCCCCCAGCCAGCTCTGCGCTGGGCGGCCACACAGACTGGTGGTTACAGTCTGTCTGGACATAATGACATCTCTGAATGGCTTCTCTGTGGGCAGAGACTTGAGTCACAGAGAGACGGAAATTCAACATTAGTAAAACATTAGTACAACATTGACTCATTCTCTTTGAACCACCGTTTGACTATTTCAGGCCCTTAGGCGTAGAGTCAGACCAAGGTATTATCAACATGGAAAGACACGTCCCAGATTCAAAGACAACCACATAGCCCAGAGTTATTCAAACGTCAAACCCAGTTGTTGAAGTACACAGTCAGCACAAGTAGTCAGAGCCTTCTTCCAAGACTCTAATTGGTTGAATGAGGTGAGTGATTGTCTGGCGGTAACAAAAGTTCCCCAACAGGCCCTCTGCGGATAAGATTTACCACCACTGGTGTAAGATCGATTTCAAACTGAGCAAGGGCTTTAGGAATGAGGCTACACTGCCGTCTAGTGGTCGTTGTAAGCAACTACAGGAACCTGACACCATGATCCAACTAAATGTGCTGAACAAGTTTAAGTCAGCTAGAACATGATATATCTGATTCAAAAGGTAATCATACTTGTAAAATATATATAATTGCGTTATCAATATTATCAATAAGGGTCAAGTTCAGGATTAAACTGATTTGGAGGACTCGTGTACCAAATGTTATTTTACAATAAGGAAACGATCAAATAAAAATCCTATATCGTATCATCTCTATCCCTTTTTATTGCGGCAAATGCATTCAACAATGTATTAATTTTATACATATTTTATATATTTATTTATTTGTATGCATCCGACAATTATGCAAATAGTAAATGCGTAGTCTGACGACCGAGAAGGCTGCAATTGCGACCCGCAATTCTGGACGTTCCTGCATGTGGGCATTTCTGCGTCTGGTGCTCCCAAGTGGCGCAGTGGTCTAAGACACGACATCTCAGTGCTAGAGGCGTCACTACAGACAACCTGGTTTGAATCCAGACTGTATCACAACCGGCCTGGATTGGGAGTCCTATAGGGCGGCACAATTGGCCCAGCGTGGTCCGAGTTTGGCCGGGGTAGGCCGTCATTGTAAATAAGAATTTGTTCTTAACTGACTTGCCTAGTTAAATAAAGGTTAAATAAAAAATTATAATAATGAATCTACAGGAACCCCTCTATAATTATATGGTCAATGTATTAGCTAGGACATGCAGCAGGCGGGGTCGCTCCAGTACAGTAGGTGGCGGTAATGCACAATAACGTTTGATGCCAACCACTGACAAACCCCACAGAAGAAGGGGCGGGGGCGACGGTAGCTAGCTAGCCGTACACCGGTAGACAGTGTTCTTCGACCCCGCATGTCGGGCACTGTTTTCCCGCAGTTCTGTTACGGACAGCGAGGGCAGGCTGGCGCGTAGGACACAGCAGATAGAATGGCGTTGAAAATTATATATATAGTGCTGTCAAGGTCATCACTCACTGGATTATGGAAGTATAGCATTTGGCTCATCAACTCAGACATAAAAATAAAATAAAAATATATAATCCAGGCCCAAGCCCTAAGAATATGTTGTGGAGCAATCAGGATCTCCCCTGTGGCAGCGCTGCAGTTAGAGTTGGGAGAGATACCGTTAAAGTTAAGAAGACATCAACTAGCCAAGACATATTGGGTAAATCTTCAAGGACATAAGGTCACACATCCCTACAAAAAAAGGTGCTTCTAGAGTGCTGGGAGCATGAGCGAAATCTGAATACAAGTTTTGGGTGGATAGGTAATGGCATGTCTAGAGAGCTGGGGTTGTTTGGGAAGGAGTTTAGCCCCTCTGTGGTTTTCCTGCTAACCCACCTTGGTTGTTCCCTCAGCCAGTGATATATCTAGGGTTGCTTGAGAGGGTAAGAGCTGTTGAGGAAGGAGTAGATTCAGTTCTAAGTGAACATTTAAGAACACAGTACTATGCTTTCTTGAATATATTCACAGATGGATCAAAGGACCCTAAAACTGGGAGTACAGGAGCAGCTTTTAGTGTTCCTGAGTTTAAGGTGCCAGTGACAAAACGTTCAACGGGTAATTTATCTGTTTACACAATGGAGTTGAAGGCCATACTATCGGATGCAGAGTGGGCGGAGGAGGTGAGGCCAGACAGGGTAGTCATCTGCTCTGATGACCTTAAATTAATGTGTGTCTCAGAGCAGACAGGATGTATTGTATATGGTTTTGCAGTGCTTGTATAGGGTGAGACAAATGGGGATATTTGTGATGTTTCTCTGGGTACTAGCTCATGCGGGAGTAGAGGGGAATGAGGAAGTTGGATATTATCGCCAAGCAGGCTCTTAAACATCCAAGTGTTGAGATGGAATTGTCAATCAGTAAAGCAGAAGCCAAGGGGTTTATAGGAACAATGGTATAAGATCTAGGAAAAGGTGGAGGCAGGGAGGTCCTCAGGCCGAGAGAGAAGGGAGGAAAGTGTAATCACAAGGCTGACACTGGGTAGGAATTGGTAGGAAAACATCAGACTGGGTGGTGTGATCATTGTCAGGAGGAGATGGAGACAGTGGAACACGTTTTATTTCTAGATTTAAGGAGTAATGGTGTTGAAGAGCCAATATTAAGTGAACTGCTGAGGAAATCTTCAGTGGATGTAGTGTTTAATGATGTATTTCGCTTCCTTAGGGAGACGAGATTAATGGGCAGGATTTAGACCTTCCCCACTCCAGTCCAGTTGGTGGCGGTAATGCACCTTAAAGTATCCAATGAAGAAGAAGAAGAAGAAGAAGAAGTATGTTATCATGTATTGTGAAAGATATAAAGAGGATAGAGATAAATTATTTGAAGAGATTCTGAGGAAAGAGGAGACTGATATAACTTTGAGAAACATATTAAAACAAGAACAGGAAAATGATAATAGAGAAGCTTTATTTAAATATTTGGAGAATACAGGTTTAATTAATAGGATTTGAAAGGGTGGTTGTATTTTTTTTTGTGTATATATAGATATATTTGTATTTTTATTTTTTTTGTTAATTTAAATTTGAATTATTTGTTTTGAGCCAGAGGAGCTGAACACGCAGCGCTGGCTGTAGCACATCATGTTTTAATATAGTGGGTAAGGATGAGGAGTGGGTAGATGTTAGAGTCTCTGGATCAAGTTCACAGTAGGTGGCGGTAATGCACGAAATCGATGCGATTCGCCAAACAAAAAGGAAGAAGAAGAAGAAGTAAACGAAAGTAGATCTTTCTTTCTCAGGAAATACAACGCTCTTAGAGAAAAATATATTGTTTGGTAAATTAAGTCTATTCTATTGGAAATCTGTTTGTTTGGGTGGTTGGGTAGCATAGGCTACTTGTTTCTTAAATAGTTTGTAACGTGTGTGATGAATGAATGTTGGGTTAATGGATGGTGACTGCCGATTAAACAGAAAGTGTTTTTTTTATAGGGGTGTATTCATTAGTGCACGCCACAGCTAAACGTTTTACAACAAAGACGCGAGTTTCTTAGTAGGCTACTATTTTAGTGTAGGCTAAATAGTTTTAGACATAACATAACAATAATCCAAATCTGTTTTAGACATAACAGTAATCCACATCTTAAAATGCTTTCAATTCCACAGATTTTGAATCCTTGGGAACAGGATGGGTTGGAAACTCCTCTACTGTGTCTTGACATTTATGGTTGGTCTTCTTGGTACGTTTTTCCTAAATTAATAATTTTAGATACAGTATGTTATTTTTTTGTGTAAACTGGAATCGACATCATTGGGTGTGTTCACTGTATTAACCTAATATCAAATATGTTGATTTAGTTAGGCTACAAATATGTAAACCTAATCATCTTTTTTTTTTGCTTGCCAACAGTTTCCACTGATGAAGGTATCATTCTTAAAACGGTGGAATTAAAGGACACTGTCACACTCCCTTGCAATGCAACATGTGACATTGGCATAGGTTGGGAGATTTCGTCTGTTCAGGTCGTCGCCAAGATTGATCAAGGAAAATTAATTGTAGGAGACGCCTTTGAGAAGAGGTTGAAAATTAACAAAGACCTCTCTCTCACAATCATCTCTGCTGTGTACAATGACAAGGGCTCATATCAGTGTGTCTGTCGTAGCCGTATTGTTGCAGATGTAAACCTAGATGTTCTGGGTAAGTTGAAGAGACATGACGAAACTTATTTAATGTTGACTGGGAACAAGAACTATGACTACTTTACTCAGGGATAGATTTGAAGAGTTTATTTCCAAAACGCTATATCCACCTCTCTCTAACCTTAACCACCCAGCACCTCTCTAACCTTAACTACCCAGCACCTCTTTAACCTGAAATCCCCCAGCATCTGTCTCTAACCTGAACCCCTCCCAGCACTACTATAACCTGAACCCCCCAACACCTCTCTCTAACCTAAACCCCCCAACACCTCTCTCTAACCTGAACCTCCCCAGCACCTCTCTCTAACCTGAATACCCCAGCACCTCTCTCTAACCTGAATCTCCTCAGCACCTCTCTCTAACCTGAATCTCCCCAGCACCTCTCTCTAACCTTAACCCCCCAGCACCTCTCTAACCTTAACCCCCCAGCACCTCTCTAACCTGAAACCCCCAGCACCTCTCTAACCTGAATATCCCAACACCTCTCTCCAACCTGAACCTCCCCAGCACCTCTCTAACCTGAATATCCCAACACCTCTCTCTAACCTAAACCCCCAGCACCTCTCTCTAACCTGAATCTCCTCAGCACCTCTCTCTAACCTGAATCTCCCCAGCACCTCTCTCTAACCTGAATTCCCCAGCACCTCTCTCTAACCTTAACCCCCCAGCACCTCTCTAACCTTAACCCCCAGCACCTCTCTCTAACGGGAACCTCCCAGTCTGTTAATTGTCATACATTCTGTGTAGACCTATATATATAATCCAATTGCTTTCATAATTCAAGGTCCACCTCTCTTCTCTCTATTCTCCTTCCTCATCCCACAGTCCCGACAGAAATATCAGCTCACGTCCGAGATAATGTCACGCTTCCCTGCTATGGCTCGACCAATGAGCAGGCGACCGATGGTGAGATGCATGTCTTTTGGGAGAAAGATGGACAGACTGTGCTGAATATTGACCCGACCAATACTACCTATGGCCCTGGATTCATGAACAGGACATCAGTGACCAGGGATGGTTACAGAGAGGGTGACCTCTCCCTCACCATCACCGGTGTACACTTGTCTGACCAGGGGACCTACCTGTGCTTCTTCAACCGTGATAGTATTGCAGGATATCCACATGGAGTCACTCTCACTGTTAAAGGTGAGATGTCTATCAAATGGATTGCTCACTTAAGTATTGTATTTAATATTCACTTTTCATGTTTAAACATTGTTCTGTGTCTTATTATTAGCATAGTAGTAGATATAGTCAGGTAGTCTAATAATTCAAGAGAGTCGTATTTAGTCGTGGCAGTCTTGCTGATCTGTATTGTTGTCTGTGTTAGTTTGGATTATAAACTGGGTGGATCGAGCCCTGAATGCTGATTGGCTGACAGCTGTGGTATATCAGCCTAAGATCAGCCCTTAGCCGTGGTATATTGGCTGTGTACAGTACCACATCCCCTTAGGCCTTATTGCTTCAGTATAATATTGTCGTCATATCCCTTATCTTTGCCCCACTAACACTACTGTTTTCTGTCTTTGTGTGTCTGTGTTTCTCTAGACCGTGCTAGGAGTAGGTTGCCATTGGTGGGATGTCTAGTAATTATAACAATGTGTGTGTTAGTGATGATCTACAAGAGTAAGCAGGGACCTCCAACCATGGACTACACAGTCACTAGAACAGAGGATAACCCAATGGCTAACCTAGGACCATCAAGTCTTTCCACCGAGGAGAACCCTCTTCCTCCTCCAGTCCAGGAAAGCCAACCAGTGACTGACAGCCAAAAGAGTTCTGATTATCATTCTAATGAGAACATGCACCCTGAAAGAGTGGGACATATTCATGAGGATGAGCTCCCTGTCCCTTTGGAAGGCACAGAGGAGGAGGAAGAGGAGGACCTCCATCGCTCCGTGCCTGAAAGTGGGACACTGCTAGAGCAGATGAAGAGAATATGATTCTGGCGCCGCCCTGAGTGGTCGCCTTTTAAGCAGCTCCCGTTGTCCCGTTGTTCGTGCATTAATTGTTGTTTTAGTTCGTTTTCTTTCGTCTATTTTCTTTAGTTTTATTTTTTATTTTGCTACAAAATAACATCCCCATACAGAACGTCACTATCGACGGTTTCCAGACCATCACAGCGGACAGGGATCGCGTCTCTTCCGGTAAGAGTAAGGGTGGTGGGCTGGCTTTATTAGTAAACAACAGATGGTGTCATCCGAACCATATTACTCTTAAGGAAAAGTTTTGTAGCCCGGACATTGAACTGCTAGCCGTTAGCCTGAGACCCTACTATCTACCTAGGGAATTCACGGCGGCCATTGCTGTTATTGTTTACATCCCGCCCTCTGCTGACGCAAACGCAGCGTGTGACGTCATCCACTCTGTTATCGCGAGGTTACAGACAGCGCATCCCAGTGCTTTCTTTGCAATTTCGGGGGATTTTAACCATGCATCTCTCTCTTCCACGCTGCCCACGTTCAAACAGTTCGTGAAGTGCCCAACCAGGAATAATAAAACTCTGGACTTGTCATATGCTAATGTGAAGGATGCATACAACTCCACTGCACTCCCTCCCCTCGGTAGATCGGATCACAACCTTGTCCACCTCACCCCACTCTACAGGCCTATGGTCCAACAGCAGCCTGCAACCACCAGGACTATTAGGAGATGGTCCCCGGAGGCGAATGAGGCCCTACAGGACTGCTTTGAAACAACAGACTGGGATGTGTTCTGTGAGGCTCATGGGGAGGACATCGATGGACTCACTGACTGCATAACAGACTATATTAATTTTTGTGTAGACAACACTGTACCCACCAGGAAGGTACGCTGTTTCCCAAACAATAAACCCTGGGTCACCAGCGACCTGAAGGCCCTGCTGAATGAGAAGAAGAGGGCCTTCAAGGAGAAGGACAAGGACAAATTGAAATGCGTCCAGAGGGAGCTGAAGTTGCGGATTGCTGAGGGGAAGAGAGTGTATAAGGAGAAGATGGAGGACAAGCTGAGGCAGAGCCAGGTGAGAGAGGTGTGGAAGGGTATGAGAAATATCACTGGCTTCAAAAAGTCAAACAGTGGGCAGACGGAGGGGACCCAGGACAGAGCCAATGAGCTGAACCAATTTTTTAACAGGTTCGATACTGGCCCTGTCCACCTCCCCTCCAGCTCCCCAGACCACACACCCTCACGGCTATCCCACCCCCACTTTGCCTCCGCCCCTGCCCCCCCTGGACTGATCCTCAACACCCCCCTTCCCCTCACCTCCCTACCTGGGCTGGCTTTCACCACCAACCAAGTGAAGAGAGAGCTGGAGAGACTACACCAGTGGAAAGCGGCGGGCCCCGATGGCATCAGCCCAAGGGTGCTGAGGGTCTGTGCTGACCAACTGTGTGGAATACTCCAGCGTCTTTTCAACCTTAGCCTGAGCCTAGAAAGGGTCCCTGTGCTGTGGAAAACATCCTGCCTCGTCCCAGTGCCCAAGAAGGCACACCCCACTGTCCTGAATGACTTCAGACCTGTAGCGCTAACATCCCACATCATGAAGACCCTGGAAAGGTTAGTCCTCGCTCACCTCAGACCCCTGGTGTGTTCATCAATGGACCCCCTGCAGTTTGCATACCAGCGCAACATCGGGGTGGATGATGCAATCATCTACCTTCTGCAGAGGGCCTACTCTCACCTGGACAACGCAGGTTGCACTGTGAGGGTCATGTTTTTTGACTTCTCCAGTGCCTTCAATACCATTCAGCCCCTGCTACTGGGTGAGAAGATGAGGAGGATGAAAGTGGAAGCACCCTTAGTCTCCTGGGTCACGGACTACCTGACCGGTAGGCCACAATTTGTGCGACTACAGAGCTGTGTGTCAGAACGGGCAGTTAGCAACACAGGGGCCCCCCAGGGTACGGTCCTGTCCCCCTTCCTGTTCACCCTCTACACCTCAGACTTCAGATATAACTCTGAAACATGCCACCTACAGAAGTTCTCGGATGACTCTGCTATTGTAGGGTGCATCAGGGGTGGGCAGGAGGAGGAGTACAGGAGCACAATCAGTGACTTTGTGTTGTGGTGTGAGCAGAACCACCTTCAGCTCAACATCAGCAAAACTAAAGAGATGGTGGTGGACTTCAGGAGAACCAAGGCACAACTGACTGCAGTCCCTATAAAGGGGATGGATGTGGAAATGGTTGAGTCATACAAGTTCTTGGGGGTCCATATGGACAACAGACTGGAATGGGCTGGTAACACCGGGGCCCTGTACAAAAAGGGCCAGAGCCGACTCTACTTTCTGAGGAGGCTCAGGTCCTTCAACGTGTGCAGTAAACTACTGCATACCTTCTACCAGTCTGTGGTGGCCAGTGCCATCTTTTTTGCAGTGGTGTGCTGGGGAGCAAACATCAAAGCCGGTGATGCTTCTCGGGTAAATAAGCTGATCAGGAAGGCTAGCTCTGTCCTGGGGATGAGCCTTGACACTCTAGAGGAGGTGGCGGAGAGACGGATCCTGGCCAAACTGCTGGCCATCATGGACAACGTCACCCACCCTCTGCACGCTATGGTTATGACGCAGAGGAGCTCTTTCAGTCACAGACTGATCCCACCACGGTGTGCCAGAGAGCGCCACAGGAGGTCCTTCCTGCCGGCGGCTATGAGACTATATAATGCCTCACCGGGGTGCCGTGCCGTCGGCAACATAGATCTGGAACTGTTGGGGTGCTAGGACCTAGTTTAACAATTATGCATCCATCCGTGAGTAACTCTGTTCCGTCAGCACTCATCCACTCAGGACCTACTTATTCATACAGGTCTGTATATACATACCCATGTACAGTTGTTATATTATATCACATGCAATATTGTAAGTAATTATTGGACCTAGGCATTCACTCAGGAATGCATATTAGTATCCTGCCAGTTGCACCTTTTCTCATTGCTTTTAGTATATCGAATGTGCAATAAGTGCAGTTGTCTGTAATTAAACCCTGCGCACTAAGGACTGTATTTTAAGGGAATTACTATTATTACCCCAATGATATCATACACACATTTAGCTATTAAAGTATCTCTTCCTGTCATTTACCTGTACAGTTTGTGTAAACATGCAAGTATTCACTTATCTGTAAATATAACTGTATACCTAACTGTACAGCTAATTTAACCATGCAAAATTTTCACTTACCTGTTCATTTACCCATTCTGTCTATTAAGTAAACTATTATTACCCTCGCTCATATCATACGCATTAGCTACTGAAGTATTTCTCTGCCATCAACCTGTATAGTATAGTTAACCATCCAACATCCACCAATGTATAGTGTACATATTCAGCCAACCACTCATACTACGCAATGTCCTTTTATAGCTTTTTTTTGCACTCCAGATATCCTGTATTTCTATACTTTTTCATACTGCCGCTCTATGTATCATGTACCATGTATCTGTCTTTTGTGTACTTTCGTTGTGGCATTTTGCACCTGCCCTGTGTTTTTGTTGTAGCTGCTTGATAATGAAATTTCCCCCCCGGGGGATCAATAAAGTACCTATCTATCTATCTAACACATGGAGTTGAGTTATGCATGAAGGTAGTCTGTTTTGGTTGCCAACTTCTTTGTTCTTGTCATGCCATACAGTCTAGCCTTGTTGGATGAAATGTTCTATGTTCACTGAAAAAGAGGATGTCTTCCCATCAGAGTTTACTGTATGAATCAGTAGCCAATGACTGTAGCCGGATTGGCTTGGATCAAATGATACAGGGGTGATTTTGTCTTGGGCCCGGTCTTTGCCGATGTTTACTGAGCTTACTGTAGGAATCAAGTTCAATGACTAATATTCTCAGCCCCATCTTTCAGGTTTCTAGCAATCCAAGTGATCCGTTTAGCTGAAAAATAATTCTCCTTGTAAGTGGATATGAAAGGTTAGGATGTAAAGCAGTGGTGTAAAGTACTTAAGTAGAAATACTAAAGTAGTTTTTTGGGGTACCTTTACTTGACTATTTATCTTTTTGACAACGTTTACTACATTCCTAAAGAAATGTATGTACTTTTTACTCAATACATTTTCCATGATACTCAACACTACTCGTTACATTTTGAATGCTTAGCAGAACATCCCTGGTCATCTACTGCCTCTGATCTGGCGGACTCACTAAACACACATGCTTTGTTTGTAAATTATGTCTGAGTGTTGGAGCGTTCCCCTGGCTATCAGTAAAAAATTTGCATAATGGGGCGGCAGTTGGCCGAGTGTTTAAAGCGTTGGCTGGATTGAATCCCTGAGCTGACAAGGTAAAAAAAAGTATGTCGTTCTTCGCCTGAACAAGGAAGTTAACCCACTGTTCCTAGGCCGCCATTGTAAATAAGATTTTTTTCTTAACTGACTTGCCTAGTTAAATAAAGGTTAAATAAATATATGTCTGCTATACTTACGAATAAATACTATTGTTGACAAAGTGTAAACCTGTGGCGAAACTGTTTTGAGCAACTGGCGCGAGCACCTGCAACTTTTGTAGCCAGTTAAGAACTAATTCTTATTTACAATGACGGCCTACACCGGCCAGGTGTGCTGCGCTCTATCGACCTAGATGCATGAAAAAGGTGCATGTCTCTAATGTAAAGCCCCCAGATTAGGCTACTATTATGTGAGATCGTCAAATACATTTGTACCTGGCCAAAGTATTAGATGTCCTGCAAAACACTGAAACAAAATCATCATGGACCAACCAGATTTACGTGCTCTCCACACTATGTATTGTTTCTGTAGTGAGGACTCACCCTCTTTAGAATGATTGTGTCATTTATCTGCAGAAACAATCAAGCCAATGCAGATATCAGCTTGACCATGTAGCGCCTTTAATGGTTTGACACTGCGGTTGTGGCAGAGGGATTTCATGATCTGTCTGTGGTGTTGTGCCTACTAGCTAAATAATGTGAGGCAAGAAGACACCAACTGAACCACTGGCCCTCATTTCAGTTATAAGAGAAGTCGACTATTTAGGTTTAATTGTTGCGTTAATACAATGTTATTATAATGTCACACAATGTATCAGACGTTTTTGCAGCTATACAACAGTCCGTGTTTGTAGCTCTCTAGCTAGTTTGGAAAATGTGGTTGCCTAGCGAGCTAGATTTCTTAATTTCAGTATAATATCAGTATCACATAATTATATTGTTCATTAAAAAGCCTGCTTCTCTTCTTGATGAGTTTGTCGAGCTATCTGAATGCAACAAGCCAGAAACCATATGTTGTATGCGCATGTATTCAGCAACATAGTTCAAACGAACCTCAGAAGTTATCGACGCGTTCGTTCTGAACTAGAAGGCTGGTGAGAAAGAAGGCTCTTGCAAACGAGAGCTGTAAAAACATAAAACTAACGCCCGAACAGGGACTTGAACCCTGGACCCTCAGATTAAAAGTCTGATGCTCTACCGACTGAGCTATCCGGGCTCTGACATTGGGAGAAAATGTAAATACCTTGATTTTAAAGGTTGTATCTAGATAGATCAAGTCTCAATTTAGGAAAGTGAGCTTTTTGCTACTTTTGCCGAAGACGTTGCGTTGTTTCTGTGTTGCTCTGCACATGTCTTCCATTGAATTATGTGGTCAGCTAACCTAGCGTGGTGCAAAGATACGCCATTGGCCATGTGTAAGTGTTAATATGCACGGAAAAACAATTGTCAGTCTCTGTGTTGTTCCTTTCATCTCCATTTATTGGTAAATATTATTGTTTTTATCTGATCATCATTTATCACGTCATTAACGTGAGCAACAAAAAAAACTGCG
This sequence comes from Thymallus thymallus, assembly GCA_023634145.1. Lineage (NCBI taxonomy): Eukaryota > Metazoa > Chordata > Actinopteri > Salmoniformes > Salmonidae > Thymallus > Thymallus thymallus. The sequence continues at coordinate 2,682,764 of CM042424.1, read as the reverse complement.
ACTAATACATAGTGGCAGTTTTTGTCAAAGTTTAGGACGGGAATGAACGACGTGTTAATCAGATGAAGGGGGTGAAAAAAAATAAAAATTGTACAGGCCCCAGCGAGATTTGAACTCGCGACCCCTGGTTTACAAGACCAGTGCTCTAACCCCTGAGCTATGGAGCCCTGTTCTGTTGGAGCTGAAACGCAAAGTCTTTTTGAAGGTGGCTTGTGATTTGAGCCCTATAAATGTTCTACAAAAAATGGTTTGCATGCAAAGGCCAAAATTGATCGATTTGATTATATTTTAAAAGCATCTATCAGTATTTCAAGACGATCAAGACAACAATTCTGCGTTCTGACTTGCAATGTGTTTTCAACTTTAACCACTAGATGGCGTCAAAGAACTGCATTTGTCAACAAGCCGTTCAGAAGTTGTTTGGCGCCAGTCATTTGTTGCGCTCATGTGGATAATTAGGCAATAAGGGCCGAGGGGTGTAGTTTATGGCCAATATACGCGCTGTGCTTTTCACGAAGAAACGCGGATACAGCCCTTAGCCGTGGTATATTGGCCATATACCACCCAAGGTGCTTTATTGCTATTATAAACTGGTTACCAACCTACAGTATTTAGAGCAGTAAAAATACATGTTCTTCTTTATAACAGTATACCACGGGCATAACAAAACATGTATTTTCACTGCTCTAAATACGATAGTAACCAGATTATAATAGCAATAAGGCACCTTGGGGGTTTGTGCTATATGGCCAATATCCACAGCGAAGGGCTGTATCCAGGCACTCCACGTTGCGTCGTGCTTAAGAACAGCCCTTAGCCATGGTATATTGGACGTATACCACAACCCTTCGGTCCTTATTGCTTAAGAACAAACTATGTTTTTTTTGTGTTTGCCTATGCATTTACAATTTGGGATAACTTTAGGGTGGATCTGTACCAGTGGCTTACTTCTTTGGGAGTCCACATGACTGGCTTGCTATAGGCAGCCTCCTATGGCTTTGGGCGTGGTATAGGATAGAACCGAGGTACCAGCCTCCCGAATGGGTCATGTTCAGTTTAGGGATATAGAGATGGATACGTACGGTTAGCCAGAGGACGTAAAATATGTCCAATATTTGCTTTGGAATACTGAAACCATTCCACCATGGAACTCGTATTCGATATCCGATAAATACGAGCAGGAATTTAATTGAATTGTATTTTATGGATTTATGAAAAGGCTTTTTTTTTTTTTTGCATCACTAACCACTTGAGGATTGTAAATGAGAAACATGCGTGTGGAAGACGGACGGATAGTTAGTCTTGGTTTTGAACCCATTTCTAAAACCAAGCCTCCAAAGCAAGGACCGTAAGTAACTGGTGAATAGGCCTATACTATAGCAATGATTTATTCAAAATCTCCAGTAGATAACTTGTTGAATGTGATTTTTCAAATACCAATAAAATGCTGCATTTGTTGTTTGCATTTTGATTGTGTTGATAAAAAGGTACTGTGTTCCAAATGTTCCATGATCACAATACATCATAATCACTTCTGTAATAACAAGTAGCCTTTCTTTGAACTTGGACAAGACAACCTTTATGCGCGAATATCGGACTGGCTTATTTACGTGATTTAAACAAGTGTCAACTGATTTACACAATAACTCAATAGATAGGGAATAAAAAAACCTATATAGATACCGGAAAGTGTTCTTATTGAATGTTTCTTTCTTGTGCTTAGCCTAGGTCGTTGTGTACACAAATTGATTGGTGCCAATTCAATTTACACATTTGGTTTACTTGTTGCCTGATGTAGCCCATCCCACCGAGGGAAGATACATAGTTACAGTAATGACATGTAATAAACATGTTCAATAGGCCGACTGTACTGTTTCTAGGGAAAATGACGCGATGATCACAAAGAGCTGAGTAATCGCCCCCAAACATGTTGTGCCAGGCTTCATCCAAAAATGCATGTATTATACTGAATGGAACTACACCCAATCCGTTCTTTCTGCGGAGCATATACCTGTCCAGCCTGTTTCAAAGAGTTGTGAAAGGTCGCTCAGCGAGTCACTGGTGTTGGGAGGTAGGGATATCACCAGTGTGGTGTTGGATGTCACTTTGGAACAGTTCAACACGCTACGCCCCAACGACTGGAACAGAGATTCTCTCTCCACTCCAGAAGTGTAGCTTGGTTTCGCCACAACGACTCTGGCAAAGGGATTTATACGATTCAGTCGGACACATGTGTTTCTCTATGCTAGAACGGGACTGAAAATTAAGGCTGTCAACGAGAATAACAAGAGCACTCTCTCCGTTTCCTTGCGTTGTCCACGGGTTATGAAGGCATAACAACCGGGTCAAAAAAATACGATTTCTCCGCGTTCGACCATGAAAGCGGCACGGATATTTGTGCCCAGATGCTGCGCTCCTTCACATTAGCACGCCGCCGGCGGACTAAATGTAAGATCCCTCTTTGTTAATTTAGGGAGACCTGTATGTGTGTGTAGTTATAACCTAGCTACAAGCCCATATAACTTATAAACTACGGGACTTAATGTAGGCTAGATTGAGGCAAGTGATGTTGGAATCAGTGATGAGACAGCGATCTTCGTTTCAATGAACAGCGATAGTCTACTTTGTAGCCAAATCAAAATGAACAAAGTCTGGTTCCGGATGTAAACACAACGCCGCGCTTTACTTTTTACACCGAATCTCGACATGGCTGCTAACAAAAGGGTCATCTTTTCTCACTTCTCGTTCCAGGGCCACCATGCTCCTTGCGTCCGCTGTGGTCGTGTGGGAATGGCTCAACGAACACGGGCGGTGGCGGCCCTACAGCCCGGCCGTCTCCCACCACATCGAGGCGGTGATACGAAGCGATCCCCGCGGTGGGAGCGTCGTGCTAGGCCAGGTCGACAACCGCCTCTCGCCCTACATCCTAGACCTGCAGTCGATGCACCAGTTCAGGCAGGACACAGGTAAGAAGATGAGAGCTGAGAGGTGGGAATGGCTGGTGTTGTTGTTATGGGGATGCTGTTGTCATGTTGTTAGGCTACTGGTGTTGTTGGTGTAAGAAGGTACATGGATGTATATAGGTGCAGAACTTCTGTGAAACATCACAGCACAGTTTAAAAGATATGGCAAATTCACGTTATTGCACAGCTTCATACAATTCTGTTTGTTTTGCATGTGGCTTAACTAATAGATAGTGACTGCTTTGCCACTGGAGTGGAGTTTAGCTCACAGGTTGATTCCATTCCGTCATAGAATGAGAATATAAGAATTCGTTACAATCAGTTCCATATTCCAAGAGCCTGGCTGGATCCCTGACTTTAACCCTCCGCTTGCCTGTCAGACAGAATGGGGTGAAATTGTGATGACCTAGAACAGCTGTACCTCACAGAGCCTTGGCCTCTCTTGGAAGATACATTCTTCCCCCCTTACTCCCAGAATCTAACGCACACAGCTGCCGTGTGGAGACGGACATCGGGTGGGATAAGTAGAGGGAGCGAGAGAGAAGTGGCTCCCTATTCCCTACATAGTGCGCTAGTTTTAGTCAAAAGTAGTGCACTACATAGGGAATAGGGAGCCCTTTGTGGCAGATCCAGAGCATAAGTGGAAAGCAGAGAGAATGTGATATTTCAAGGCATAATCAGGAGAGAATTGGAGAATCCCCCCTCTATAGTCTCAGCCACACTTTAGTCTTGTCTTTAGTTTTTTCAATAGGCCAGATCTCTAGGGACTAGCGGCATCAGAAGCTTATGACGTGGGAGAGAGAGATGGAGGGAGGGATAGAAAGAGAGGGAGGCGGATGGAGGCCCGTCTCTCTCTCTCTTTGTTGAAGTTGAGGGAACAGATGTTGGCTCTTCTATTGTGGCGTAGACGTTCACGCAGGCACACACACACACACACACACACACACACACACACAAGGAAGAGTGTGGGAGAGAGTTGTAGGAGCAGAGACGGGGTAGAGGGCGTCCCGGCAATTATAAGTTCACGAAGTGGAAGATGAAGACAAAAGAGAGGGTGAGAAAGATAGGGGGAGAGAGCCGTAATGACAGAGATATCTCTCTTTACCTTGTAGTTACTCTCTGCTATTTCACCATAGCTGACGATTATATGCTATTGCCTATAGAAAAAATTGTGACACCTCTTCCTCCCCCAGAATCCCACTACGTTTGTGCTACAGACAGAGAACGATGAGACATGAGAATCCTACAGCTCCCAGCTAGCCAAGCAGTCTCCAAATTAACTTTACACCCCATGGTGATGGATTTAAGTCTCACATATCCATGTTTCTCCTTTGTCTGTCCTGGGTTTTCCCACCACTCTGTGATGCCGTTCTTCTACTATGCTCTCAAAGACTCCATTACTTTGTTGGTTCAACAACGTTTTTAGAAATATTATTTTCTACTTGAAGTGGGTGACAATTTAGATTCCTTTTGTAATTCTGAGAAGGACTCGCCGACTGAGATATTGCTGTGACCGTCTGTCAGCCAATGGGCAGACTCTTGTGAAAGGGCACACCCTTCTGACCACTGATTGAGTCACTGACTCCCTCTCCAACACATTGTCAATATGTATTTTTCTCTCTGTTGCTCTCTCACATCTGTCTCTCTCCCCCTCTCTTGCTCTCCCCCCCTCTCTTGCCCTCTACTCCTCTGTCTCTCTCCCCCTCTCTCTTTTCTCTCTGACTCTTGTCTCTCCTCCCTCTCATACACATACTACCGCAATCTCCCAAACTCAAACAAGTTGATACATTGGTAAACACACACAACAAAACCCTGTTGCAGTGGGTGTTGTGGAGGGGGAGTTAGAGAATAATAGAGTCAGAGGCTGACAACAGACAGACTGACAACAGGCAGACAGACAGAGACTGACAACAGGTAGATAGACATAGGCTGACAACAGGCAGATAGACAGAGGCTGACAACAGGCAGATAGACAGAGACAGACAACAGGCAGATAGACAGAGGCTGACAACAGACAGACTGACAACAGGCAGATAGACAGAGGCTGACAACAGACAGACTGACAACAGGCAGATAGACAGAGACTGACAACAGGCAGATAGACAGAGGCTGACAACAGATAGAGAGTCACAACAGGCAGATAGACATAGGCTGACAACAGGCAGATAGACAGAGGCTGACAACAGGCAGATAGACAGAGACTGACACAGGTAGATAGACAGAGGCTGACAACAGACAGACTGACAACAGGCAGATAGACAGAGACTGACAACAGGCAAATAGACAGAGGCTGACAACAGATAGAGAGTCACAACAGGCAGATAGACATAGGCTGACAACAGGCAGATAGACAGAGGCTGACAACAGGCAGATAGACAGAGACTGACACAGGCAGATAGACAGGGAGTGACAACAGACAGACTGACAACAGGCAGATAGACAGAGACTGACAACAGGCAAATAGACAGAGGCTGACAACAGATAGAGAGTCACAACAGGCAGATAGACATAGGCTGACAACAGGCAGATAGACAGAGGCTGACAACAGGCAGATAGACAGAGACTGACACAGGCAGATAGACAGGGAGTGACAACAGGCAGATAGACAGAGGCTGACAACAGGCAGATAGACAGAGACTGACACAGGCAGATAGACAGGGAGTGACAACAGGCAGATAGACAGAGGCTGACAACAGGCAGATAGACAGGGAGTGACAACAGATAGAGAGTCACAACAGGCAGATAGACATAGGCTGACAACAGGCAGATAGACAGAGGCTGACAACAGGCAGATAGACAGAGACTGACACAGGTAGATAGACAGAGGCTGACAACAGACAGACTGACAACAGGCAGATCGACAGGGAGTGACAACAGGCAGATAGACAGAGACTGACACAGGCAGATAGACAGGGAGTGACAACAGGCAGATAGACAGAGGCTGACAACAGGCAGATAGACAGAGACTGACACAGGTAGATAGACAGAGGCTGACAACAGACAGACTGACAACAGGCAGATAGACAGGGAGTGACAACAGGCAGATAGACAGAGACTGACACAGGCAGATAGACAGGGAGTGACAACAGGCAGATAGACAGAGACTGACAACAGGCAAATAGACAGAGGCTGACAACAGGCAGATAGACAGAGACTGACACAGGCAGATAGACAGGGAGTGACAACAGGCAGATAGACAGAGACTGACAACAGATAGAGAGTCACAACAGGCAGATAGACATAGGCTGACAACAGGCAGATAGACAGAGGCTGACAACAGGCAGATAGACAGAGGCTGACACAGGCAGATAGACAGGGAGTGACAACAGGCAGATAGACAGAGGCTGACAACAGGCAGATAGACAGGGAGTGACAACAGGCAGATAGACAGAGACTGACACAGGCAGATAGACAGGGAGTGACAACAGGCAGATAGACAGGGAGTGACAACAGGCAGATAGACAGAGGCTGACACAGGCAGATAGACAGGGAGTGACAACAGGCAGATAGACAGAGGCTGACAACAGGCAGATAGACAGAGGCTGACAACAGGCAGATAGACAGAGGCTGACAACAGGCAGATAGACAGAGACTGACACAGGCAGATAGACAGGGAGTGACAACAGGCAGATAGACAGAGGCTGACAACAGGCAGATAGACAGAGGCTGACAACAGGCAGATAGACAGAGGCTGCCGTCTGAGGCTCGGAGGCCCTGTTGCTGCTCCAGCTGCTCCAGCCAAAGGGGACACGTTTCCCAGATGCCCACAAAGCCTGGGGTCGGGATGCAGGGGTCACTGGGTTACCCTGGGGGAGAGAGGGTGGAGGAAAACTAAACACAAGCCAAACCTGAAACGTCTCTCTCTCTTTCGTTAAGGGAAAGAATTGAAAGGCGCTAAGCTAGGACCCAAGAGACAGGCCACTGCTAAGTAGAACCATGCTGGACAAAGAGGGAGCCACAATGAGAGGGATAGCGACGGGAAGAGAGAGAGAGAGAGACCAGAACAGAAAGTTTCCCCCCAGCCCAATAGGTTGTTGTGAGGGAGGGAGGGGGAGAGAGAGACGGAGGGGGGTTGAACAGAACAGAACGTTCCCCCCATTAAAACCCAGTAGGTTGTTGTGCAACAGTCCGTGTCAGGTTACTCCAGGGCCTCCCGAGTGCCGTCAGTCACTGCATGTTTCACAACATAGGCCATGGATTAGGAGCAGAGGCCTCACACACACACACACACACACACACACACACACACACAAACACACACACACACACACACACACACACACACACACACACAGGGTCATGCATGAACGAGTGCACACACACACATATGCTCAAACGCTTTATACACACACATTGGATTGTGCTTGGGCTAAGAGGGTTAGCGGCAGAGGGCTACAAAGAGAAGGGAAGGGAGAGAGAGAGAGAAAAAGAGTCTTGTGTTGTTTTTGTGCTTCTAGGTTGAGCTGACCATATTCTGAACTCCTTTTCTGCTGTTTTGGTAGTTATCCTCTCTCTCTTATCTATCTGGTGAAGAAGGCCTTTATAGATGGTGTTTACATTCTGTGGAGACCTCAAACTCTCTCTCTCGGCCTTGCCTGCTTATCTGAGAGAGCTGAAGGACGGAGAGAGGGAGAAAGAGACAGTAACAGACTGAAATGAAGGAGAGATGAGAGAGAAGGAGAGCAACAGGCTTCTGTGTGGAAGAGTATCGGTGGTCAATCCCACTAGAAAAGAAAGAACTGAGCAATGAAGGAGGAGAGAGATAATGAGAGGGACAGAGAGAGGGACAGAGAGAGGGAGGAAGGGACAGAGAGAGGGGGGAAGGGACAGTGAGAGGGGGGAAGGGACAGAGAGAGGGACAGAGAGAGGGGGGAAGGGACAGAGAGAGGGACAGAGAGAGGGACAGAGAGAGGGACAGAGAGAGGGGGGAAGGGACAGAGAGAGGGGGAGGATATCCTATCCACATCATTCTGTCATTAGTAAACATAGCTCTTCTCTGGAAGGGGCTCTTTTATCAGGAATCTAGCAGACACCTTGCTTTCTCTTCTTCACTTTCCCCTCCCCTTCCTTTATCTCTGAGCGCTGCTACACTGCTACATGGATTCTATTTCATTAGCGACATTTCTCTTTGTTTGACAAAGCAACATTCTAGCACAAGGCTGGTTTTCCTATTGGGCTATCGCAGGGCTGTCCAACCCTGTTCCTGGAGAGCTACCATCCTGTAGGTTTTCACTCCAACCCTCATCTAGCGCACCTGATTCTAATAACTGGGGTTGGAGTGAAAACCTACAGGATGGAAACTCTCCAGGAACAGGGTTGGAGTGAAAACCTACAGGATGGAAACTCTCCAGGAACAGGGTTGGAGTGAAAACCTACAGGATGGAAACTCTCCATGAACAGGGTTGGAGTGAAAACCTACAGGATGGAAACTCTCCAGGAACAGGGCTTAGCCCTGGTATCGCCTGATTGAAACATTGAAGCTAAAGGACAAAGGAAGGAGAGACAGAGGCCTTGGGTCTGGTCTGGTCTGTCAACTGAAAAGATTCTGTCTGAATTAGTCGCCATTTTCCTGCTCTCTATTTTTCTCTCTCTCTTTCCTTTCTCAAGTGTGTGTGTGTGTTGTTTGTTTCACCTTTCAGTGAGCAGAGCTGGAATTCCCATCTAAGGGTAAGGGGGGAGCCTAGGGCAACAGGTAGTGGACCGCTTGACTGGCCACAGGTTGGAGAATGGCTGGAGGGCATGTTTCTTACAGTCACAACCCAAACAAATCATGAGAAAACAAAAATATAATTACTTGACACATTGGAAAGAATTCATAAAAAACAGAGCAAGCTAGAATGCTATTTAGCCCTAAACAGAGAGTACACAGTAGCAGAATACCTGATCACTGTGACTGACAGTGAAAATTAAGAAAAGCTTTGACTATGTACAGACTCAGTGAGGAGAGAGAGAGACAGAAAGAGAGAGAGAGAGAGAGAGAGACGGCCTACCCCGGTCAAACCTATTGGACTCTCAATCATGGCCGGACAAAACGAAAGAAAGAAAATCCCTGAGACAGGTGGACAGATTGTAAAGGGAGACAGTCCATCTGGTCATATTGTTCCCCTCTGCTTCAACACACACACTCTGGTTCTCACACACACACACTAACTGACCAGTACACACACACACATACTGACCCCCCCTCCCCGACACACACAAACACACTCTGGTTCTCACACACTAACTGACCAGTACAAACTGTTGATTGAGTAACGGAGGGAGGAAGAGGAACAGCCATCTATTGATTGAGTAATGGAGGGAGGAAGCGGAACAGCCATCTGTTGATTGAGTAACGGAGGGAGGAAGTGGGACAGCCATCTCTTGATTGAGTATCGGAGGGGGGAAGAGGAACAGCCATCTGTTGATTGAGTAACGGAGGGAGGAAGAGGAACAGCCATCTGTTGATTGAGTAACGGAGGCAGGAAGAGGAACAGCCATCTGTTGATTGAGTATCGGAGGGGGGAAGAGGAACAGCCATCTGTTGATTGAGTAACGGAGGGAGGAAGAGGAACAGCCATCTGTTGATTGAGAAACGGAGGGAGGAAGAGGCCAACCACAATGACGTTGGCTGATCAGCAGTTTCCATATCAACCTCATGGGAAACCGACCTCATCATAATGTCGATGTGCTATCAGATATTTTATTTCAATAGGATCTTACTGTACTCCCCCAGCACTCCTCCAGTCAGTTCACCACGTCCACCATGTGATGGTTGAAGAGCAGGTTAATGAACAGCCATGGTTCTTAATGAGACTCACAGCCTCTCTTCCCCTAAGAGAGGGCGTCCCGGACGCACCATTACAATGCTTACACCTGGGATTATAGTTAACTAGGTGATGGAAGAGGTGGAGATGGTTTAGACTGTTTTGGGTATAATGTGTATATTGATGTTGTGTATACAGGGCATCTTTGTCTTCCCTGTACAACAGAAGAAGAAAAAATATAGATCTTACTAAGTGAAAATAAACAGAAGAAGTTGGGTGGGTTTTACGATCCACCGTAAAAATGAGTCCATATTCATTTGGGAACTTTGGGTAACCTGAGCGTAATGGGTTTGGAGAGTAACGTAATCTGTGGCGACATGTTCTAAGAACCGGTTCTCAACAAGGAACCTTTGTGGAACTAGAAGGCTCAGGGGGAGAGCTGGAACCGCCCCTGAGTAGCAGTGCAGGCTCATAATGGCCGGAACGGAGCAAATGGAATGGCTTCAAACATCTAGAAACCATGTGTTTGATGTATTTGATACCATTCCACGGATTCCGCTCCAGTCATTACCACAAGCCCGTCCACCGCCAACTACGGTGCCACCAACCTCCTGTGCTCAGCAGGTGGTACGCTAGCTGGTCACTGTTTACCTTCACAACAACTTGTTATTAAGTCACCTGCCACCTGTAGACACACACACTAGAACTAGACCTCCTCAGAGCTGCTCACCCCCCACCAAACCAACACACACACACACACACACACACACACACACACACACACACACACACACACACACACCAGAACTCCTCAGAGCTGCTCACCTCTCACCAAACCAACACACACACACACACACACACACACACACACACCAGACCTCCTCAGAGCTGCTCACCCCCCACCCAAACCAACACACACACCTGACTTTCTATGAGCTGCTATACCCCGACTCAAACAAACACGTACACACCCAACAAACCCCTCACCCTGCCCTCTCCCCAGTGGCCTTGGTGAAAGACAGCGAAGGGGCTACAGAGGTGGCTATTATCCCTCAGATGAAAGGAGAACATTGTTTTCCCTCCTTCAAAGAGAGGAGCATCCACAGGTACAAATGACATGGACAAGGTGGTTAGTAGTTATATCCCTGGCTGCAGCACTGTGATAATGGACAAGGTGGTTAGTTGTTATCTCCCTGGCTGCAGCACTGTGATAATGGACAAGGTGGTTAGTTGTTATCTCCCTGGCTGCAGCACTGTGATAATGGACAAGGTGGTTAGTTGTTATCTCCCTGGCTGCAGCACTGTGATAATGGACAAGGAGGTTAGTTGTTATCTCCCTGGCTGCAGCACTGTGATAATGGACAAGGTGGTTAGTTGTTATCTCCCTGGCTGCAGCACTGTGATAATGGACAAGGTGGTTAGTTGTTATCTCCCTGGCTGCAGCACTGTGATAATGGACAAGGTGGTTAGTTGTTATCTCCCTGGCTGCAGCACTGTGATAATGGACAAGGTGGTTAGTTGTTATCTCCCTGGCTGCAGCCCTGAGAAAAGCCTCGGCCCTATTCATCAGTGCACACTGTAGAAAACACATTTTGCAACGGAAGGTGAAAACAAGTGTTTCTTATTGGACCCGTCTCCCTTGACGTGGTCGTGGTCTCTTACAGGCTGGAAACTCAAAGGGGAAGGTGTGTGTTGGACCGTTGTCTTGTCTCGTCATCACAAAGACACGGTATCCAGATCAATCGATTCAGCTAATCAGATACATGACCAACAGGCCTTTATTGATCGGGTAGACTGCGACACTAGTCTTTGTTTTTCTTACATGCACAGTGTTAACGGCTCTGTACAAATGATAGCGAGAGCTCAACACATTATTTTAAAATGTTCATGTGAAATATTATGACGAGGGGCCCGGAGTTCATCCTTCTCGCCAGGAAAGACTCAGAGCCATAGAGTTAAGCTAAAGTATGGCCCATATTTGTCTCTTCAAAGGTGATTCATTAGTAGACATTTCTATCAGAACCCAGTCCACCCGTGACTGTCCACATCCTAGCTTGCAGTGTCTTTGTGAGAGCCTGCCTTTGTTCGTGTGGAACTGAAAGAGGCCTGTTTCCTCTACAGTCTACTGAATCACATCTCACATGCTACTCCTGGGGTCAAGGGCTCATTTCTCTTTTATAACCATTGTACGTTTTATAGAGAAAAATACCTCCCGGACCAGCCTTTATTCCACACACACTCTCTGTCTCTCTCTCTCTCTCAATTCAAAGGGTCTCTCTCTCTCTCTCTCTCACACACACACACACACACACACACACACACACACACACACACACACACACACACACACACACACACACACACACACACACACACACACACACACACACACACACACACACACACACACACACACACACAATAGCTTTGACTGCGTGCCTCAAACAAACATCACTAGGCCTCCTGCATTCAGGAACCTCTTTTGATGTCTGTGTGTCCCAGTCTGTCTCGGCCAGGCCCCAGTGTGGGTCCCTCGTCTCTCTACCTTGGCATTGGCTGAATGGCCGTGCCACACGTTGCCCCTGGTTACCAAGCTTGACTCTGATTGGACAGTTCCTGACCCTCCTCGGTTTGGCACCAATGTGTGGTACCATACTATGCCTGCTGGTTTGGGTGCTTTAAACCCATCTCTATGGTTACCACTATCGATTCATCATAAATCAATTTTCATTTCAAATGGAATTTTGACAACTATACGCTTCACTATACAACTGTAATAGTGTTGGTTAAAAAGGGTGTTTTTGTAGCTGTTTGGCTGGCTGTGTTTGGAAATACTAATTTGAGTTAAGGTGGGGTGGCGCACAATTGGCCCAGCGTCGTCCGAGTTTGGCCGGTGTAGGCCGTCATTGTAAATAAGAATTTGTTCTTAACTGACTTGCCTAGTTAAATAAAGGTTAAATAAAAACAAATAATAATAATTAAGGTTATTTTGAGTTAGAGTTGAGTTCAGGTCATTTTAGTTAGAGTAGAGTTCAGGTCATTTTGAGTTAGGGTTGAGTTAGGGTCATTTGAGTTAGGGTTGAGTTAGGGTTGAGTTAGGGTTGAGTTAGGGTTGAGATGGGGTCATTTGTGTTAGGGTTTAGTTAGGGTCATTTGGGTTAGGGTTGAGTTAAGGTCAGAGGATGTGTGAATATACGTATTATAAGAGCTTTTTTTAACTTTCATTTCTGTGGGGAGAAGCCAGTTTATCAATTAAAACCATACAAAAGTGTTCCCACATGCATTTATGTTCCTGTTTCAACGTCTCCACATTGAAACTACAACGTTAGTACCATTTCCTACTATTTTCATGATGAAGTCATGCCAGAGGCGGAGGAGTCTCGCCTCTGATTCTGGTTCCTCTCTAGGTATTTTCCTTCTAGGGACTTTTTCCTGTCCACTGTGCTTCTGCTTGCTCTTTAGTGTCTAGACCAGGTTACAGTTAAGCACTTTGTGACAACAACAACACAGGGCAGGTGCAAAATGCCATTGCATTTGAAAATAAATTTGATTGATTGATTGATAGTCGTACTAATCCCAGCATCTCCCCCTGCAGGTATGATCCGGCCAGTGCGCCGTAGCTTCTACGAACCCACGTCGGCGCCGGGCCAGGGTTGGCTGTGGGAGTGGGAGAACGACGCGGGCTCCTGGACCCAGTACGACACGGAGGTCGGCATCGCCATTCAGTCGGCCCGGGACCGCCAGCAGCCCTGGCTGGACCTGGCGCCGCTTGGCTTCTGCTACCTGGTGGACCTGCAAGGCATGACCCAGATCAACAGGCAGACCCAGAGACAACGCAGGATACAGCGGAGGTCCGACATGGCCTATCCACTGGTGTCAGGACCCGTACCCAGGAATGGAGGTGGAGGGTCGGGTCCGACGGGAGCATTACTGGGTGTTGGGGTGTCGGGCGTCAACGGAGGCGTGGTGTACCCAAGCGGCGGGCTGGCTACCATGCAGTCCCTCGCCGGGCAGCCATGCGCCTGCCAGCAGTGCATGCTGGTCTTTAGTGTGAAGCAGAGTACTGTGAGGTCATCGGCGCACAAGTTGGGCCACCGGCCGAGTAAACCTCAGAGCAAACCACCCAGCCCCAAATCTGCCACCCTGGGGCGGGGCCAACTAAGGAGCTCCCCCGCTAGATCTGCCTACTCCAAAACCTTACCTCACGGACTCTCCATATCTCGGAACCAGTCCTCACCACGACGGAACGCCGCCCTCTTTGCACGCTCCCTCTCCCTCCTCAGCGCCCAAACGGGAACCCTATCCCTCTCCAACCGACCCCCTCCTCCCTCCCTCCCGCCCCCTCAGCCGCCGTCCTCAAATCAGGGCCGCCGTCAGTCCGTGCCGCCCTCTCCCTCCACCTCGAGTCAAATGGTGCCCACCGCCACGCTCGTCACTCCGGCGACCACTGTGACGTCACCGCCCTCGCCCGTGCCGTCTCCGTCGCCACGGCCCATGGCGCCCCAGCGCTCGGCAGCGTGCTCTGCCCCCCTGCCCCAGCGGTCCAGTCTGGCTGGGCTCAGCCGGCCCGCCCTGCAACGCATCGCCATAGCCCAGTCACGAGCCCTTATCGCCTCTGGGTGAGTGACACACACACACACAATAACATACACTCACAAACACACACACCTCACACTGACGTAACTGATACAACACAAACACACACGTACACACACACTTTTTGTCACAGTGAGTGAGATTGTTTTGGTTGAGTTGTTGTTACCACTGAATGATTCTGGATGGAACTCATCTGGTTTTACTTGGTCTTTTGTTACAAAAGAATACATTGTTGTTGAGAGAGGGTAGCAAATTCTACATTCTTGAACACTTTGGATGCTTTCGGAGTGAGTCTTTGCGGGTGAGCCTTTGCGGGTGAGTCTTTGCAGGTGATTCTTTGTGGGTGAGTGGGTGTGGGACTGTGTCTACTTGTGAGAGGGAGTATACGTCTAACTCTCCCAGCAGCCCCTCTGACCGATGAGCATCTGGGGAGCAGAAAGAAAGGAGCGGTTGAGGAAGCATGATGGGATGGAGGGAGTGGAGGAATGAGGGGATGGAGGGAGTGTGAGAGAGGAGAGAAACGGCAGTCTTTCTGCACGCCAGAGGGTCTAAGGCCTCCCTCCGTCTCTCTATTTCCCCTCTCTCCCCCCGTCCCCAAACACAACAACTCTCCTTCTCTCTCCCCTGTGTTCTGGGGGCCCATCCCAGGCTCTATTGTGTGCTCCCATGCGTTTCCACGGCAACCTTTGTTGCCACATTGAGGCCTAGTTCGGCATTAGCAACACAATGCCCGCCTCTGCAGTGACCAGCCTGGGACGACAGGGTTTGGGCTGGGGGGGCCGTGAGGGGGGTAGAAGGTTGGGGAACGCAGGGCCGAGGAGGGGAGGGGGGGTAAAGGGATATGTGGATAGAGGGGGGGGGGGGGGGGTAGAAGGAAGACAACAACAGAAGCCACAGTCATCATTGTAATGCTCCGTCTCAGTCTGTCTTCAGGCATTTGTCAAGGAGGATCTTGGGGGGTTGGTGAGCAAGAGAGTCCTACATTTAGGGAGTTTGGTGGGGGGTAGACATAGCCAGCCAGACACAGACACTGTCAGAGGGAGGGAGGGACAAAGGAACAACTCAACAACTAGCAGAGATTAAACACACTCAGGCACAAGAAATCAGGCCACAGCCGGAGGGAGAGAGAAATAGATTGTTGATTGTAATATGCAGAGCAGTGTAAAGTTATCAGTTGCGCGCACACACACATGCTTTCACACAGAATGTTAAAGTGTTTCAGACCAAGGGACACACACACACACACACACACAGAGAAAGTCAATATTGATGTCGTCACAAAGCTACAGGAAAGAATGTACTCTCTCTTTCCTATAGTGGGGGAGTGTGAGGAAGAGACAAAAGAGTGAAAACAGAAAGGGGGGAGGAATGGTTTCAGAGTAGATAGATAGATAGATAGATAGATAGATAGATAGATAGATAGATAGATAGATAGATAGATAGATAGATAGATAGATAGATAGATAGATAGATAGATAGATAGATAGATAGATAGATAGATAGATAGATAGATAGATAGATAGATAGATAGATAGATAGATAGATAGATAGATAGATAGATAGATAGATAGATAGATAGATAGATAGATAGACAGATTGATAGATTGATAGATTTATAGATTGATTATGGCAACAGGTACAGTATTTTGCAACCTGACCTATAGGGGGAGCCCTCTGCCACTTCAATAGACAACCAATCTACCGCTTGGTCTGGCTGTGATGCAGCCTTCATACAGCCTATTGGATATCAATTTAAAATGTAGCAAAGTTATGGAATGTTGAACTGGCGTCTTAAAGGTTTGTATGTGCGTGTGCGTGCTTTCGTGCGTGTGAGTGTGTGTGAGTAGATAGATAGATAGATAGATAGGTACTTTATTGATCCCCCGGGGGGGAAATTTCATTATCAAGCAGCTACAACAAAAACACAGGGCAGGTGCAAAATGCCACAACGAAAGTACACAAAAGACAGATACACGGTACATGATACATAGAGCGGCAGTATGAAAAAGTATAGAAATACAGGATATCTGGAGTGCAAAAAAAAGCTATAAAAGGACATTGCATAGTATGAGTGGTTGGCTGAATATGTACACTATACATTGGTGGATGTTGGATGGTTAACTATACTATACAGGTTGATGGCAGAGAAATACTTCAGTAGCTAATGCGTATGATATGAGCGAGGGTAATAATAGTTTACTTAATAGACAGACTGGGTAAATGAACAGGTAGGTGAAAATTTTGCATGGTTAAATTAGCTGTACAGTTAGGTATACAGTTATATTTACAGATAAGTGAATACTTGCATGTTTACACAAACTGTACAGGTAAATGACAGGAAGAGATACTTTAATAGCTAAATGTGTGTATGATATCATTGGGGTAATAATAGTAATTCCCTTAAAATACAGTCCTTAGTGCGCAGGGTTTAATTACAGACAACTGCACTTATTGCACATTTGATATACTAAAAGCAATGAGAAAAGGTGCAACTGGCAGGATACTAATATGCATTCCTGAGTGAATGCCTAGGTCCAATAATTACTTACAATATTGCATGTGATATAATATAACAACTGTACATGGGTATGTATATACAGACCTGTATGAATACGTATGGCCTGAGTGGATGAGTGCTGACGGAACAGAGTTACTCACGGATGGATGCATAATTATTAAACTAGGTCCTAGCACCCCAACAGTTCCAGATCTATGTTGCCGACGGCACGGCACCCCGGTGAGGCATTATATAGTCTCATAGCCGCCGGCAGGAAGGACCTCCTGTAGCGCTCTCTGGCACACCGTGGTGGGATCAGTCTGTGACTGAAAGAGCTCCTCTGCGTCATAACCATAGCGTGCAGAGGGTGGGTGACGTTGTCCATGATGGCCAGCAGTTTGGCCAGGATCCGTCTCTCCGCCACCTCCTCTAGAGTGTCAAGGCTCATCCCCAGGACAGAGCTAGCCTTCCTGATCAGCTTATTTACCCGAGTAGCATCACCGGCTTTGATGTTTGCTCCCCAGCACACCACTGCAAAAAAGATGGCACTGGCCACCACAGACTGGTAGAAGGTATGCAGTAGTTTACTGCACACGTTGAAGGACCTGAGCCTCCTCAGAAAGTAGAGTCGGCTCTGGCCCTTTTTGTACAGGGCCCCGGTGTTACCAGCCCATTCCAGTCTATTGTCCATATGGACACCCAAGAACTTGTATGACTCAACCATTTCCACATCCATCCCCTTTATAGGGACTGCAGTCAGTTGTGCCTTGGTTCTCCTGAAGTCCACCACCATCTCCTTAGTTTTGCTGATGTTGAGCTGAAGGTGGTTCTGCTCACACCACAACACAAAGTCACTGATTGTGCTCCTGTACTCCTCCTCCTGCCCACCCCTGATGCACCCTACAATAGCAGAGTCATCCGAGAACTTCTGTAGGTGGCATGTTTCAGAGTTATATCTGAAGTCTGAGGTGTAGAGGGTGAACAGGAAGGGGGACAGGACCGTACCCTGGGGGGCCCCTGTGTTGCTAACTGCCCGTTCTGACACACAGCTCTGTAGTCGCACAAATTGTGGCCTACCGGTCAGGTAGTCCGTGACCCAGGAGACTAAGGGTCCTTCCACTTTCATCCTCCTCATCTTCTCACCCAGTAGCAGGGGCTGAATGGTATTGAAGGCACTGGAGAAGTCAAAAAACATGACCCTCACAGTGCAACCTGCGTTGTCCAGGTGAGAGTAGGCCCTCTGCAGAAGGTAGATGATTGCATCATCCACCCCGATGTTGCGCTGGTATGCAAACTGCAGGGGGTCCATTGATGAACACACCAGGGGTCTGAGGTGAGCGAGGACTAACCTTTCCAGGGTCTTCATGATGTGGGATGTTAGCGCTACAGGTCTGAAGTCATTCAGGACAGTGGGGTGTGCCTTCTTGGGCACTGGGACGAGGCAGGATGTTTTCCACAGCACAGGGACCCTTTCTAGGCTCAGGCTAAGGTTGAAAAGACGCTGGAGTATTCCACACAGTTGGTCAGCACAGACCCTCAGCACCCTTGGGCTGATGCCATCAGGGCCCGCCGCTTTCCACTGGTGTAGTCTCTCCAGCTCTCTCTTCACTTGGTTGGTGGTGAAAGCCAGCCCAGGTAGGGAGGTGGGGGGAAGGGGGGTGTTGAGGATCAGTCCAGGGGGGGCAGGGGCGGAGGTGGGGTCACTGATTGTCTCAGCAGAGGTGCTGTGAGCAAAGTGGGGGTGGGATAGCCGTGAGGGTGTGTGGTCTGGGGAGCTGGAGGGGAGGTGGACAGGGCCAGTATCGAACCTGTTAAAAAATTGGTTCAGCTCATTGGCTCTGTCCTGGGTCCCCTCCGTCTGCGCACTGTTTGACTTTTTGAAGCCAGTGATATTTCTCATACCCTTCCACACCTCTCTCACCTGGCTCTGCCTCAGCTTGTCCTCCATCTTCTCCTTATACACTCTCTTCCCCTCAGCAATCCGCAACTTCAGCTCCCTCTGGACGCATTTCAATTTGTCCTTGTCCTTCTCCTTGAAGGCCCTCTTCTTCTCATTCAGCAGGGCCTTCAGGTCGCTGGTGACCCAGGGTTTATTGTTTGGGAAACAGCGTACCTTCCTGGTGGGTACAGTGTTGTCTACACAAAAATTAATATAGTCTGTTATGCAGTCAGTGAGTCCATCGATGTCCTCCCCATGAGCCTCACAGAACACATCCCAGTCTGTTGTTTCAAAGCAGTCCTGTAGGGCCTCATTCGCCTCCGGGGACCATCTCCTAATAGTCCTGGTGGTTGCAGGCTGCTGTTGGACCATAGGCCTGTAGAGTGGGGTGAGGTGGACAAGGTTGTGATCCGATCTACCGAGGGGAGGGAGTGCAGTGGAGTTGTATGCATCCTTCACATTAGCATATAACAAGTCCAGAGTTTTATTATTCCTGGTTGGGCACTTCACGAACTGTTTGAACGTGGGCAGCGTTGAAGAGAGAGATGCATGGTTAAAATCCCCCGAAATTGCAAGGAAAGCACTGGGATGCGCTGTCTGTAACCTCGCGATAACAGAGTGGATGACGTCACACGCTGCGTTTGCGTCAGCAGAGGGCGGGATGTAAACAATAACAGCAATGGCCGCCGTGAATTCCCTAGGTAGATAGTAGGGTCTCAGGCTAACGGCTAGCAGTTCAATGTCCGGGCTACAAAACTTTTCCTTAAGAGTAATATGGTTCGGATGACACCATCTGTTGTTAACTAATAAAGCCAGCCCACCACCCTTACTCTTACCGGAAGAGACGCGATCCCTGTCCGCTGTGATGGTCTGGAAACCGTCGATAGTGACGTTCTGTATGGGTATGATGTCGTTCAGCCATGTCTCAGTAAAACACATTAGGCTAGCTTCCCGATAAATCCTTTGTCCACGAACAAGTCCCGCCAACTCATCCATCTTGTTATGTAGACACCTCACATTGCCCATAATAATAGACGGTATAACCGGCTTGTACTTGAACCTCCTCCGCTTTGCCTTACATTTCAATCCCGCCCTGCGTCCACGGCGTCGTCTTTTCAATTCGTCCGGAATATCAAACTTTTCCCTGGGGAGCAGCAGCGCTGTGTGGGCTAAATCCAGGAGCTGGGCTCGGTTGTAAACAATAACAGTTGACGACTCCTGTCGACGTTCAGCTGCGATAAAATCCATAAAATCCATAATCCTGAACTGTTATAGTTCGACTGTAGCAAAATAAAAAATAAAACTAAAGAAAAAAGACGAAAGAAAACGAACTAAAACAACAATTAATGCACGGACAACGGGAGCTGCTTAAAAGGCGACCACTCAGGGCGGCGCCATACTTACACATGCGTGTGTGAGAATGTTTGGGAGTTTGTTACTCCCACGGCTAAATCACTCGTTCTTCATGACCATCTGGGGACACGGAGGATGGAGGGAGAGGAGGGGGAGGAGATATAACAAAGAAGAGGAGGAGTATGTGATGGAGTGGGGGTTAGGGTCACTAGGGGTCAAGAGGCTCCTCCACCCTCCTCTCTCTCCTCTCTTCCACCACCCCCTCCTCTCCAGAACTTCTCCCTCCCCTGTCTGTCTGCTCCTCTCCCACTAAGACTGTAGATACACAAACAAACAATCCCCGAAGAGAAATAAACTGTGTACTGCAAAGCTAACTACTAAAGTATGTATACCGAGTGCACTAGGTTGAGTAGAACAGTACTTTTAGTAGATCTAGGATCAGCCTTCCCAAATCCTAACCTTAACCATTAGTGGGGGGTTAGCACAAAACTGATCTTAGATCAGGGTTTAGGAGCAACTTCATCCTATTCAGAAGCAGGAAGTGTGATTCTCAGGGAGATGCAGAGATGCTAATTAATGTCTATAACAATGTCGTTATTAACTAATCAGCACAGGAGGTGTGAGAGTAATGAGTGAGTGGTTCTGCCTTGTGCCTGCTCAACACACGAGAGAGAGAGAGAGAGAGAGAGAGAGAGAGAGGCCTTATCTGACCATGAGAAAAGAGGAACAGATGAATGAAAGAGAAAGAAAGAAATAGAGAAATGGGTCAAGGACGTAGATACAGAGGACTGTGGGAAAGACATTTACTTTATTTGTTTGATCCACATTTTGGATAATGGGTGCCGTATAGTAAAGGCCCAATGCAGACGATTTTATCTCAATATCAAATCATTTCTGGGTAACAATTAAGTATCTTACTGTCATTGTTTTCAATTAAAACAGTCAAAAAGTAACAAAAATAGCTTCTTATCGAAGAGCAATTTCTCAAGCAATAATTTTTCTAGGACTGTCTGGGAGTGTTCTGA
Source organism: Thymallus thymallus (assembly GCA_023634145.1). Taxonomy (NCBI): domain Eukaryota; kingdom Metazoa; phylum Chordata; class Actinopteri; order Salmoniformes; family Salmonidae; genus Thymallus; species Thymallus thymallus. The sequence continues at coordinate 2,661,645 of CM042424.1, read as the reverse complement.
GTGGGGAGGGGAAAACTGAAAACTAGTTCTTATTGGCAGAGAGGATTGGAACTCTCTTTCTTATTGGTCTATTAACTAATTTACCGCCTGGAGATGTCACCAGGCAGGCCAAAACTCCATCCAACCAAAACAGGCGGTCTTTTCAAACAGCTCTTACACTAAAAAAGCATGATCATAATTTTCACAATTTTTCAGTATTATTCCAACCTCGTAGTGTGGAAATATACACTGAGTGTACAAAACATTAAGGACACCTTCCTAATATTGACTTGCACCCCCCCCTTGCACCCCAGCCTCAATTCGTCGGGGCATGGACTCTGCAAGGTATCGAAAGCATTCCACAGGGATGCTGGCCCATGTTGACTCCAAGGCCTCCTTTGGGTGGTGGACCATTTGTGATACACACGGGAAACTGTTGTGTGAAAAACCCAGTAGCGTTGCAGTTCTTGACACAAACCGGTGCGCCTGGTACCAACTTCCATACCCCGTTCAAAAGCACTTCAATCTTTTGGCTTTCCCATTCACCCTCTGAATGGCACACATACATATCCATGTCTCAATGGTCTCAAGGCTTAAAAATCCTTCTTTAACCAGTTGTCTGTAATTAAACCCTGCGCACTATGGACTGTATTTTAAGGGAATTACTATTATTACCCCAAATGATATCATACACACATTTAGCTATTAAAGTATCTCTTCCTGTCATTTACCTGTACAGTTTGTGTAACCACGCAAGTATTCACTTATCTGTAAATATAACTGTATACCTAACTGTACAGCTAATTTAACCATGCAAAATGTTCACTTACCTGTTCATTTACCCAGTCTGTCTATTAAGTAAACTATTATTACCCTCGCTCATATCATACGCATTTTTAGCTACTGAAGTATTTCTCTGCCATCAACCTGTATAGTATAGTTAACCATCCGACATCCACCAATGTATAGTGTACATATTCAGCCAACCACCCATACTATGCAATGTCTTTTTTATAGCTTTTATTTTTTTGCACTCCAGATATCTTGTATTTCTATACTGTTTCATACTGCCGCTCTATGTATCATGTACCGTGTATCTGTCTTTTGTGTACTTTCGTTGTGGCATTTTGCACCTGCCCTGTGTTTTGTTGTAGCTGCTTGACAATGAAATTTCCCCCCCGGGGGATCAATAAAGTACCTATCTATCTATTTTTATTTATTTATTTTTATTTCACCTTTATTTAACCAGGTAGGTCAGTTGAGAACAAGTTCTCATTTGCAACTGCGACCTGGCCAAGACAAAGCAAAGCAGTGCGACAAAAACAACACAGAGTTACACAGTAAACAAACATAGTCAAACACACAATAGAAAATCTATATACAGAGTGCAAAATGTAGTGCAAAATGCAGTAAGGTTAGGAGGTAGGACAATAAATAGACCATAGTGGTGAAATAAATTACAGATTATCATCATTAACACAGGAATGAAGGATGTGCAAATTATGATGTGCAAATAGATATACTGGAGTGCAAGATTTGTGAAAATAACAAAAATAAATATAAATATGGGGATGAGGTAGTAGTGTGGGCTATTTACAGAAGGGCTATATACAGGTGCAGTGATCGATAAGCAGCTTTGACAACTGATGCTTAAAGTTATTGAGGGAGATAGGAACCTCTAGCTTCAATGATTTTTGCAATTCGTTCCAGTCATTGGCAGCAGCGAACTGGAAGGAATGGCGGCCAAAGGAGGTGTTGGCTTTGGGGGTGACCAGTGAGATATACCTGCTGGAGCGCATGCTACGGGTGGGTGTTGCTATCGTGACCAGTGAGCTGAGATAGGGTGGGGATTTACCTAATAAAGACTTATAGATGACCTGGAGCCAGCATACAGGTCGCAGTGGTGGGTAGTGTATGGGGCTTTGGTGACAAAACGGATGGCACTGTGATAGACTACATCCAATTTGCTAAGTAGAGTGTTGGAGGCTAGTTTGTAAATGACATCGCCAAAATCAAGGATCGGTAGGATAGTCAGTTTTACAAGGGCATGTTTGGCAGCATGAGTGAAGGAGGCTTTGTTACGAAATAGGAAGCCAATTCTGGATTTAATTTTGGATTGGAGATGGTTGATGTGAGTCTGGAAGTTGAGTTTACAGTCTAACCAGATGCCTAGGTATTTGTAGGTGTCCACGTATTCTAATTCGGACCCGTCGAGAGTAGTGATGATAGTCCGGTGGGCGGGTGCTGGCAGCGTTCTATAGAAAAGCATGCACTTAGTTTTACTAGCGTTTAAGAGCAGTTGGAGGCCACGGAAGGAGTGTTGTATGGCATTGAAGCTTGTTTGAAGGTTAGTAAACACAGTGTCCAAAGAGGGGCCAGATGTATACAGAATGGTGTCATCTGCGTAGAGATGGATCAGAGAGTCACCAGCAGCGAGAGCGACATCGTTGATGTATATAGAGAAAAGGGTTGGCCCGAGAATTGAACCCTGTGGCACCCCCATAGAGACTGCCAGAGGATCGGACAATAGGCCCTCCGATTTGACACACTGAACTCTGTCTGCAAAGTAGTTAGAAAACCAGGCAAGGCAGTCACTTGAGAAACCAAGGCTGTTGAGTCTGCCAATAAGAATGCAGTGATTGACAGAGTCGAAAGCCTTGGCCAGGTCGATGAAGACCTGGCCAATATATCTATCTATCTACACTGGTTGAAGTGGATTTAACAGGTGACATCATTAAGGGATCATAACTTTCACCTGGATTCACCTGGTCAGTCTATGTCATGGAAAGAGCAGGTGTCCTTAATGTTGTCCTCAGTATATATATATATATATATAAAAAGGAAAATCCCGTTTTTGAGTGCATTGGGCCTTTAAGGTAAAATGTTTTAGTGGCTATGTAGGGAAAGTAGGCCATGTGTTTGTGAAAATCTTGTCTATTTAGGGGTTTGTGGAAGCGTACAACGGTGTGTGTGTAACTGTCTGAGTGCATACATGCTAGTGTGTGTCAGTGTGGCTGCGTCACAGGAGGTTGGTGGCACCTTAATTGGGGAGGACGGGCTTGTGGTAATGACTGGAGCAGAATAGGTGGAATGGTATCAAATACATCAAACACATGGTTTCCAGGTGTTTAATGCCATTCGCTCCATTCCAGCCATTATTATGAGCTGTCCTCCCCTCAGCAGCCTCCACTGGCCTGCGTGTGTGTTAGTGCATACATGCGTGTGTGTCGTGTGTGTGTCAGATGTAAATGGCGGATTACACCTATGGTCTAGGGGCTGTGTGTAATAATGAGGGATTGTCTGTCTCTCTCTCTCTCTTGATTTTCTTTCTTTCATTCATGGGTTTGGGTTGTACACTCGTCATTCACTCTCTGACTCACTCATTGTTTCAGGTGTGTGTGTGTGTGTGTGTGTGTGTGTGTGTGTGTGTGTGTGTCAGTAGGACAGCTGGGAATTGTGTTAATACATTGTAGATAAGCTGGGGATCAAACGTGACTAAACCTTCTCCACAGAGCATTTCTACCTCACAATAACCATGACGTTGCAAGGCTAGCGGTCTCTTACTGCTTACTGCAGTATTAATAAACTGATTGACTGATTAGTGATTACTGTCTCCATCTTCATTCAACTCAGGCCTGATCATAGGTCTAATAGGACATGCAGCACTCAACATTACCCTTGTATGTGTGTCAAGTTGTCAACAACACTGACTTGAGGTCAGTCTGTATCTACTGTAAACTCTCTGTATGTGTGTCAAGTTGTCAACAACACTGACTTGAGGTCAGTCTGTATCTACTGTAAACTCTTAAAAAATAAGATGCTACCTATAACAATAAGGGTTGTTCAATTGTCCCCATTACCCCAAATGATATCATACACACATTTAGCTATTAAAGTATCTCTTCCTGTCATTTACCTGTACAGTTTGTGTAAACATGCAAGTATTCACTTATCTGTAAATATAACTGTATACCTAACTGTACAGCTAATTTAACCATGCAAAATGTTCACTTACCTGTTCATTTACCCAGTCTGTCTATTAAGTAAACTATTATTACCCTCACTCATATCATACGCATTTTTAGCTACTGAAGTATTTCTCTGCCATCGACCTGTATAGTATAGTTAACCATCCAACATCCACCAACGTATAGTGTACATATTCAGCCAACCACCCATACTATGCAATGTCCTTTTTATAGCTTTTTTTTGCACTCCAGATATCTTGTATTTCTATACTTTTTCATACTGCCGCTCTATGTATCATGTACCGTGTATCTGTCTTTTGTGTACTTTCGTTGTGGCATTTTGCACCTGCCCTGTGTTTTGTTGTAGCTGCTTGACAATGAAATTTCCCCCCCGGGGGATCAATAAAGTACCTATCTATCTATCTATCTATCTATCTATCTATCTAGGAGAACCCTCTGAAAACAACTCTTTTTGGTTCTAAGTAGAACCTTTTTCACCACCAAAGGGTTCTTCCTGGAACCAAAAAGGGTTCCCAGCCCATACACACACACACACAGTGAGTCACTCCCTCAGTGACTGTGACACTTGCATGGAGGGTTAACCAAAAGCCTCTTAGCTCCAACTCAAAGCTTGTTAGGGCAAAACCCTCAACCGGAAGCTACAGATGATGATGATAATGACAGTCATCTGCCACCAGCCCCTTTCACTGTCTGTCTGTCTGTCCTCCTGTCTGTCTGTCCTCCTGTTTGTCTGTCTGTCTGTCTGTCTTCTGTCCGTCCGTCCGTCCGGACCCATTTAGGTAGTGGAGTGTGGACCCGTTAGGTAGTGGGTTGTAGACCTGTTAGGTAGTGGGTTGTGTTGTGGTCAGGTTTGTTCATTATTGGATATTTCCCAGTTCCGTGTGTGTGTGTGTGTGTGTGTGTGTGTGTGTGTGTGTGTGTGTGTGTGTGTGTGTGTGTGTGTGTGTGTGTGTGTGTGTGTGTGTGTGTGTGTGTGTGTGTGTGTGTGTGTGTTTCCATAAGCGGTTAGTCAGGGTCGTATTAGTCAATAGAGCCGGTGACGTGGTGCAGGTAATCCATGATCCTGTGTGTGTGTGTGTGATGTGGTGCTGACTGTCAGCTGTGTGACGTTTCACTAGCCAGCAGATGGAAACTCACGGATTACATATATAAGACAGGAGACACACGTTCGGTCTGCTTCACACTGCTTCTAGGACAGAGAGAATTTGAGAGGGTTTGTAGAGAGACAGATTAAAAGCTTCTCGTTGACACAGCTCAAGTGGTTCCCCTGGTGAAGAGAAAGGAAATCGATTCCTCCGTGATTAGTTTTCTTGTTGTTTATTACTTCATTGATTGTGCCAGGACTGACCTCTGTGGGAGAATGACAATCCTCATGTCCTTTATGTGAGTATCCATCCCTAGGAAAATGTGTGTGTGTGTGTGTGTGTGTGTGTGTGTGTGTGTGTGTGTGTGTGTGTGTGTGTGTGTGTGTGTGTGTGTGTGTGTGTGTGTGTGTGTGTGTGTGTGTGTGTGTGTGTGTGTGTGTGTGTGTGAGTGTGTGTGTGTGTGTGTGTGTGTGTGTGAGTGTGTGTGTGTGTGTGTGTGTGTGTGTGTGAGTGTGTGTGTGTGCGGGAACTGCTGCCCGATTTTATAGACAATGTAGGCTACCCCAAGGACAACACACACTCCGGGCGTGATCAGATGGTGATATCATGTCTCACTGCTCCGATATCGTTGACACTCAGACAGACAGAGGCTATGGTATGAGTCTTAGACCCAGATCAGGAGACTGGCCTCGGGGCCACACAGACACAGACACAAACACACACACACGTAGAAATAGATTATTCAAATTTTACGGGCACGCACACACAGGTCATTGGCTCCTGGACATTTTCTAATTGGTCACATGCAGCAGCTGGTAGTAGTAGGTGAGGGGTTGTTGCCAATAGAGATTACAGCTGGCCCATGTACACTTACTGAACGGTTGCTTCCCAAATGGTAGCCTATTCCCTACATAGTTCACTACGTTGGACCAGAGCCCTATGAGTAGTGTGCTATGTATGGTGGGGTGCCTTTTGGGACAGATAATGTCTGCACCTGCCTATAGGTGGCTAATGTAGGTGGTTTGATTTACCTCTTGTGATCACATGGACTGGGCTAGTCACAACCCTGTGTGGGAGTCAGCAGTAAGCCTGCTGTATTTCTGTCCACTAGTTTCAGGGAGGGTTTGTTTACTGCAAGTCCTGTAACAGCTTATCTGTCCATTCACTATATTCTAAAAGGGAAAACTGATCCTAGATCAGCACTGCAACTCTGAGACTCTTATCAGGGGTATGTTTGGTGAGATCTTCGTGTGTAACCAACGTGTGTTTATGTTGTGTTTCAGTGTGCCCACTGTCCCAGTGAAGAACCTCAATGGAAACAGCCCGGTCCACCCTGCGCTGGCCGGTATCACAGGGATCCTGATGAGCGCTGCAGGGTTCCCTGTTTGTCTCACCCGCCCTCCCAAGCTGGTGCTGCACCCCCCGCCCGTCAGCAAGAGGGACATCAAGCCTGTCCCCGGCCTGGGTCACTGCTGCCGCAAGACCACTAAGAAACAGGCCCGCAAAGGTACGATAGAACACACTATAAAACCAACACTAATATATAGACCTATACACACATGAATATATAGACCTATACACACATGAATATATAGACCTATACACACATGAATATATAGACCTATACACACATGAATATATAGACCTATACACACATGAATATATAGCCTATACACTCGGACACACCGGACTCACACACTCATAAAAAAACACCCCTTTACACAACTTGATTACATTGTGTGGAAGATGTTGTCCCACACTCATACTCATGTTCCCTCTCTCCTCTTCTCTCTCCTCTCTCTCTCTCCCCTCTCCTTCTCTCTCTCCCATCGCTCCTTCTCTCTCTCTCTCCCTCCTTCTCTCTCTCTCTCCCTCCCTCCTTCTCTCTCTCTCTCCCTCCCTCCTTCTCTCTCTCTCTCACTCTCTCTCCCTCCTCTCTCTCTCTCCTTTTCTCTCTCTCCCCCCTTCTCTCTCTAGGTAAGACAATAGAGGAGGTGGTGAAGCAGTATCTTCAGAAAGTCAGGATACCATCAGAGGAGGTGAGTCCTGCTCTCTTTAGTCATTGGTTGAGTCTGAAATGACACCCTATGCCCTATAAAGTGCCTTATCTTTGACCAGGGCCCATAGGGATCAGGGTGTCATTTCGGACACAGCCATTATCATCATAAAACATTATCTGTTGAAGGAAATGTGGATAGTACATCTTTAAAGAAAGTCCTGCACACTGCTCTGGCCAGTAACACGTTCATTTATTAACATTACTATCGGCCAGTTAGCCTTCCTCAGAGCTTATAATCTTTCTTTAAGGATTTCATTGAATAATTCCCACTAACTTGCAACAGGCCGACTCAGATGTGCGAGTGCTTTTCCTATTTTGGATAGCTAAGTACATACAGGTTGACTAAAGGATTCCTCTCCTCTCCTCTCCTCTCCTCTCCTCTCCTCTCCTCTCCTCTCCTCTCCTCTCCTCTCCTCTCCTCTCCTCTCCTCTCCTCTCCTCTCCTCTCCTCTCCTCTCCTCTCCTCTCCTCTCCTCTCCTCTCCTCTCCTCTCCTCTCCTCTCCTCTCCTCTCCTCTCCCCTCCCCTCCACTCCCCTCCCCTCTCCTCAGGACTGTACCATATGTATGGAGTCCCTTGGGGGGCCGTCAGGCTACAAGGGTGGTGAGTTCATAGGTCGCCTGGCCCAGTGTGGCCACCAGTACCACCTCCAGTGTCTGGTGGCCATGTACAACAACGGCAACAAAGACGGCAGCCTGCAGTGCCCTACCTGCAAAACCATCTATGGCGTGAAGACGGGCAACCAGCCACCCGGCAAGATGGAGTACCACGTCATCCCCCACTCGCTGCCCGGCCACCCCGACTACAAGACCATCCGCGTCATCTACAACATCCTGCCAGGCATCCAGGGCCCGGACCACCCCAACCCAGGCAAGCCCTTTACAGCCAGAGGGTTCCCCCGCCACTGCTACCTCCCAGACAGCGAGAAGGGACGCAAGGTAAGAACCCACGCTTTGACATATTCGATTGTAGCTGTTATCCAGTGAAACTTAAAGGGATAGTTTAACAGATCTTTGTCGTTTTAAAACCCGGAAAGTTTTACCTTGAAAGTTGTATCAGTATCGGGGTACTAAAGCACTGGAAGTTGAAGTTATGGATCCGTCTCTAACCTTCCTCTTACCTTCTTTTCCCTCTTCCTCCTCTTCCCTCTCTCCCTCCACGTCCTCTCTCTCGCTCCCTCCACCTCCTCTCCCTCCTCTCCCCCAGGTTCTCAGACTCCTACTGACCGCGTGGGACCGGCGCCTGGTCTTCTCGGTGGGTACGTCCAGCACCACGGGCGAGTCGGACACGGTCATCTGGAACGAGGTGCACCACAAGACGGAGTTCGGCTCCAACCTCACGGGCCACGGCTACCCCGACCCCAGCCATCTAGACAACGTCCTGGATGAACTGAAAGCACAGGGCATCACTGAAGAAGAGGAGCAATGATAGGAGGAGGCAGGACGATGCATTAATTCAGACTCTACCAGCACTTACATGGGGTGGCTGTTTGGTGAAGAGGGGAAAGGTCAAATTACATTTTGGAAGATTTTCTGATGATGCTGATTGATTGGAGGGTCCTAGAGGTTTGAGAAATCACACAAGCACACAGCAGACTGGGAGGGTGTTTGTTTGAGTCACAGCACAGGAGAGAGAGTGAAGGGGGAAGGAGAGGGGGAAGGAGAGAGAGAGAAAGAAATAGGCTCAGGCTTTGTTTAGTTTTGACTGTGGTCAAAATGATGACCACACTTGTATAGTTAGGTACTTGCTAAATAAATTACAAAGAGTTAAGAGGTGGTACAAAGTTATTTACCAACTAATTTACACTACTAAAAGAGAGAGAGAGAGAGAGAGAGAGAGAGAGAGAGAGAGAAGGATAGAAGAGATCAGAGACTGAGGGAGATGGAGAGAAAGGACAAAGATTGAGAGACGTGAAAGGGAGGGGGAGGGGACTAAAGAAGGGAGGAAGAGAATAGAGCCAGAGAGAGAGAGAGAAGATGGAAATAGAATGTATCTAGTATAGTATAGGTGTAGGGTAAATTAACTTAGAAATGGTACTACTTTAACAGAGCCACAGGAAGAGAGAGAGAAATGGCACTACTTTAACAGAGCCACAGAGAGAGGGGGGGAGAGGGAGAGAGAGAGAGGGGAGGAGAGGAAGAGAGGGGGGAGAGGGAGAGAGAGAGAAAAAGAGCCAGCCTGTGCCTGTAGTAACCACCTGCTTGAATTTGATTATCAAGTGGCTTACGCCCGTCGTGACTGTTTGTATGTGTAGTCAGACGCCACCTAGTGTCCACTCTACTGAAATACATTCAAAACACAATGTGACGAACAAAACAAACAAATCACCCATTTCTTTTTATAAGGATACTCTACTTATATTGTTATTATGAACGCATTAGCATTATTATCTTCATGTAACATCATTCCATGTGTCATACCTCTTTACATATATTTCAGTGTTTTATTTTATACTCTGAATGATTTGAAGTCACAGTTGTTGTATGTTACGATACGATACTATGGCAGTAAACCCATAAGCTATATATATGGTACTAACCATAAAACAACCTTGATGGGTACCGGAAATTACTAATTTCTCTTCCTTGTACAATTCAGATAGACGTTAATGCTGAACCAATGTCTTGCTGGCTGTACTTTATGTGCGTGTTGTATGTATGGAAAGAGGGACAAGTCAATAAAACGAGTGCTGCTTACTTTTATAAAGGAGACGAGCATTTGAGATTCCCTGGGAAGACGCACTTGAGAAATGGGCCATGATATCAGCCGCCAGTGTTCGAAACCAGGTGAAAAGACACGAAAAACCAAGAACTTAAAAGATTGGACAGTTTGGGGTGTGTTGGGTGAGGAGGGAGTTCGAGAAGGAACATAATAGCCTGTGAAGAAGAACTGAGTTTTCCCATTGCATTAATGATCAGACTAAAACCGGTAAAAACCTCAGTAATCTACAAACACCATCCGTGGCATATCCACACTGTAAAGCATATACAAAATAGCTGCCTCTATTGCATGGATTGGCTTCAATGCAACTGATTGGGAGTGCAGCGTAACGCCATTATTGTGTAGAACGTCATCAGTACTCATGTACCTCCCGCCAGCCAACAGTCCATTTGGCCTTGTTCCTGATGGAGACCCTCTGCACCACCGGCCACTACACCTGTCCAGTCTCAGAGTTGGGTCTATGAAGGACCTATTTATAGGGATGTTACATGACCAGTGTGTGTGTGTGTGTGCACGTGTGAGCTCATGCATATAACATATGCATGCCTTTATACTTGACATGCGTTTTAATGTGTACTGTTTGTTGTTTTGATGTATGATTATGTTACTAAACACTTAGTCATTATTACCCCAGTATTACCCTTTTCTTTTTCTTCTTTTGTTTTCTTCTCAAAATGTCTGTTAGTTAACTTAAAAAAATATATATAGTCTTAACAGTTGTCTTGATCAAATGGTATATTCAGCTCTTTTTCATGTTGTACATAAGCGTTATTAATGTCTGTCATTTTTTTGTCTAATCTTTTTTTCCGGCTGAGTACTTTTCTTTTCTCCGCGGTGTACAGAAGTTCTGTAAGTGTATTTTCTACGTGAAAAGGAATTCGAAGGTAGACTTTTTCTGACTGTATAATGTAATGTACTTTTATACCAAGCCGCTAAGGGTGACCAGTCCTCCTCCTGGAGACTTACCGCATGTGGAGGCTTTTGTTCCAGCCCTGCTTAACCGTTGCCTGACGACTCATACTGAATTTAATTCCGTTACTCTATCGATCACACCATAGGGCAGGGATGGCCAAATATACTAACCGTCTGCTCATCAGGAACCTTGATTAGCGGAATCAGGTGTGCTATAGCAGGGCTGAAACAAAAGCCTTCACACCCAGCCTCCGGGGGGAGGGTTTGTCACCCCTTTCCAATGTCCCCTTTCCCCATTCAGATGACCCAGTTGTCCATCTACTACTACAACCTCAAGTGTCCTTTGATGTGTAACATCTTCACACAGCATCTCTTCATCGTTGTCCAATTGTTCGTTTGAGGGGAACGGAAGAGGTTTTACCTCATTCTTGAAGAAGAGGTTGGGAAGGGTGCAGGGTGTAAAGTGAATAATATGTGAAGCATCAAAAATTATGTACATACAACAAAAACAATTGCTTGAATACGAATGATTAATACATAAATAAATAATTGAATGAAGAGTTGTTTGCTTTGATTTCTTTTTCTGTTATGAAATATAGTTGGACTGATTGTACTGATTTGATCAGGCAGAGAACCCCTCTATTTGACACATTTGGTAGTATGAACTGGCTGCACCCCAAAATTGAAAGTGAACTATTCTTCTACTACCGCTCTATGTGTGAGCTCCCGCTCAAAGCCTTGTGTTCAACTGCTGAATGTTTTTAAAACCTCCAAGTTGACCTCTTTACATTCACGGTATGAAACTCAAAATATATATAATACATGTCAAGCCCTAGGCTAGTACTTTATTGCGAAATTGTGGAGATCACGTGGTTGATAGCTAGCTAGCAGCAGGCCGGCGGCCAGATGTCAAAGCTGTAGCTAGCTGACATTAGTTCCAGAGAGCCTTCTATTGCAATAAAAAGAGACTGGTTGCAAATAGCTGACAAAAACATCTGACAATGGTTATATATGAGCTACAAAAGGTAGCTACAAAATACTTGTGTCTACTAAATGTTGTGGTAACATCCAACAATGGAACTTGTGATGGGACAGTTCCATTGCTCTACCACTACACCAATGCGCACTGAGCGTAAATTACCTGTTGCGGGATTCACGCTCATATTCCAGCAGACAGGTTCCAACTAGCTATTAATTGAAAATGTATTGTTGATCAACTATTGCTGACCAACTGTTGCTTTGCTACAGCCCGGCTAGCTCAGTCGGTAGAGCATGAGACTCTTAATCTCAGGGTCGTGGGTTCGAGCCCCACGTTGGGCGATATCTTTTTGTTTTATGAAAACCTAACAATTTGCTGTTTGAATCAAGTTTGGCTGCTTGAATAATTAATATTGTTCTTTGCATTAGATATACAGAGGATAAATATTTACTTACTAATGATATACAGTGGATAAATTATAACTTACTCTACAAAGAGTGCATACTCCATATCAATGATTATATTGATGACTCATAAAATGGTTGTACTTTGATTTTGTGCCCTATAGCAATACTTTGTTTGTACTAGTCTATGTGCCCAGCCAGTCCAGAAACAACCCCAAGCACCATATCTATCCTTTAAAACAGTGGTATTCAAAGTCGGGGTCGTGACCCCTAGTGGGGTAGGATGGGACCGCGAGAAATTATTGGGGGAAAAAATGGGGCCTGAGGAAATTCTGACAAAAAAATGGGTTCCCAGCTGAAAAGGTTTGAATACCACTAAAAACAACCCCTAGCGCCAGAACTATCCTTTAAGATATACTCAAATGTGTTGGCTCCCGCGTAAGGGCTAGGGGTTGTGTTGGGATGGGACCCATTGGTTCCAACTGGCAATGAAAATTTAGGTTATTACTCATTTCAAATTGTGAACCGATTTTCATTGCTGTATCTTTCCCTGGTGGTCTAGTGGTTAGGATGGATTCGGCGCTCACGCCGCCGCTCTACCACTACACCTGTCCAGTATCTGAGTTGGGTCTACGAAGGACCTTTTTATAGGGATGTTACACGACCAGTGTGTGTGTGCACATGCATATAACGTATGCATGCCTTTATACTTGACATCACTGATATGTCCCATTTCAAATTATACACCGGTTTACACTGCTGTAACCTTCCCTGGTGGTCTAGTGGTTAGGATTCGGCGCTCTCACCGCCGCGGCCCGGGTTCGATTCCCGGTCAGGGAACTACTCTTTTGAGGCTTGTTTATTTCTGAAATATGTCACCCGCTGACTGCAATTCTATCCACACCACTATAACATGATACTAGAAGTCGTTGTCGACTTTTTAACATGACTACACAACATCCTCCTTGAACCACCGGATTTCAGCCTTTAGGATTCTACAGTCCTCCACTCTACAAACTGAGCTATCGGAAAATATGGGATTGAGGATAAACTGTACGTGTTTCGAATTGTTCGGTATGCTTGGGTTTGTAAACCATAGACTACTTTTTAAGGAAACTAGAAATGCCGGTTTTATTCGCTATAGGGGGATATGGGAACACCATTTCAAATATTTTGCGCGCATTTATGAGGTAGGAAAAAATATCCTCCTTCGAGCCGGATTTGAACCAGCGACCTAAGGATTTCAGCATTAAGCATTCTACAGTCCTCCGCTCTACCAACTGAGCTATCGAAGGTCCACAAATCTACGTAAATCTGGATTAACTGTACGTGTTTTGAATTGTTCTGTATGCTTGGGTTTGTAGAACTAGATTATTCCTTAAAGAAACTGGAAATGCACGTTTTATTCGCTATAGGGGGATTTGCGAAAAATATGTAAAGTTATATATTTTATACGCGCATTTATGAGGTAGGAAAAAATATCCTCCTTCGAGCCGGATTTGAACCAGCGACCTAAGGATTTCAGCATTAAGCATTCTACAGTCCTCCGCTCTACCAACTGAGCTATCGAAGGTCCACAAATCTACTTCAATGTGGATTAACTGTACGTGTTTTGAATTGTTCTGTATGCTTGGGTTTGTAGAACTAGATTATTCCTTAAAGAGAATGGAAATGCACATATTATTCTATATAAGGGGATGTGCGAACAACAGGTAAAGCTATATATTTTATAAACATTTATGAGGTAGGAAAAGTATCCTCCTTCGAGCCGGATTTGAACCAGCGACCTAAGGATTTCAGCATTAAGCATTCTACAGTCCTCCGCTCTACCAACTGAGCTATCGAAGGGGCGTAGAGGGGGTGCTGGAGCAAAGGTGCATGTTTGTACCGTGGCACCAATTGTAGTATTTTCTACCGGATGTTGATCAACGTCGGCCATTCAGCCATCGTGAGATTTCCGTGTATTGAGCGCTCTTCAGAACTGCCGAAATGTCTATAAACGGGTCTTTCCAGGCACAACTTTCTTCAATTATGGAGACGCTGACGACATCTGCCATTGCAGAGATTACAAAACTGGTCGATTACAGTTCTGCCATTCTATTCTCGGAGATATCCCGACAACGGGGAGAGAACGATGCTCTTCGGAAGGCATTGCACTGTATTCAAATCGAGCTCAGGACCAAGAGACCAAAGCGGGGCAACTCTTCTGTTGATGACATATCTTTACAAGTTCAACTTTGCGACGAGATCCGTACGTTGTAGTGTGACGATTTTATATTATAACCACTGTAGCTAGCTGGCTCGGTGTAATCATGTAAAAAGTAAATATAAGTAGCCTACATCACCCTTGTATTGTTGTGTACAGAGAATAATAAAGCCGTGGGGGACCAGTGGTTTCCGGACAAGCAGTTGGCTGTGAGTGAGAGGCAATATGGAGTGGATTCTGCCATGGAAGTGGGAGAAACCAGTGCACCGCAGCGCAATACAGTGAAGGAGGAGGTTGGTTCACACTCATTTATGGGGTCTGGTCCTTGAAATGTTGCATGTCAATGTTGGTCTAGCTACGGGGATGATGTATTGTATGAATTAATTATAAGACTAGGATGGAACAACACATCATTATGTTCTTGTTTTACCAAATTGACCACTTTTTACCCTTAACGGTATATTGGCAACCAATGAATAGCAAGTGTAGCATTAAATGTTTTTATATCACATTAGAAACCCCCATGTGTCAGAGAGAAAAGTATTGATCTAAAATACGAAGTACCTGTTGGTCAGTGGCAGTCACTCACCCATGTTGTTCAATTTGTGTCCACATGCAAGGTTAGCTCTGGAGTTCAATGGCTTGTATGTTATAGAAGTGGTATAAAGGCTTAAATGTTAGTTTAAACATTTAACCTCCAATTTGTTTCAGTATCCTGACATAAAACAGATAATTTTACAACCAGACCCAGAAGGTGAGGACAGGCCGGTGGAGGTTGTGGAGCCTAGTCACCCAGAGGAAGGAGAGCACATCAGTGGAGAAGGAAATGGTTGTTTTATCTGACAATACTACTACCAATGTGATCATGTTGACAGTGTTCTGTGGTGTATATAGACCGGTTAATCATTGATCCCTCATGAACTGCACTTTTTCCATCTGCGTTTACTGTCTCTTCTCTGTTTGAATATGTGCTTTTAGCTGACTTTAAATAAGAACTAACTTGAATGTTAAAATGCATGTTGTTCTGATACTTCCCACTAAACTACATTGTCATTGTCAACAAGTGCTCCAAAACCGTCACTTGACTCTCACTGTTTCTGCAGGTGGCCTGTCACTAGAAAATGATTTCCAGGCCATGGACGAGAACCAGTCAGAGGCGCACCACAGCTTCACCGCAGAAGACACCAGCAAAGGCTTCAGCGAGGAGCTGGAGATGTGGGTCAAGTCTGAGCCGGGGTCAGAGAGCGACACCGTCAGCTTCAACCCCAGTGGCGCAGAAAACAAGATGATCGACCACCTCACAGGCAGGGAGATGCACGCCTGTTCATACTGCAACAAATGCTTCAACTACCGTAGCCAGGTGATAATCCACGAGCGGGTTCACACAAGAGAGAGGCCGTTCGTCTGCAAACAGTGCGGCAAGGGTTTCTCCCAGATCAACAACCTCAAGAAGCACCAGCTCTCTCACAGGGGAGGGGAGGGGGAGCACGAGTGCGAGGAGTGTGGCAAGGCGTTCCGCCACGCTCAGAGTCTGAAGAATCACATGGGGGCCGCTCACGGCTTCGGCACAAGGTTGGACTGCGAGACGTGTGGCAAGACATTTTACAATAAAAATGCTCTCATTGCACACTCGACCAGTCACAGCAGGGCTTTCAGCTGCGGGATATGCGGGAAGGCTTTCGGTACAAAGCAGACTCTTAAGACCCACCAGTTTACTCACACGGGGGAGCGTCCGTTCATCTGCAATTACTGTGGCAAGAGCTTTGCCTACCTCTGTAACCTTAAAACTCACGAAAGGGTTCACACTGGGGAGAAGCCCTTTGGCTGTGAGCGGTGTGGCAGGAGTTTTACTCAGAAACACTGCCTGGAGAAACACCTGTGTAAAGATTAAGGAGCTTTAGGAATACAGAGTAACTGCAGCAAACTGCCATCTATGTTTACATGTTGGCCGTAACATTCTAATCTGCATTCTGACTAGAATGTTGGGGTCTTGTAGCCTGGGTACCAGTCTGTTTAGCTAACATTCCACTCCTTGTGTCATGTGCCTTTCTCCAATCTCAGCGTTCAATATGCAGCTGGATTTTGTTGGAAATAACGTTATTGTTTGGCAATGGCACAGAGTACAAGGAGTGGTATGTTAGCTAAACAGACTGGTACCAGGGTTAGTCGTCTTGTGCCATCATGGGGGAGATTCTAAACCTAAAACCAAGTTTGTTGAACTCTGCATATTCTATTGCTTTGTTGAGGAGACTTAAGTGTCTTGAGTAAAGTGTCTACATGTGTGTGGCACAGATTGACCCGTGCATACATTTATTGTCCATTTTAGGTAATTTGATCAATGTTTAGTTACATTTTAGGTAATTTGATCAATGTTTAGTTACATCTTAGCCAACATTGAATTTTTTACGATTACGAAGTACATCGACAGTAACTACTACAACTTCAATCTTTACTGTGGAGGTAACAACAGTGTGAGAGGGTTAACATACCAAGCTTCTAAATTAAATCACCCCTTTACATTCTGATTGGACAGAAATAGATCTCCCCTTTTGAGTTAGTTTCCTCTCAAAGTTTATTGGTCGTCACTAGCTTCCACAGCCACAAAGTCATAAACCCTGCCTGTTTCTTGTATTTAAAATGTAATCCTTACGCCTAACCTTAACGTTAAGAGCAACAATCTAAGAGGCAAGCACTGACCAACCATGATATCAAAATTATAGTTTTAACCGTGTTTTGAGGCTATATAGTGTTTGTTAATATTTACTTTGTTTACAGACATTGGGGTAAAAAAAAAAAGCATATATTTTGGGTTCTGATGAGGTACGACAGTTGAATCTAGCTCAATATAAAATATACAATTAATGTGATAGCAAGCAATGTAGATAAACACAGCCACTGCAGTAACTAAAAGAAAAGCCTGGCTAGCTAACCTGAGCTAGCTAACTTGATAGCTAACGCTAGCTTCCTGTCCTCGTGGTATGACGTGCTAACTGCATGTAGCTAGTACACGTTAACGACTTTTATTAGTCACTTTAACTCTGCCTACATGTACATATTACATAAACTAACTGGTGCCCCCACACGTTGCACCAGTACCCCTGTATATAGCCTTGCAATTGTTATTTTACTGCTGCTCTTTAATTATTTGATTTTAACTTCTTAAAGCATTGTTGGTTAAGGGCTTGTAGGTAAGCATTTCACTGTAAGGTCTACATGTGCTTGTGACAAATATAATTTTAATTGATAACCAATTACATTTACGTCATTTGGCAGACGCTCTTATCCAGAACGACTTACAGTTAGTGCATACATGTTCATACTTGTTTCGTATTGATCCCCCGTGGGAATCGAACCCACAACCCTGGCGTTGCAAGCGCCATGTTCTACCGTCTTAAGCTACACGGGACATACCAATAACCAAAATAAAAATAAAACATGATTTACTCAATGTTAAACAGTGATTCTGCAAACCATTTTCCTCTCTAGCAAGCTACAGTAAGTGATTACCCAAAATAATATTTAGTGCTCAAAGATTTTACTCTGGATAATGTGCATTCTAGTCTCCACGTGGAAGGTGGCGCTTTCTGTCTAAACGCTGTCCGGATGTGCGCGCAAGGACATAGTTATTAAAGATGGCGGAGCATTGACAACAATTCAGATATTCTTACAACTAGTACTACTTCGTGAACAAGCTGCGGACAAACTTTTATTAGACGTTTTGAATTTTCCAAGCTAACAGTAGTTGTGACCAGGCTTAACGAAAACAAGTGTTTAAAATGTCAGAAACGCGTGTTTTGCATCAACGGATAAGCTCTGTCATGGGCATACTAGCCTCAGCTGCCGTGACAGAGATTTGCAAATTAGTGGACGATTGCTGTGGATCGTTACGTGTAGAAGTCTCTCAAAGCAAGGAGCAAATCCGAATGCTAGAGAAGCAACTCAGCCTGGCTGAGTTGAGGTACAGGTCGGTGAGTGGCAAAGGGCAGACGCCTGTCACCAGCGGCTCATCGAGAATCAACAGTTCTTCGGGCGATTCACCCGTGGCCAATGCCGATGATACGGGCAACACTGACGAAAACGAAGGTAGGCTACCGATTTGTAACTGGCTGTTGTCAGCATTTGAGCTAATGATTTGCCAAGAAGTTGACCTCTATCTCTATCTCTCAGGCAGCGATCTTGAGGTGGAGGGAGTCACTGGCAAGCAACACGCACTGTGGAACGAGGTATCTACAGCACCAACTGATGAGGCTGGGTCCCCCACACTGACTCCTGGCCCCATAGTCAATTCCAATGACATACCCAGAAAGGTAAGCATTTTTGTGGATAGAAATATACTCAACAGGATGGATGGATGGATGGATGGATATAACAAAAGTATGTGGACACCCTTTCAAATTAGTGGATTCAGCTATTTCAGCCACCCGTTGTTGACAGGTGTATAAAATCAAGCACACAGCCATAGAATGCCACCTTTCCAAAAAGTCGGTTTGTCAGATTGCTCACAGAAGGGGACCACAGAGTACTGAAGTGTGTAGAGGGTAAAAATGGTCTGTCCTCTGTTGCAACACTCACTACCGAGTTCCAAACTGCCTCTATAATCAACATCAGCACAAGAACTGTTCGTAGAAGCTTCATGAAATGGGTTTCCATGGTAGCCTCACACAAGCCTAAAATCACCATGTGCAATGCCAAGCGTCGGCTGGAGTGGTGTAAAGCTCGCCGCCATTGGACTCTGGAGCAGTGGAAATGTGTTCTCTGGAGTGATGAATCACGCTTCACTATCTGGCAGTCCAACTTTGTGGCAACAGTTTGAGGAAGGCCCTTTTCTGTTTCAGCATGACATTGCCCCCGTGCACAAAGCGAAGTCTATACAGAAATGGTTTGTCGAGATCGGTGTGGAAGAACTTGACTGGCCTGCACAGAACCCTAACCTCAACCCCATCGAACACCTTTGGGATGAATTGGAACACTGACTGCGAGCCAGGCCTAATCGCCCAATATCAGTGCCGGACCTCACTACTGCTCTTGTGGCTGAATGGAAGTCCCCGCAGTAATGTTCCAACATCTGGTGGAAAGCCTTCCCAGAAGAGTGGAGTCTGTTATAGCAGCAAAGGGGGACCAACTCTATGTACCATGTAGAATTTGCCTGTTCTGTATTCTGACTTTCTGACCATTTTCTCTTGACTATTTTGTGTTTTTCACAGCAACATATTACCAGTTTCCGAGTTGGGGAAACTCCCAAGATACAACCATGCACCACATGCTGCTCCCTTTACCACTGCCCCTTCTGCCGACCGTCTGCGTTCAAACCCAACGAGTTACACCGGATCATCCCACACATCCAGAGCCACCTGAAAAGTGCTGTTCAGAATGACGGTGAGGGTAGCTTTGGAAACCACAGCATCAGAAAACAACGAATGCTTTGTACTCAGTAATGCCTTATAGTTGTTCGATTGAGGCGTATGAACACCCAACATGTGCTAATTGCCTTATACTCTTTTTAAGTTTAAAGTCTATGTAACATTATTTTTTCTTATACTGACCATTTCATTGTCACACTTTTCTTTCAGAGTACATCGTCTACAACTGCAAACTGACGTGCAGAGACTACCCTCACTACCACTGCAGCTATTGTGACCATGTGCTCTGCAGAAAAGCGTTGTTTATAGAGCATTTCAGAGCTTGCAGAAAGCGGAACGGGACTTCACGACCTGCCCGTGTCCAAGCTCAATCTCTATCTGTTGCTCTACCCCTCCAGCATCCCTGTCCAGCCCAGAGACCTCTCGCCCCTGCAACATCCACGCTTGTCCTGCCTCTGACATCTATAAATGTCGTTCCTTCAAGCTCCAGATCTGTCGCCCCTTTGAGCTCACCAGTCGCTCCTGAAACTCTAAACACAGACACACCTCCAATGGAAAAAACTGATATTTCTGCCAGTCACAATTCGGTCGCTCGTTCCTCAAGCCAGGTTTTGGAACTCTCCTTGCCAGAAGTGTACAGCTGCCCTCCAACGCCGCAGATTGAGACCGAGAGGCCGCAAAGACCTTCCCAAAGGGATGGAGTTCCTGTGCAGACCCAGTGTGACCACTGCGGAATCATCCTGAACAAGAAGAACTTCAAGGTGCACATGAAGAGGAAACACCACGAAGAGTACATCGCTGCAGAGAACGAGGAGGCCCTGAGGAGATACCTGGTCGAATCCAAGATGGACGTGCCACCCTGGTGCCGTGCCACCAAGGTCCAGTGCGACCTCTGCGGAATCAGGCTGAACAAGAAGAATTTCAAGATCCACATGAAGAGGAAACACAAAGTGAACGTGACGCCGTCGGCCTTCCAGGAAGCTTTCAACAGGTGCCTGGGCGAGCAAGGCCTGTTGATGGTCGAGAGCTCGTTGCCTGGCTACACTTGTACTGGGATGCAGGAAAGAGGAGGAAGGCGGAGGGAAGAGCACAACGATTACCTCTTTATGGACATGGAAGAACAACAAAGCGACAGGTTTCCGGACGCTGGCGCGCTCCTGGCCCAGGAAACAAACCTGGTGACCCAGCAGTTGCAAGGCGAGAGAGTGCTGACTGGAATGGTAGGCTGCCAATGGTTTAAAGCTGGTTTAATATGGTTGGGTTTATAGAGGGTAGGGGAGAGAGGTAGGCCAAATGAAAACGACAATGTATGATGAGCTCACTGATTCAATACAACTCAGAGATCAGCACTCTAGAACCAAGCCACTTACTCACCTCTTCTTTATTCCTAGAATCCCCACAGGTACCACGGTCTGGGGAAACCTCATCTCCTGGAGGTAAATACAGTACCTGTAGATGTATCTCACCTAGAACAGGCAGAACATCACCTTCCTGCTTTCATTTTATCAGATTTGAAACCGTTCACTGTTTGTTTTTTAATTCTCCATAAATTATGCTGATGAAAATAACGTTTCGGTTAACATTCATATAATAAATATACTTATATAAAGGATGATTCCTCATGAACATGAAACTAGACCCAAAAAATACCATAAATACCATGATTTTGGGGATTTTCACAATGTAATCCATAGAAGGGTTCTCAATTATGCTTTTAGGTTCAAATGGACCCTTCTATGGATTAAATTGAGTGAAAATCCCCCAAATCATCATGTGTTCTTATTGATCTCTATCTCACTCTCTCAACACTGCTTTAGGAACCTAATGTTCAAATGACAAACTCCATCAATATAGACAGCTAAAACACTGAAGCTATTGAATTGATTCACTTGCTTGCAGCTTCCTCTGGAGTCGTTGGTGTGGATCTTCCGGGACGTGCTACGTGTGGAAGGGAAGAGAGGCTACAGGAATCTGTCTCTGGTCTGCAGAACCTTCAATACCATCCTGACAAATGAAATCATCAGGAAGTACTCCACAGGAAAGGTTAGTATCGATAACGACCGGTTACAGTATACAGGGAATTTTTGTATTCATTCATTCAATGTTATGCAGTGCTATGAGGAGAATTTCGTGTACCATGTGTTGTCCCCAAAATCTTTCCAAGTAATGCAACGTTGTGAATCTCATTCTGTGATTGGTTGTAACATTGTTACAAACATCATTGTATGGCAACACTGCCTGCAAACGTGCATTCGTATTCCATTCTGGTTTGTGTCTAAGGTTGCAAAGGGTCGGAAATCTTCCAGGAAATTTCCGGAAATCTTCCATGGGAAGTTAAGTCTGGGAATTTTGGGAATTTTGCTTATATTCATCAAAAAAAGTTAGCTTATAACATTTTTTTTGTGGGATACACATAAGGCAATTCTAGGTCTTGTGCCATATTTTGGATAAACTATCCACAATTCAATGGAATTGCAACCCTCTGCATGCACAGTGCATTCTTCCATTACAAGTGCAGTGCACTCTTACATCACATGTACAGCTGATTCTCATGATCTTGCACACTAATGAGATCCTATTGAGCCCACACTACTACACTGTCTGAATATACGTATTTTATATGATTTGTTGTTAACTAGTAAATAGTAGCCTACAGAAAAGCGTGTTAAAATAATTTCTAACTTGTTAACAATTTCTGCTTGTTAGTTTTTGCTACCATGTGAGTTTTACCTTGCTTGAGCCTGCTAACTGAGGAGTGTTAATTCACCTGGTTCCATACATGTTTCATTTCAAAACATTTACAGTTGAAGTCAGAAGTTTACATACACTTAGGTTGAAGTCATAAAAAAAAAGCTCCACAGATTTCATGTTAACAAACTATAGTTTTGGAAAGTCGGTTACGACATGTACTTTGTGCATGACACAAGTAATTCTTCCAACAATTGTTTAAAGACAGATTATTTCAGTTATAATTCACCATATCACGATTCCAGTGGGTCCAAAGTTTACATACACTAAGTTGACTGTGCCTTTTAAACAGCTTAGAAAATTGTCATGGCTTTAGAAGCTTCTGATAGGCTAACTGATGTCATTTGAGTCAACTGGAGGTGTACCAGTAGATGTATTTCAAGGCTTACCTTCAAACTCAGTGCTTCTTTGCTCGACATCATGGGAAAAAACTAAAGAAATCAGCCAAGACCTCAGAAAAAAAGTCCTCCACAAGTCTGGTTCATCCTTGGGAGAAATGTCCAAATGCCTGAAGGTACCACATTCATCTGTACAAACAATAGTAGTAAGTATAAATAGTAGTAGGTATAAACACCATGGGACCACGCAGCCGTCATACCACTAAGGAAGGAGACGCGTTCTGTCTGCTAGAGATTAACGTACTTTGATGTGAAAAATGCAAATCAATCCCAGAACAACAGCAAAGGACCTTGTGAAGATGCTGCATGAAACGGGTACAAAAGTATCTATCCACAGTAAAACGAGTCCTATATCGACATAACCTGAAAGGCCGCTCAGCAAGGAAGTAGCCACTGCTCCAAAATCATCTCTGATGGGTGGTTGAATCTTTGTAGGCAAGAAATAATTAACTACATCTCCACCCCTCAACCAGTATTCTACAAGAGCACAGACACAAAGGACAACAGACACACCGGTCTCTACATTGCAGATGAGCTCAATGACCTTGGACCACAGAAGGTATTTGCACTGGTGACTGACAATGCTGTGAACATGAAGGCTGCTTGGTCTAAAGTGGAAGAGTCCTACCCTCACATCACACCCATTGGCTGTGCTGCTCATGCATTGAATCTGCTCCTCAAGGACATCATGGCACTGAAAACAATGGATACTCTACAAGAGAGCCAAGGAAATTGTTAGGTATGTGAAGGGTCATCAAGTTATAGCAGCAATCTTCCTTACTAAGCAAAGTTAGTGGGGTGGAGTGTCATCATGTTTGACATTCTCCTGGAGGGGAAGGAGTCTCCAAGAAATGGCCATATCACAGTCTGCCGATATGGACAGCCCCATCAAAAGGATCCTCCTGGATGATGTAGTTTGGGAGAGAGTGGTAAGCAGCCTGAAACCTATAGCAGTAGCCATTGCACGGATTGAGGGAGACAATGCCATCCTGTCTGTTGTTCAGACTCTGCTTGCAGATGTAAGAGAAGAAATCCGTACTGCCCTGCCCACTTCACTGTTGCTCCAAGCAGAGGAAACTGCAGTTCTGAAATACATCAAAAATCTTGAAGACTTCTGCCTGCAGCCCATACACGCCGCAGCGTACATGTTGGACCCCAAGTATGCTTGGTGCAGAGATCAACAAGGCCTATGGTGTCATCACTACAGTGTCTCACCACCTTGGCCTGGATGAGGGCTAGGTTCTTGGCAGTCTGGCGTAGTACACTTCCAAGCAAGGGCTTTGGGATGGAGATTCAATATGGCAGTCGTGCTGACATCTCATCAGCCACCTGGTGGAAGGGACTTTGTGGATCTGTGGCTCTTTCCCCTGTAGCCTCCATCATCCTCCAAATCCCACCAACATCAGCCGCCTCAGAACGCAACTGGTCCTTGTTTGGGAACACACACACCAAAGCACGCAACAGGCTAACCAATACAAGGGTTGACTTAATTGGTGGCCATCAGGGCAAATCTTAGGCTTTTTTGAGCCTGACAACGAGCCATCCTCAACAAGGTTGGAAAGTGACAGTGAAGATGAGGCCTCAGAGTCTGGTGTTCAAGAGGTAGACATTGAGGAGGTCCAGGGAGAAGACATGGAAGCCTGAGAGGAAGACAACCAAAGCTTTAGTTTTTAGACTATAATTTTACAGATGTATGTTGAAAACATTTTTGGGAGATGCAATGGATCACTGGGGATCATTCAATATTCCCTTTCTTTTGTTGTTCAGTAAAATCATCCCATTTGAAGAGTCCACTCATTTTAATTAAAGTTCAATTCATAACTAAATTGTTTTTTTATTTTATTTTGGAAGGATTTAATCATTTTCAATTGTATACTTATGATAAAGTAAAAGGTTTGTTTGTCTCCATATGATTTGGTAAATAGATCCAATGCCAACAACCTCTACATTTAAATGGTATTCATATAATTTGCATATATTTCCGTTAATTCCCACGGAAAGTTTCCACCTTTGAATATTCCCCAAAATGTGCAACCCTATTTGTCTGACAATCCTTTGTCCTGTTCTGTGTTTCTTTTACAGAGATCTGATCCTGAACCCCAGTAGTTACTGAAAGGAGAAGAAGCCAGTACATTGTGTTTACAGGTTACTGTACATACACACACAGTTGAAGTCGGAAGTTTACATACACCTTAGCCAAATACATTTTAGCTCAGTTGTTCACAATTCCTAACATTTAATCCTAGTAAAAATTCCCTGTCTTAGGTCAGTTAGGATCACCACTTTATTTAAAGAATGTGAAATGTCAGAATAATAGTAGAGGGAATGATTTATTTCAGCTTTTATTTCTTTCATCACATTCCCAGTGGGTCAGAAGTTTACATACACTCAATTAGTATTTGGTAGCATTGCCTTTAAATTGTTTACTTGGGTCAAACATTTCGGGTAGCCTTCCACAAGCTTCCCACAAAAGTTGGGTGAATTTTGGCCCATTCCTCCTGACAGAACTGGTGTAACTGCACCAAGATACGTTCATCTCTAGGAGACAGAACGCGTCTCCTTCCTGAGCGGTATGACGGCTGCGTGGTCCCATGGTGTTTATACTTGCGTACTATTGTTTGTACAGATGAACGTGGTACCTTCAGGCGTTTGGAAGTTGCTCCCAAGGATGAACCAAATATTTTTAAGGTCTTGGCTGATTTCTTTTGATTTTCCCATGATGTTGAACAAAGAGGCACCGAGTTTGAAGGTAGGCCTTGAAATACATCCACAGGTACACCTCCAATTGACTCAAATGATGTCAATTAGCCTATCAGACGCTTCTAAAGCCATGACATAATTTTCTGGAATTTTTCAAGCTGTTTAAAGGCACAGTCAACTTAGTGTATGTAAACTTCTGACCCACTGGAATTGTGATAGTGAATTATAAGTGAAATCTGTCTGTAAACAATTGTTGGAAGAATTACTTGTCATGCACAAAGTAGATGTCCTAACCGACTTGCCAAAACTATAGTTTGTTAACATTAAATCTGGAGTAGTTGAAAAATGAGTTTCAAAGACTTCAACCTAAGTGTATGTAAACTTCCTACTTCAACTGTATATGCTCACTGCATTATTATTACATGTTCATGTTCATTTTAATGTTCTAATTTATTGTAAAAATAAAAGGCAAAATGTTAATTAGTTTAGCTATTACTCCGGACTATCTGAAATCCCATTGGCTATTTATCGATTCTATATTCAGATTTTTTTTACATCTTTCTACTGTTACACTGTTTAGAATTCGAGTGCTTCAGTTAGTTTTGAGACTACTAACCCTTAGCCTACTCTTTGATTTACTTACTTTTAACTGAAGGAATTAATTTATTCAATTTTAAATTCAGGTTGAATGCTGATTCGGTATTTGTGTAGTTGAACTAAATAGTAAAATCATTTTTGTAGGGAAAAAGTGTGTTGGATTTAATTCACTAATTCATTGAAAGTCTAAGAAGGCTGATCTTAAAATATTGTATTCCTATTAGTAGAAGCTACAATATGATTTATCAACAGGTGGGAATGTTGGAAGTTGGAACTTAAGTTGTGTGTGTGTGTGTGTGCGCACAACCTTTATTTTGTTACGGGTAGAGGTAAATGTGAAAGCTGACCGTCGTCGTTTGGTGCGACGCAGACAGGGTTGCGTGAGTGGAGAAACAGTCATGTCTGTTCTTTTGAGTTTTGATGTTGACTCTTTGCCCAACAAAGTGATGTTAGGATATATAAGTTATCCGGTACGAGCTTTTGTGCCGGAATACGTTACGTTGTTACAGGTGTCAAGCTTATGGGCATGTGGCAGCAGTGTGTAGGAGGGAGGTTCCTATGTGTGAGAAGTGAGCAGAAGGACATGAGACAAAGGAATGTGTAGCATTGGGGAAAGTAGTGGTATGTGTTAATTGTAGGGTTGCCCATGGGGCTGGGGGATCATAAATGTCCCGTGCGAGAGAAGCAGGTTGAGGTTTCCAGGGTTAGAGTAGTGCAGAAGTTGTCACATGCTGAGGCAGTGAAGAAAGTAGAGGATGATGGGTCAAGGGGGAGGGATCCTGAGAGGAGTGGTGTGAGTAGTAGCTCTGTACCAGTACAGAGGGATAAACCAACAAGTGATATACGTATGTTTCAGTAAGATAGAATTTTTGCCATGTATTGCAATGGTTATCAACTGTACTGCAGGGATGAAACGTAAGTCGCAGAAAAATTGAGGTTGTGGTGGAGCTGCAGAGAGGTATTTGGGTGTGCGAGACGTTACAGGGTGTGTTCAGTGGTGGTGTCCCATCTTTCAGGCTGTTGGCCTGAAGTAGGAATACATCGATTTAAATAATGTAGTATAGTATTTATTTTATTTTTTAAATTGTGAGCGTAGTGTTAGATGGTATTTTTAAGAATATTAAATTTTTATTTAACCAGGCAAGTCAGTTAAGAACAAATTCTTATTTACAATGACAGCCTACCGGGGAACATTGGGTTAATTGCCTTGTTCAGGGGCAGAACGACAGATTATTTACCTTGTCAGCTCAGTGATTCGATCCAGCAACCCTTCGGTTACTGGGCCAACACCCTAACCACTCCAATTTAGTCACTACAGACTGACTATCACAACTGGCCGTGATTGGGAGTCCCATAAGGCGGCGCATAATTGGCCCAGCGTGGTCAGAGTCTGGTCGGTGTAGGTCGTCATTGTAAATAAGAATATGTTCTTAAAAATAGTAGGTGGCGGTAAAGCAACATGTATTGGATGCCAACCGCCGTTAAACCTCACCGAAGAAGAACCTTTATTTTGAAAAGCCAACCTTTTTATTTCGAAAAACGATCCAGGAAGTAGTTTCCGAAAAATAGTGTAACGTCTATGGTCTAAAACTGTGGTCACAAGACGTTGAATGAACACTTCATTGCAAATGACTATAACATAAGTGTTTAACATAAACATAGTGCCAAGGACATGACCGATACCGTCGCATTTCATGCTCAGCTTGCCTCCATCATTGAGGTTTTGGCGAATGCAGCCGTTGCCGAAATCTGCAAACTTGTAGATGATGGCCATGCTGCTTTACGTTTGGAAATTTCCCATAGGCAGAAAGAAATAGATAACCTGCGGAAGAAGCTGCTTTTGACAAAATACCAGAATTCTCAACGGAGTACGGAGAGATTCGGAGCCCTGCGACGCACAGTTCACAGACGCGACACCGATCACGTTTCCCGGGCAAGAGGGAGCTTCGTAGGAAAGTCAACAGGCAGACTTGGATATTGTAGGTTTTTACCATATTTGAAAACGTTTAACATAATGGGTAATGTAGAACATAAGGTTTATGAGGGGTTCTCTTTTCTGGTGCAGTGGAGAATCGTTTTGCCGACAGTGAAGGGGAAAACTTTACGCAGGATGACACAAACTGGAGAGATGCAGGACTCACATCGACGGACCAGGATGGGGTCATGCAGGTCAATTGTCATAGACAGGGTCAAATTAATGATAAGTATTTTTAATATTTCAAATGGTGGTGGGGATTTTTTCTAATAAAATGTTTCTGCTGAATACAAAACACAGATGGCAGATATGCAAGAGGAACCTCTTATCAAAATGGAGAACCTTGACACCAGTAGAACAGAAGGTATTTTTGTGCAACTTATCAAATCTATAAAATTAACACGTCATGTTGAGTAAAGCCTTCAATGTTTATTGCAGTATTTGATTAACGTCTTAGTTATTACCCATAACTAATAAATAAGGCAGAATCAGTCTCCGCTAAAGGACGCTAATGTTGTACTTTACGTTGCCCCATTTCAGAGATTGTCCAACCGGTCAGTGAGAGCAGTGAGAAGATCATTGTGGCAGAACTAGATGCACCGTCATCTACTGAAACCACAGACCTTCTGGACCAGCAGGGTAACAGACACAGAGCTCCAGACACCTCACTCAATATAGAACCTGAAAACCAGACGTTCCAGCATCCAGCGTCACAATACAACAGAGCAAGACAGGACCATCAGATTGCTAAGTGTGTGACCTGGGAAACCAACCATCAACCCATAACATACAACCTGTCTCAATGGACAGAGAACCAAGAGACTGACAACCGAACTGTGAATGCTCCTCAAAATGCAGGCCCTGACTCCAAGAGGCTGCCTGAACATCAAGAGACAAGAGGGGTGCCTGTTAACTCTGGGGTCTACATGCCTGCTTTGGGATCTTTGGACTGGCTTCCTGATGTGGTGCTGGTGGACGCGGTTCCTATTAAAGTGGAGGCAGATATGAGTTCAGAATGGAGCATAATGGGCCGAGAGGTGACATCTGGAGAGGTTTGTTCAGAGGACAGGCAGCTTGTGGACAACAGAGGAAGAATGGAGTCTGGACAGACAAAGTGTCCCGCTGATACTCAACATGAGCAGCAATGGAGAAATGTAGGATTGAAGTCCAAGTTGACAGATTGCAGCGGACTGTCCTCCCCAAACAGCTTTTCATCCCCAAGGGTTACTCTCCACCAGGTTCCCCAAAGAGGGAAGCTAGACCCCTTCCCGGATTTCAATAGAGGCTCCACCTCTTCATCGAAAGGCATGGAAAAGCAGCCACAACAGCTGACGTCTCACTTGGCCAAGAGGCAGCTCCGGTGCACCCTCTGCGGAAAGCCCTTCCCCAAGCCGGCGCACTTGCAGAGGCACATGCGGGTCCATACGGGGGAGAAACCGTACGGCTGCAGCCACTGCACCAAGCGCTTCTCCCACAGCCACCAGCTAAAGATACATGAGAGAGTGCACACTGGAGAGAAACCGTTTCAATGTGTCTACTGTGGGAAGTGCTTCACCCAGTCTGGGCACATGAAGAAGCACCTCCTCGTCCACACTGGTGGCAGGCCGCAGGACGTTGTGCTGCCCTGAATGTTCCAGGGGGAAGTTTCCCCTATGTTCAGGTCTAGGATCAGCTTCCTCTCCCCCAATCCTAAGCTTAACTATTTGTCCCCAAAAATGCTAATCTGACCCAAGATCAGCGTCTAGGAGAAACTTTACAATAAGCCACCCGGCGTAATGATAGACAGGGCCAGGAGTTTTCCCTCACCACGTGACCAGGGAAAAACCCCTGGCCCTAGTTGTAAGGGGAATGTCTCAACACTACTGGGGTTTTCATATGAAAACTGGGTCCATGTGTTTTTTTTATTAATATTTATTTATTTATTAAGTATTTTTAAGTTGTCTTGTTTTTCAATCAACAAACAAAACTATCCACATTCACAGATGTGGCAGACATGGAAAATAAAACAAACAACAAATTTGCAGCAGCACTAGCAGTAATCGTGTTCGCTTATTCCAACTTTAGCCGAGACAACGAGCAAAAAAAAAAAATAGTTTTACAGCACTTTACACATCATGTGTAAATACACAAATTTCCTTAAACACTCTGTTCAGTTTTAAATATAGTTTATTAATAGAGACCAGAATCAATCGAACGTTGCAGAGGTGAGCTTCTCAAGAGGAAGAAAGTCAACAGTCTGGTCAATCCACATTTTAAATGTAGGACAGGAATTAGAAGCTGACCGTGGGAGAATACATTTTTTTAGCGAAGTATGTGATGGTCATAAACACATTATCTCTGTCTGGATCAAGAACAAAGTCCTGCTGAGCAGATCGAGCCACGGGGTCATATCAAACTACATCTAATATTTTCTATGCAGCATTGTGTATAGATTGCCAAAATCTGTCAGTCTCTCTACAATGCCAAAATACCTGCATATAAGTTCCACTTTCAGACACAGGAGGTTGGTGGCACCTTAATTGGGGAGGACAGCTCGTGGTAATGGCTGGAGCGGAATTAGTGGAATGGTATCAAACACGTAGCCTTAATTGACATCCACTATTTTTGGAATAAGAGTGTTTTTTATTCTTTTGGCGAGCAATTTGGTAGTTATTTTGTAGTCTTAAGTCCAACAAGCTTTGCGGGCTGGAAGGATGAGCAGGATAGAGGCTCCTTGTCTGTTCTGAGCAACACTGTAACGCGAGCTGCGTACATCGTCTTGGAGAGCTCCATTTTAGCGAAAATCATCCAGCATTGGACTGAAAACAGGGCTAAGCTGGGGCCAAAAAGTTTTGTAGAACGCTTTGAGAAATCGTCTGTTATTGTTTCCACTGTGTCTTCCAGTGAGTTTTCCATGGATAGGATTCTCCCCTCTGTCTCATCCAGGCGCCCCTCGTTGAGGGCTTTCTTGTTGTTCATGGCAGGCAGGGCATTTTCCAGGGGTGTCACTTTGCCCCCATCACACTGAGCTGAGAGTTAATGCCATCTAGTTTGATGTTGACTTCTGTATGTTGGGATCTCGGCTCAGAAATAATTTATTAGACTGAGGATGAGTTTGGCAGTTGTGACTCGGGAACGGACAGGTCCTCATGCCCCTGGCTAATGGCGCTAGCTTTTTCTGAAGTTAGCTGATTCTTGGAGGCTTTTTCCACAGCTATTGCTAATGTCACCTTTTGTACATGCCATGGCGTTTTTGTCTAAAGCTAATGGGGTTTAACTTGAAGTGGAGGTAAGAATTGGAAATCACTTTTGCGGAGATCTGTTTATAAAAGTGAAGATTTTAAACATTCTTATGAATTTGTATTGGTGCACTGGTGAATCAAAGAACAGCAATAAATAATTCAGGAAGCTCTGGACAGGTGCCTGTTGGTGGTCTAGAGATTGTTGCTCAGCGCTGCTCGTACCTGGACGCAGGAAAGAGGAGGAAGTTGCAGGGAAGAGGAGGAAGTTGCAGGGAAGAGGAGGAAGTTGCAGGGAAGTGGAGGAAGTTGCAGGGAAGTGGAGGAAGTTGCAGGGAAGTGGAGGAAGTTGCAGGGAAGTGGAGGAGAAGGCACATAGAAGAGTGCAACGATCACCTCTTTCTGGACATCGACATGGCAACAGAACACAGCGAGAGGTTCCTGGACGCCAGTGCACTCCTGGTACTGGAAATGGACCTGGCTACCCAGCAGGTGCAAGGAGGGAGAGTGCTGACTGGAATGGTAGGCTGTCAATGGTTGGATTTATAGAGGGTTTAATATTGTTAGTTCAATAAAGCCCTCTATGAAACCATCTTGATACCCCTTCACCCTTTCCATCATATTCAGCCTAGGAAAACACTTGTCTATTCACATGCCAGTTGCACTGAGTTTGAGTCCCAGAATTAGAATTCATAGAATTAGAACCCATTAAATTCAATCAGGATTCTCAATGGTTTATTCATTTCCATTCAGACTCAGTTTTCAGTAGGCTAAACAGTATAGGATGTGCACCAACACTCTAGACCCAAGCTACTCCCTCACCTCTTATTTATTCCCAGAATCCCAGCTACCATGTTCTGGGGAAACCTCCTCTGCTGGAGGTAAGTTTGGATCTAAAGTTTCATCTTTCACCGTTTTAGCTTTCAACTCCAAACCAACATTGAGATATTCAGACACCTTAGTTAGATTGCTTGTCTAATGATAATTTTTTACATACATACATACACTTACTTTTTGAACTATAACCATTTACAGTTGGCATAAATTAACTTTGGTTTGAATGAGAACCATAGGAATACAGCAGTAGCTATTCAAAATGGTATTGCTCCTTGGCCAATTAAGCTACCAGGCCAACATTAAAACATTCAGGGTATCCTAACTTAAAATTATTTAAAACTGTTAGACTTTAACTATATACATTTGCATACCAATAAAGAACGTTTTCAGATGTTTTGTCAGAGTTCAAAGTGTTGAAAAGTAGCTAGCAGCTCTCATCTCTAGTCATTAAGCAAACCAAACAGAGCTGTTGCTATGGATACTCACACACGCAGAGGAGCTCATGGTGCAGCTCAGGGAGTGAGGATGATCAGCTATGGATACTAACGGGGGAAGTTACTGTGTTTCTAATTTTAGGTTTAGCAATCAGGCTCAGGTAGGGTAAGGCCTGAACGTCACCGGCATGGGTAGTGCTTTGCCTAAAATGTCATGCCTTTCTGCTTTTCTGTTCATTCAAAATTCTGACCACTTTCCCAACAGGTTAGAGAGAAACTTAGTGTATGTCTTCCTCTACTTCACTGCTATTCAAGCTGAAATGGTGATCACTGTGAGCCTAAATAGCTTATTTATTAGATAGAACTACAGCTAGCTACATACAAACCTATTATATACTGAACAATAAAATAAAATATAAACGCAACAATTTGAATGGCACGACAATGGGCCTCAGGATCTCGTTACGGTATCTGTGCATTCAAATTGCCATTGATAAAATGCAATTGTGTTCGTTGTCTAGCTTATGCCTGCCCATACCATAACCCCACCACCACCATGGGGCACTCTGTTCACAATGTTGACATCAGCAAACTGCTCGCCCACACAACACTATACACGTGGTCTGCAGTTGTGAGGCCGGTTTTGATGTTGGGAGTCGCTTGATGGTAGAGAAATTAACATAAAATGATCTGGCAACAACTCTGGTGGACATTCCTGCAGTCAGCATGCCAATTCCACACTCCCTAAAAACTTGAGACATCTGTGGTATTGTGCTGTGCAACCAAACTGCATATTTTAGAGTGGCCTTTTATTGTCCCCAGCACAAGGTGAACCGGTGTATTGATCATGCTGTTTAATCAGCTTATTGATGTGCCACACTTATCAGGTGGATGGATTATCTTTGGCAAAGGAGAAATGCTCACTAGCAGGGCTGTAAACAAATTTGTACACACTATTTGAGAGAAATAAGCATTTCCTGCGTATGGAACATTACTGGGATCTTTTAATTCCTCTCATGAAACATGGGACCAACACTTGACATGTTTTGTTTATATTATTGTCCAGTGTACATAGTTCTTCAAATACCACAAAAATTATCTTAAAGAGATGTCATCACTAGATGCACCGTTATATTTATCCCTCCAAATAATAGCCTAAAACTTTCTACTTCCATATGAGTTCCTCCCTAGCACTACAACAGCAAGTCTTCACAAAAGAACGCAACAACATCAAAGTTCCAGAAACATGATTTATTTTCTCTCGTTTCCAAACGGACCGCATATTATGACGGACCACAACAACCAATGTATTTGCAGTAGGGAAAACGATAGGGCATCTGACAAGTTGCACTGCATAATAAGTCCAGTATGATAACATTTGCGTTTCTATATGACTTTGAACAGCAGACCTGTGAGTTTCCTACGATACTCTGTACAGTTTGATCATTACATCATCATTCAACTAAAATCAAACTTAATTTTTAACTGAAAGTCAAAAAGGCAGATTTTTAAAACATTTGATTCCTTTTAGTATCAGCTACAATATGATACAGCAGCAGGTGGCAGTGTTGGAAGGTGGAACTACCATAAGTCGTGTGTGTAACCAACCTTTATTTTAAGAAGCAACCTTTTATTTTGAAAAGCGATCCAGGAAGTAGCCGTTATTTTTCCCGAACAAAAACAAATACATAGATGTGTGTAACATACCGGCTATGGTGTGACCCGTGAATTCTCAAAACGTTGACTGAACACTGCAATTTACTATAACATACGTACGTGTTTAACATAAACATAGTGTCAAGGACATGACCGATACCGTCGCATTTCATGCTCAGCTTGCCTCCATCATTGAGGTTTTGGCGAATGCAGCCGTTGCCGAAATCTGCAAACTTGTAGATGATGGCCATGCTGCTTTACGTTTGGAAATTTCCCATAGCCAGAAAGAAATAGATAACTTGCGGAAGAAGCTGCTTTTGACAAAATACCAGAATTCTCAACGGAGTACGGAGAGATTCGGAGCCCTGCGACGCACAGTTCACAGACGCGACACCGATCACGTTTCCCGGGCAAGAGGGAGCTTCTTTGGAAAGTCATCGGGCAGACTTGGATATTGTAGGTTTTTTACCTTCTTTCAACACTTTCAAAATAATGTCCAGTGTGTAGAGTAAATATCGTTTGAGGGTTTCTCTTTTCTGGTGCAGTGGAGAATCGTTTTGAAGACAGTGAAGGAGGGAACTTAATGCAGGATGTCACCAACTGGAGAGACTCGGGACGCACCGCGACAGACCAGGATGGGGGCATGCAGGTCAGTTGTCATAGACATGGTCAAATTAATAATTTGCGTTTACATATTTCAAATGTGGGGATATTTTTCTAATAAAATTGATTACAAAACAGATGACAGATATACAAGAGGACCCTCGTATCAAAATGGAGAACGTTGACACCAGTAGAGCAGAAGGTATTTCTATACAACTAATCAAATTCTTGCAATTTACACTTTTGTTGAGTAAAGCCTTCAATGCTTATTGTTGTGTTTGATTAACGTCTTAGTCATTACCCATAACTAATAAATAAGGCAAAGAAGAATCTGTGCTTTACGTTGCCCCATTTCAGATATTGTCCCGCCGGTCAGTGAGAGCAGTGAAAAGATTGTTGCGGCAGAACCAGGTGTTTCGTCATCTATTGAAACCACAGACCTTCTGGACCAGCACACCAACAGACACAGGGCTCCAGACACCTCACTCAATATAGAACTTGAAAACCAGACGTTCCAGAATCCAGTGTCACAATACAACAGAGCAAGACAGGACCATCAGGTTGCTAAGTGTGTAACCTGGGAAAGCAACCATCAACCTATAGCATACAGCCTGTCTCAATGGACAGAGAACCAAGAGACTGACAACCAAACTGTGAATGCACCTCACAATGCAGGGTCAAACTCCAAGAGGCTGTCTGGACATCCAGAGAGGAGAGAGGTGCCTGGAAACTCTGGGGTCTACATGCCTGCTTTGGGCTCTCTGGACTGGGTACCTGATGTGGTGCTGGTGGATGCGGATCCCATTAAAGTGGAGGCAGATATTAGTTCAGAATGGACGGGTCAAGAGGTGACATCTGGAGAGGTTTGTTCAGAGGGCAGGCAGCTTGTGGACAACAGAGGAAGAGGGGGAATGGATTCTGGACAGACCAAGTGTCCCACTGACACTCAAAACTCAGAGCAAGGGATAACTGCAGGATCAAGGTCCAAGTTGCCAGATTTCAATGGACTGTCTGACCGAAACAGTTTTTCATCCTCAAGGGTTACTCTCCACCAGGTTCCCCAAAGAGGGAAGCAAGCTCCCTTTCCCAATTTCCACAGAGGCTCTCCTTCTTCATCGAAAGGCATAGAAAAGCAGCCGCAACAGCTGACATCTCGCTCACCCAAGAGGCAGCTCCGGTGCACCCTTTGTGGAAAGCCCTTCCCACAGCCGGCGCAACTGCGTAGTCACATGCGGGTCCATACGGGGGAGAAACCGTACGGCTGCAGCCACTGCACCAAGCGCTTCTCCCACAGCCACCAGCTGAAGATGCATGAGAGAGTGCACACTGGAGAGAAACCGTTTCAATGTGTCTACTGTGGGAAGTGCTTCACCCAGTCCAGTCACATGAAGAGGCACCTGCTCGTCCACACTGGTGGCAGGCCACAGGACTTTGGGCTGCCCTGAGTGTTCCAGGGTGAAGTTTCCCCTAGGTACAGATCTAGGATCAGCTTCCTCTTCCCCAATCCTAACCTAAACCATTAGTGGGGGAAAAACTCTAAAACGGACCTAAGATCAATGTATAGGGGTAACTTCACACTACTCCACCTGGTGTAATTATAGGCAGGCCCAGGACTTTTTCCTCACCAAGTGACCAGACCTGGGAAAAACTCCTGGCTTTAGTTTTAAGGGGAATGGCTCCACACTACTGGGGTTTTCTTATAAAGACTGTGTTTTTAACAGTTTGGATGGTTTCCACATTGAACGCTACCCTCTGTGTGTAGTGGTTGTGTATTTAGTTCAGCTGGCTTGATGCTTGGTCCAGAGTGGATTGATAATGTATAAGTTATTAGATTTTAAACATCCTCATGAATTTAAATTGGTTCAGTGGTGAACCAAAGAACAGTAATTAAGAATTCAGGAAGCTCTGGACAGGTGCCTGGGTGAGCAAGGCCTGTTGGTGGTCGAGATCTTTGCTCGGCTTGTCTCGTACCTGGACATAGAGGAGGAGGAAGGTGCAGGGAGGAGCGCGACGATGACTGTCACTTTCTGGACATCGACACTTCTCTGGTGCCAGCGCACTCCTGGCCCTTGAAACAGATCTGGCGACCCAGCAGGTGCAGGGCGAGAGTGCTGACCTTGAATGGTAGGCTGTCTATGGTTGGCTTTATAGACTGCTTTATTACCTATTTACCCTTTCCATCATATTCAGCCTAGGAAAACACTTGTCTATTCTCAGTTGAAATTAGTTTTGGAGTCCCAGAATTAGAATTCATAGAATTAGAACCCATTCAATTAAATCAGAATTCTCTATGGTTTATTCATTTCCATTCGGACTATTGTTTTCAGTAGGCTAAACAGGCTAGGATGTACACCAGCACTCCAGAACCAAGCTACTCACTCACCTCTTCTTTATTCCCAGAATCCCCACAGGTACCATGGTCTGGGGAAACCTCATCTCCTGGAGGTAAATACACTACCTGTAGATGTATCTCACCTAATGAAAATGTTTAGATTAACATTCATAAAAATACATAGACTTATATAAATGTATTCTAGACATGGACATGTAGCCTAGCTAGTGACTTTCCTATCCTTTTATATAGAACACCACTGCTTGGGGGGGGCCAACCGGATTGTTCCGGACCAGCATCTATATACAGATAAAATATTGCTGGTGTGGATCTTCTGGGACGTGCTGCATGTGAACGGGAAGAGAGGCAACTGGAACCTGTCTCCGGTCTGCTGAATCTTCAATACCATCCTGAGAAATTAAATCATCAGGAAGTACTCCACAGGGAAGGTTAGTATCAACAACAACATGCGTCTAAAAGCTTATGGGACACAGGCAATTTTTTTGGGAGAGCATGCAGCGCTCTGAGGAGAATTTCAGAATTTATACCATACCTTTCCCCTAAAATCTTTCCAGATAAATGTATGTCTGAAATTTCATTCCATGATTGGTTTTTGCAGTGATGTTTGTAACAATGAATGTCAACACTGTGATTGTCTGTGTCCTGTCAATAACGTGACTTTGATTAAATTGGCAACATGCTATTTTATAAAACAGATTATTTAACTTTTAATTAATGACGTGATTGGATTAGATCCTGCAACAATTAACTGATTAATAACCTGGGGCTCCACGGAAGCATTAATTTATATAGAGCAGTTGTCTCCCGAATCCACTCTCTTGAAGATCTGAAGATCTTATATCAAATAGCAGTCAATTATTTAATTGTTACCTCAAATGCCATGAGTGTGCAAAGCTGTCATCAAGGCAAAGGGTGGCTACTTTGAAGAATCTCAAATATAAAATATATTTGGATTTGTTTAACACTTTTTTGGTTACTACATGATTCCATATGTGTTATGTCATAGTATTGATGTCTTCACTATTATTCTACAATGTAAAAAATAGTGCAAATAAAGAAAAAGCCTTGAATGAGTAATATTCCAAACTTTTGGCCCCCAGTGTACATGTTTTATCTGATCACTAGAATGGTTACACTTCCCAAGATATGGATTATGTCATCCTGTGGCTAGATTTTATGTCCTAGACAACAATTGATTTCACATAATATTCTTTAAATACCAAGGGACACTTTGACCTGGAAAATAAATTAAAATATTGTTCATAGCCCCAACTATTGATGGTACCATACGTTCTCTGTGGTAACAAGGGATCTCTCAATCAATTCTGTGGGAGGTTTGAGAGAGTGGGGGAGAAATACATTTATTGGAGGGGGTCATAAACCTCCTCGCCAGGGGCACGTCGCGACAGTCCCATAGGCTTAATGTTATTTACTTGTGTATTAGTATTCCATGTATTCCATTCTGGTTTGTGTCAGACAATCTTTTGTCCTGTTCTGTGTTTTCTTTTACAGATATCCGATTCTGAGCTAGCCTGAGGACTTCTGCTGCTCTGTCGTTCACTACATACTTTAGACTGAGACTGCCATTAGTGATGTGTCATGCGCAAAAGATGCGGCTCTGAGAGCCGATGCTTTGTAGTGAATCAGAAGAGCCGGCTCGCATCGAGTGAGAGCCGGCTCCCAGTTTTTTTCCTTTCGCTGCGTGCTTACAGGCAGAACTTTGTTTTGATTGGTCAGCAATCGCATCGCGGCCAATCAGATGTGAGGATATGGGATCATACCATTATGTAAAAACAGAGAGGGGGGTGAAGTGAAGCGGCACTCCACTGCAAGTTAATGAGTCGTAACAACGTTAATAACGACACTGTCTGTCAGATAGCGGTGAGGAGAGTGTGTGAGTCGTAACTATGAGTGACACCCGAAAGAGAAGCAGCATCTGGCTCCAGTTTAAAGACAATGGAAACAACAAAGCAGAGTGCGTTCACTGCAAGATGAAAATTACTTTAAGAGCAGGTTCCACCACAAACCTGCATAGACATATGAGAACTGTCCATCCTACAGTGCAGTTAGAGGAGAGAGGGCAAGCTAGCACCCCATCTACAGATCCTGGTGTGTCTCATCCCCAAAAAACAGCAACTGCAGCAGCATCTACTGGCTTCCCCACACATGCAGGTATAACCTCTCCTACTGCAGCTCAAAGCAAAATAAGCCAGTTTATACCCAAAGTGATGACCCCATCCAAACAGCACAGCATTGATGTAGAGCTAGCTAAAATGATAGCTACTGATTTCCAACCCTTTTCAATTGTGGAGGACAGAGGTTTTAAAAGTTTTGTCAAAACTTTAAATCCCACATACACTCTTCCCAGTAGAAAAACATTGTCCCAAACAACAATACCTAAACTATATGACACAGAACGGGCATTATGGCAAGTAAGGGTGAAACAAGCTCCATCAGTTTGCCTGACAACTGACTGCTGGCCCTCCAGAACAACCTGCTCTTTCATGGCTGTCACTTGCCATTTCATTGAAAATTACAGACAGGTACCTTGGACCATTTTTTTTCACTACTACCATTCAGTCACTATTATACATTGCAGAAACAATACAGTATAATGTGCCACATATAATATGCCACATACTTTAAAAAAAGCTTCATTTTAAAAAGTTGCTGTTTCTCTCCCTCAGCTATGTTTCTGCCTCAAAAATGCTCCTGCTATGCAAAGGTTTGCAGCGTGTGACAGCCCAACAGACTGTAACCATGCAGAAAGGGAAAGAATTGGTTGCAGCTCTTTGTTCAGCCATGGACCGGAAATTTCTGCGTATGGAGTACAACACTGTCCACTCAGAAACCACATTATTGGATCCTAGGTTTAAAAAACTTGCATTCAATGACAACAGAGCTGTTGATGAGGCACTTCAGAGAATTAGTGCAGCAGCAGCAGCAAGATGCACCCCTAGCAGCCAGCCAGCTCCGCCATTAGAAGGCCAAGTGTATGAGGAACCACAAACCTCTGTTGTTTGGAGGCTTTTTGATGAAAGAGCTACAGGAGATGCTACAAGAAGAAATCCTACAGCTGATGCTATACTGGAGGTGAGGTCTTATCTTGAGGAGCCCATCATCCAACGAGCAGAAGACCCACTGAGCTGGTGGCAGGCCAAGGCCTCAGTCTTTCCACGCCTGGCGAAGGTGATGGAAGGGAGACTGTGTATTGTGGCAACATCGGTTCCTTCAGAGAGAATCTTCTCAAAAACAGGGCAGATAATCTCAGAAAGAAGAAATGGGATCAGTCCATCAAAGCTGAGGCATCTGATTTTTTTGAATGCCAATCTTCACTGAGGACATTAATACTGTTTGCTTGAGTTTGGTTCTAGTTCTGTTCTAGTTCAATTCTGTTTATTTGCTGTTTTTTTGTTAATTTGTGCAAAAAAATGTTTGATTAAAATGATTAAAAACAAAAGAATGCTTTTGTAACAAAATAAATGCATAAAAACACTGCACATGAAAGGGTTTTCAACACACAAACCATTTTTTTTTTTTAAGTTAGGGTAAAATAAAGGCCTACAAAAAAATCCTAAATTAAGAGCCGTTCAGGAGTCGAAAGAGCCGGCTCTTCTTTGGGAGCTGAGCCAAAAGAGCCGGCTCTCGGAAAAGAGCCGAACTTCCCATCGCTAACTGCCATCATTGAAGTAGTTTGTGGTCACGAGGGGTGTTGTACAAAATAAAGTAATCAGCGATTGGACCATCTTTAACTAAACCAGATTATTCAAATTAATTACGAATTTTCAAACCGCAGCTTTAATCTCGTGTGTTCTTGCTCTGGTCCAACCCACCTTTTTCTAGAACAACCAGACGGCCCCGAATGCAGGGTCCGAAATTAACACCCGCCAAATGCTGGTAGATTTTCCATTTGGCGAGTAAATCTCAGAAGGATATCCGCCACACTGGCGAGTAAGTGTTTGTACCAAAATAGTGACGTAATAAAACATCTGGCATGATGGCTCGGAGGAAATGACTCATGTTTGCCTAGCAACAGACCGTGTCGTGCTCCTAGTTTCGCGACACTGTTTACCGTACGGGACGTCGGCTACTCGATATCGCTCACTTGTCAATGCTAGCTACTGTTCATTACATAGCTGTTATGTGGTGACATTTACCTGGAGTAAGCCAACCTTTGAAATGAAAACGAGGACGAATCGCATAAAAAAAAAAGTTTTAGTGAGAAATGGAGGTTTGGAGATGCTGGCTACGGTATGATGCTGAGGTTGTGGTGATGAGTTGTTCTGTGTGTCGCCAGTATGCTAAAGATAAAAGCAGAAACAACTAATTTGTCATCGGAAATAAAACGATGAAGCTGGAGAACATTCGTATCTTACCATTGTAGTCTTAATCATTGTATCTGATATGTTTTGTTTATTTCATTGTGTGCCCACTGTTTGGCATTTTTGCACTCTGTACAGCACTTTTGGTCAACTACAGTTGTTTTTAAATGTGCTCTACAAATATACTTGATTTGATTAACCGTTAATCAATATATTCAAATAATTGTTTCAAAATTTGCTGTGGCCTCTAAGTTTGTATTCAACATAATACCTTAATATCGCAATGAAATGTACTGAAATAAAGGTATGTGACACAAAAAGGCCATTTTATTATTTTGACTGGTAAAAATGTGCTTGGCTGGTGGATTTTTTCATCTACCAGTCACCTTGACAGGTGAGCCAATAAGTTAATTTCGGACACTGCCCGAATGTGCTCGCATTCAGTAAATGGTCGGAGAGGTACTCTGATCCAGAGTCATTGTCAATAAGAAACTAACATCTGTGGGCGTAGCTTTGGGTTTAGCCGGAGCAAGTAGTCTGGGTAGCCATGCAACTCCTGAGCCCCAGTAGTATCTGAAAGTAGGAGAAGCCAGTACATTGTGGTTACTGTGAATGACAACATAAACCATTATATACTCGCTGTATGAATGCTGCACTGCATACACCCCTATTACCAATGTGATTATTAATGGAGCTTGTGAAACAAGAGACCCCACTTTAAATCTAAGTCATACTTTGTATTATTATTATTTGGAACGCTACTCTTTCTTCATTACTTTTTAAACTTCTAATCTTTTTGTCCTTTTCACTTTCATAGTATTTCTTCAACATGGTAAAGGTCCCATTGTGACATTAACTCCCAGACTTCCAACATCCATTCACAGTGAACAATGCAACTTTTGACACAAATCGAATCTAATCAAAACTTAGTGTATGACGTCTTCCTCTACTTCACTGCTATTCAAGCTGAAATGGTGATCACTGTTAGCCTAAATAGCTTATTTATTAGATAGACCTACTGATAGACAGCTGTAGTTCTACATTCAAACATTTTATAAATAGTTAAACTACCACAACAATAATTTTAAGGAGCTGTCATCACTAGATGCTCCATCATATAATAATAGCATAAATGTTTACTTATGAGTTCGTCCCTTCCACCACAGCAGCAAGTCTTCATATTCAGAAAGCAAAAAAAATGACTATTTGCACTGCATAACGCCAACAAGTCCAAAATAATAACATTTGAGTCTTTGTCTTTGAACAGCAGACCTATGAGTTTCGTAATACTCTACTGTTCATTACATGTTACATCATTCCATTACATTTTGAGCTGCCAAGTGGCGCAGTGGTCTAAGGCACTGCATCTAAGTGCAAGAGGCGTCACTACTAATCCAGGCTGTATCACATCCGCTGTGATTACGAGTCCCATAGGGCGGCGCACAATTGGCACAACTGACTTTCCTAATTAAATAAAGGTTCAATTAAAACAAAACAAACATTTAAATTACATCATTCAACTAACATTTTGACAAAAGTAAATCATGCATCTATCTTTCTGAAACCGCCAGCATAAATAATTCAGAGTTGCTTTGCTTTCCTACGACTGTTGTCCACGTGATCCAGTCTTTTATTCCCATCGTCTGACAGAAGATCTCTTTGTCCTGTCTTTCTTCTTTCAGTTCACACTCAACAACTGGAGTTTAGACATTTTTGTGATCTAACTGCCTTACAATCCAAAGCAATAAGGTTGATTATAGTAGTCTATCAAAAATAATAAGACAAATTGTTTTACTAAATTTAACT
This sequence comes from Thymallus thymallus, assembly GCA_023634145.1. Lineage (NCBI taxonomy): Eukaryota > Metazoa > Chordata > Actinopteri > Salmoniformes > Salmonidae > Thymallus > Thymallus thymallus. The sequence goes on along the minus strand of CM042424.1, from coordinate 2,618,305 downwards.
TTGACTATATGTGAATGCTTTACTTTAAATAGTAAAGTAAAACTTCGACTTCTTCCACTTTAAGGAGCTGAAGCAAGCCTTAACTTTACTATCTAGTTAGCAATGTTTTTTTATACAGTTTTGAAATGTATTGTAAAACAAAAACCTGCATGTTATTTAGTTGTTTAGCTATTAATCAGGACTATCAATAATCCCATTGGCCATTTATTCTTTCAATATTCATATTTTTCTAAGCATTCTAAGTTCGGTGCTTCAGCTAGTTTTGAGACTACTAACCCTTAGCCTACTCTTTGATTTGCTTACTTTTAACTGAATAAATATATATATTCCTTTTAAATTCAGGTTGTATATGGATTCTGTACTTTTGTACTTGGACTTTAATATTAAACTTAATTGTATTCACTTTAATTGAAAGTCAGAAGATTATCAGACTACCATTTGATTCCTTTTAACAGTGCCTGCAATGTGATACAGCAGCAGGTGGCAATGTTGGAACTAAGGTAAATCGTGTGTGTGTGTGTGTAAAAAACCATCCTTTATTTTGAAAAGCCAACCTTTATTTTGAAGAACGATCCAGGAAGTATCGGAATAAAAACAAAACAAAAAAAGATACGTGTGTGAAGCATACCCTCTATGGTGTGAACTGTGTAGTCCGAAGACGTTGACTGAACACTGCAATGCAAATTACTATAATATAAGTGTTTAACATAAACATTGCGCCAAGGACATGTCCGATACTGTAGCATTTCATGCTCAGCTAGCCTCCATCGTCGAGGTTTTGGCGAATTCAGCCGTTGCCGAAATCTGCAAACTTGTAGATGACGGCTATGCTGTTTTACGTTTGGAAATTTCTCATAGCCAGAAAGAAATCGAGAATTTAAGGAGGAAGCTGCTTTTGACAAAATTCCAGAATTCTAGACGGAGCGCAGAGAGATTCGGAGCCCTGCGACGCACAGTTCACAGACGAGTGGACACCGATCATGTTGCCCGGGGAAGAGGGAGCTGTATAGGGAAGTCAACAGGCAGACTTGGATATTGTAGGTTTTTTACCTTATTTAAACACGTTCAAAAATAATGGGTAATATAGACTATATAACGTTTATGAGGGTTTCTCTTTTCTGGTGCAGTGGAAAATCGTTTTGACGACAGTGAAGGAGGCAACTTTATGCAGGATGTCACCAACTGGAGAGACGCAGGACGCACGGGGACAGACGGGGACATGCAGGTCAGTTGACATAGACGAGGTCAAATTTATGATTTGTTTTCACATATTTCAAATGGTGGTGGGATATCTTTCTAATAAAATGTTTCTTCTGAATACAAAAGATGCCAGCTATGCAAGAGGAACCTCGTATCAAAAAGGAGAACATTGACACCAGTAGAACAGAAGGTATTGTTATACTATTAATCCAATTCTTGCCATTTACATTTTTGTTGAGTAAAACCTTCAATGCTCATTGCCATTTTTGATTAATAACTAATAAGGCAAAGAAGAATGTCTCCACTACAGGAAGCTGATGTTGTGCTTTACGTTGCACGATTTCAGAGATTGTCCAACCGGTCAGTGAGAGCAGTGAGAAGATTGATGTGGCAGAACCAGGTGCTTCGTCATCTACTGAAACCACAGACCTTCTGGACCAGCAGGGCAACAGACACAGAGCTCCAGACACCTCACTCAATATAGAACCTGAAAACCAGATGTTCCAGCATCCAGCGTCACAATACAACAGAGCAAGACAGGACCATCAGATTGCTGAGTGTGTAACCTGGGAAACCAACCATCAACCCATAACATACAGCCTGTCTCAATGGACAGAGAACCAAGAGACTGACAACCAAACTGTGAATGCACCTCACAATGCAGGGCCTGACTCCAAGAGACTGTCTGAACATCCAGAGAGGAGAGGTGTGCCTGGTAACTCTGGAGTCTGCATGTCTGCTTTGGGCTCTTTGGACTGGCTTCCTGATGTGGTGCTGGTGGACTCAGTTCCTATTAAAGTGGAGGAAGATATGAGTTCAGAATGGAGCATAATGGGCCAAGAGGCGACATCTGAAGAGGTTTGTTCAGAGGGCAGGCAGCTTGTGGACAACAGAGGAAGAGGGGGAATGGAGTCTGGACAGACAAATAAGTTTCCCCCTGACACTCAGAACAGAGAGCAAGGGACAACTGTAGGATCAAGATCCAAGGTGCCAGATTTCAACCGACTGTCCTCCCCAAACAGCTCTTCATCCCCAAGGGTTACTCTCCACCAGGTTCCCCAAAGAGGGAAGCAAGCTCCCTTCCCGAATTTCAACAGAGGTTCCACTTCTTCATCGAAAGGCATAGAAAAGCAGCCGCAACAGCTAACATCTCGCTCTGCCAAGAGACATCTCCGGTGCAGCCTCTGCGGGAAGTCCTTCCCCGAGGCGTACCTAAGCAGGCACATGCGGGTCCATACAGGGGAGAAACCGTACGGATGCAGCCACTGCACCAAGCGCTTTTCCCACAGCCACCAGCTGAAGAGGCATGAGAGAGTGCACACTGGAGAGAAACCGTTTCAATGTGTCTACTGCGGGAAGTGCTTCACCCAGTCCTGCCACATGAAGAAGCACCTCCTCGTCCACACTGGTGGCAGGCCACAGGACGTTGTGCTGCCCTGAGTGTTCTAGGGTGAAGTTTCCCCAATGTACAGATCTAGGATCAGTTTCTTCTCCCCCAATCGTAACCTCAACCATTAGTGGATTTTCATTTTAATCTGACCCAAGATCAGTATCAAGGGACAACTTCACACTACTCCACCAGGTGTGATGATAGGCAGGGCCAGGAGTTTTTCCTAACCACATGACCAGACCACAGAAAAACTCCTGGCCCTAGTTGTAAGGGGAATGGCTCCACACTACTGGGGTTTTCATATGAATACTGGGTACATGTGTTTTCAGTTCACCTGGCTTGATGCTTGCTCCAGAGTGGATTGATAATGCATGTTATTACAGGTGAAGATTTTCGCCAGTTAGCAGACGCTCTCATCCAGAGCGACATACAAGAGCAATAAGGGTTAAACGCTTTGCTCAAGGCCATGTCGGCAGATTTTTCAGCTTGTTGGCTCAGTGATTCCAACTTGCAACCTTTCGGTTTCTGGCTCAATGCTCTTAACCGCTAGGCTACATCCTTATGAATTTGTATTGGTGCAGTGGCGAACCAAAGTACAATAATTTAAGACATAATTTCCATTAACCTCTCAACAAGTTGGATTCACTATCAGACTGATTGGCAGTAAAGATGTAGATATAATTCATATCTATGTAAGAACAGTAGTTAAGAATTCAGAAAGCACTGGACAGGTGCCTGGGTCGAGCAAAGCCTGTTGGTGGTCGAGAGTTCACTGCTCGTCTCTGTTCGTACTTGGATGCAGGAATGAGGAGGAAGGCGCAGGGTTCCCGGACGTCGGCACACTCCTTTCCCTGGAAACGGACCTGGCGACCCAGCAGTTGCAAGTAGAGAGAATGCTGACTGGAATGGTATGCTGTCAGTGGTTGCCTTTATATATTGTATAAAATGGTTGGATTTGTAGAGAGTTTAATAAAGCCATCTTGATACCCATTTACCCTTTCCATCATATTCAGCCTAGGAAAACACTTGTCTATTCACAGTTGCAATGAGTTTTTGAGCCCCAGAATTAGAATTCATAGAATTAGAACCCATTCAATCAGAATTATTTTGTTTATTTATTTCAATTATGACTATGATTTGAGTTCGCTAAACAGGTTAGGATGTGCGGCAGCATTGTAGACCCAAGCTACCCACTCAAGTAAATACAGTACCCGTAGATGTATCTCACCCAGAACAGGCAGAATATCACCTTCCTGCTTATATTTGATCAGATTTGAAACCGCTCACTGTTTGTTTCTGATTCTCCATACATGATGCTGCTGAAAATAACATTTAGATTAACATTCATTTAATAAATATACTTATAAGGATGATTCCTCACAAAACTAGAACAAAACAAAATGGATTTAGGTGATTTCCACGAAATGTAATCCATAGAAGGGTCCTTTGGAAGAAGGATTGTTGACATATATTTGACATTTTGTATCTTAAAGCATATCTGAGAAGTAATTAAGATGTTTAATATTTGTGCCATTTTGGCCTTACCCAGGCCTCCTTTAAGTTTCTTTTTGTAGGTGCTAGAAAGCAACATGTGGTGTCATATACAGCTTTACTGCTTGCTCTTTAATATGAGTAGTATTTTGATTGCAATAACACATTTCTTGCAATCAATGTAAGCAATGTAACCAATCACAGCCCTCCTTTTACGTGTCATTGCACATCCTGCAAATCACCAGTAGAGGGTGACCATTTTGAATCCATTTTCTCATTCACTCTGTTGGTAATGCTTAAAATGTTTATTATAAATAAAAGTAGCAGAGATATCCCACTCTGTATCTTTGATAATTTAACTAGGCAAGTCAGTTAAGAACAAATTCTTATTTACAAGGACGGCCTACCTACAGGGTCAGCCCCTGGAGCAAATTAGGGTTAAGTGCCTTGCTCAAGGACACATCAACAGGTTTTTCACCTTGTCAGCTCGGGTTTTCGAACCAGCGACCTTTCGGTTACTGGCCCAACGCTCTAACCGCTAGGCTATCTGCCGCCCTAATTATGTTTTAACAATATATTGAATCGATTAAATATATATGTGAAATTGAATCAAACAATAATGTATGTTGATGCTAATGTTATGTATAATATTTAATTATGTTTTCATATGATAACCATAGCCTAATATATTCAATGTGCTATAAACAAATGTTTTTTTTAACAGTTTCACTCAATTAACTCTTAACTTAATAATTATGACACACCCCTCACTACTGTCATTGGTTGGACTAATTGCACTGTTTGTCTACATAGCCTGGTTCAAGCATTCATTCGTTACCCTGAAAAAGGCACAGTGATGCCAAACCTGTGATTTACCCAATAAATTACTGGGAGTTTATACATACATAGTGTGCGTCTCTCTCTTTATACATTTTATAACAATATATTGAAAAATTTGGCAAATCAAAAGTTGTATTTTCAATATTCATGTTTATTTTTCTATATTCAAAAATCTATGTAAGAAGTGTGTTATTGAAATCAAAAAACTACTCATATGACAGAGCAAGTATTCAAGCTTCATATGACATCATATCCTCCTACAGATAAAACATGGAGTCTTACAAGAGTCCTGGATAATGACAAAATGTCACTGATATTCCAACTATAATGAGTTATTTCTCAGTTATGCTTGAAGATACAAATGTCAAATATACAGTTGAAGTCAGAAGTTTACATACACTTAGGTTAAAGTCATTAAAACGTATTTTATCAACCACTCCACAGATTTTATGTTAAGAAACTATAGTTTTGGTAAGTCAGTTAGGACATCTACTTTGTGCATGACACAAGTAATTCTTCCAACAATTGTTTACAGACAGATTATTTAACTTATAATTCACTATATCACAATTCCAGTGGGTCAGAAGTTTACATACACTAAGTTGACTGTGCCTTCAAACAGCTTGGAAAATTCCAGAAAAGTATGTCATGGCTTTAGAAGCTTCTGATAGGCTAATTGACATAATTTGAATTGGAGGTGTACCTGTGGATGTATTTCAAGGCCTACCTTCAAACTCAGTGCCTATTTCCTCGACATCATGGGAAAATCAAAAGAAATCAGCCAAGACCTTGAAAAAATATTTTAGACCTCCACAAGTCTGGTTCATCCTTGGGAGCAATTTCCAAACGCTTGAAGGTACCATGTTCATCTGTACAAACAATAGTACACAAGTATAAACACCATGGGACCACGCAGCCGTCATACCGCTCAGGAAGGAGACGTGTTCTGTCTCCTATGCCACTGCTCCAAAACCGCCATAAAAAAGCCAGACTACGGTTTGCAACTGCACATGGGGACAAAGATCGTACTTTTTCGAGAAATGTCCTCTGGTCTGATGAAACAAAAATATAACTTTTTGGCCATAATGACCATCGTTATGTTTGGAGGAAAAAGGGGGAGGCTTGCAAACCGAAGAACACCATCCCAACCGTGAAGCCCGGGGGTGGCAGCATCATGTTGTGGGGGTGCTTTGCTGCAGGAGGGACTGGTGCACTTTACAAAATAGATGGCATCATGAGGAAGGAAATTTCTGTGGATATATTGAAGCAACATCTCAAGACATCAGTCAGGAAGTTAAAGCTTGGTTGCAAATGTGTCTTCCAAATGGACAATGACCCCAAGCATACTTCCAAAGTTGTGGCAAAATGGCTTAAGGACGACAAAGTCAAGGTATTGGTGGCCATCACAAAGCCCTGACCTCAATCCTATAGAAGATTTGTAGGCAGAACTGAAAAAGTTTGTGCGAGCAAGGAGGCCTAGAAACCTGACTCAGTTACACCAGTTCTGTCAGGAGGAATGGGCCAAAATTCACCCAACTTATCGTGGGAAGCTTGTGGAAGGCTACCCGAAACGTTTGACCCAAGTTAAACAATTTAAAGGCAATGCTACCAAATACTAATTGATTGGATGTACACTTCTGACCCACTGGGAATGTGATGAAAGAAATAAAAGCTGAAATAAATCATTCTCTCTACTATTATTCTGACATTTCACATTCTTAAAATAAAGGGGTGATCCTAACTGACCTAAAACATTAAATGTCAGGAATTGTGAAAAATTGAGTTTAAATGTATTTGGCTAAGGTGTATGTAAACTTCTGACTTCAACTGTATAAGGACCCTTCTATGGATTACATTTAGTGAAAATACCCCAAATCATAATTTTTTGTTCTAGTTTCGTGAGGATAGATAGATAGATAGATAGATAGATAGATAGATAGATAGATAGATAGATAGATAGATAGATAGATAGATAGAAAGGTAGGTACTTTATTTACCCATACTTTATTCACCCATAAATGTGTTCTATAGTTTGATATGTAGCCTACCTAGTGACTGTCCTATCCTCTTATATACAACACTGTTTTAGGAACCGAATGTTCAACGACAAACCCTTCATCAATATACAGCTAAAACACTGAAACCATTGAATTGATTCACTTGCTTGCAGCTTCCTCTGGAGTTGCTGGTTTGGATCTTCCGGGACGTGCTACTTGTGGAAGGGAAGAGAGGCTACTGGAATCTGTCTCTGGTCTGCAGAACCTTCAATACCATGCTGACAAATGAAATCATCAGGAAGTACTCCACAGGGAAGGTTAGTATCAACATACGTCTGAAAAAGCCTATGGGTTACAGGCACTTTTTTTTCCTTCTTCATTCATTATCATGAATAGGGGCGGCAGGCAGCCTAGCGGTTAGAGTGTTGGGCCAGTAACCGAAAAGTCGCTAGTTCGAATACCTGAGCCGACAAGGTGAAAAACCTGTCAGTGTTTTTGAGCAAGGCACTTAACCCTAATTTGCTCCAGGGGCTGACCCTGTAGGTAGGCCGTCATTGTAAATAAGAATTTTTCCTTTACTGACTTGCCTAGTTAAATAAAGGTTAAAAATAATAATAATAATAATCATGCAGTGCTCTAAGGATAATTTAATGTACCATATGTTGCCCCCAAAATATTTCCAGATAAAGCAATATCTTGAATCTCATTCTGTGATTGGTTGTTACATTCTTACAAGCATCATTGTGTCAACACTGCCCACAAACAAATGATTTATATACTAGATGACTGATATGGGGCGCTGTGTTGAATCCACCGTGCCTCCATCTTGGCACTAAAAATATAGTTTACATTTGTTTTTGACACATTTATTCTATATGACACATTTATTCTATATGAAAGGTAAACAGAAAATATTTACATTTTCCTTAAATTATATATATTTTTAGATTACTAATGTTACGGTCCCCACTAGAACAATAAAAATTCATGTAATTTTGTCCTTGAAACATTTAATTGAAATACTGTATAATTCCATTCATTCCTATGAAGGACTGTTCCTACCGGGGAGTGCCAATATGGCCGACCGGTGGCTTCAAAGCCTCTCAATGGCCAATACATAGCATGCGCAATCCAGGGTTTATATACACAATTGGCGCGCACACCTAAAAAAAAGGGTGTCCCATAGGCTTAATGTTCTTTACTTGTGCGTAGTATTCCATGTATTCCATTCTGGTTTGTGTCTGACAATCTTTTGATTGATTTAACAGACCTGTTCTGTGTTCCTTTTACAGAGATCTGATCCGGAACCCCAGTAGTTACTGAAAGGAGGAGAAGCCAGTACATTGTGTTTTTAAGCTGTTTAGCTGTTATTGGCTATTTATCCATTCTATATTCAGATTTCTACTCTTTGATTTACTTACTGAACTTGAATGTATTTATTTTAGGTTGTAATGCTGATTCGATATTTGTGTTCTTGAACTAAGTAGTAAAATCACTTTTGGAGGACAAAGTGTGTGTTGGATTTCATTCACTACTTCATTGAAAGTCAAAGAAGGCTGATTTTTATTCCTTTTAGTAAAATCTACAATACGATTCAGAAACAGGTGGACATGTTGGAAGTTGGAACTATTTAGATTTTTATTTTACCTTTATTTAACTAGCCAGGTCAGTTAAGAACAAATTCTTACTTACAATGACGTTCTACACTAACATACAGTACCAGTCAAAGGTTTGATGACAGCTTTGCACACTCTTGGCAGTCTCTCAACCAGCTTCATGAGGTAATCACCTGGAATGCATTTCAATTAACAGGTGTGCCTTGTTAAAAGTTAATTTGTGGAATTTCTTTACTTCTTGAGCCAATCAAAAACCCTTGAATGAGTAGGTGTGTCCAAAGTTTTGACTGGTACTGTAAATCGTGTGTAATCTACCTTTTGTTTTGAAAAGCCAACATTTATTTTGAAAAACGATCCAGGAAGTAGCCTACATTTTGTTTCCGGGAACAATAACAAAAAGAGACGTGTGAAGAAGCGTACCGTCTATGTTGTAAACTGTGAAGTCTGAAGACGTTGGCTGAACACTGCAATGCAAATTACTATCATATAAGCGTTTAACACAGACATTGCACCAAGAAAATGTCCGATACCGTAGCCTTTCATGCTCAGCTAGCCTCCATCGTTGAGGTTTTGGCGAATGCAGCCGTTGCCGAAATCTGCAAACTTGTAGATGATGGCCATGCTGCTTTACGTTTGGAAATTTCCCATAGCCAGAAAGAAATTGAGAATTTAAGGAAGAAGCTGCTTTTGACAAAATTCCAGAATTCTAGACGGAGCGCAGAGAGATTCGGAGCCCTGCGACGCACAGTTCACAGACGCGTGGACATCGATCATTTTGCCCGGGCAAGAGAGAGCTTCGTAGGAAAGTCATCAGACAGACTTGGATATTGTAGGTCTTTTACCTTATTTCAAAAAGTAAAAAAAAATAATTGGTCATGTGAAATATAACGTTTATGCGCGTTATTCTTTTCTGGTGCAGTGCAGAATTGTTTTGCCGACAGTGAAGGGGGCAACTTTACGCAGGATGTAGCCAACTGGAGACGCTCAGCGACAGACCAGGATGGGGCCATGCAGGTCAGCTGTCATAGACCTGGTCAAATTGATTATTTGTTTTCTCATATTTCAAATGGTGTTGGAGATATTTTTCTAATCAAATGTTTTTGCTGAATACAAAACACAGATGGCACATATGCAAGAGGAACCTCTTATCAAAACGGAGAACCTTGACAGCAGCAGAACAGAAGGTATTTTTGTTCAATTTATCTAATCTATGCATTTTACACTTTCATGTTGTTTGAGTGAAGCCTTCAATGTGTGCCAACCAATAACTAATAAGGCAAAGAAGAATCAGTCTCCACTACAGGAAGCTGATGTTGTTGTACTTTACGTTGCCCCATTTCAGAGATTGTCCAACCGGTCAGTGAGAGCAGTAAGAAGATCATTGTGGCAGAACCAGGTGCTTCGTCATCTACTGAAACCACAGACCTTCTGGACCAGCAGGGTAACAGACACAGAGCTCCAGACACCTCACTCAATATAGAACCTGAAAACCAGACGTTCCAGCATCCAGTGTCACAATACAACAAAGCAAGACAGGACCATCAGGTTGCTGAGTGTGTGACCTGGGAAACCAACCATCAACCCATAACATACAACCTGTCTCAATGGACAGAGAACCAAGAGACTGACAACCGAACTGTGAATGCACCTCACAATGCAGGATCAAACTCCAAGAGACTGTCTGAACATCCAGAGAGGAGAGAGGTGCCTGGTAACTCTGGGGTCTACATGCCTGCTTTGGGCTCTTTGGACTGGCTTCCTGATGTGGTACTGGTGGACGCGGTTCCTATTAAAGTGGAGGAAGATATGAGTTCGGAATGGAGCATAACGGGCCAAGAGGCGACATCTGAAGAGGTTTGTTCAGAGGGCAGGCAGCTTGTGGACAACAGAGGAAGAGGGGGAATGGAGTCTGGACAGACAAATAAGTGTCCCACTGATACTCAAAACCCAGAGCAAGGGGCAACTGTAGGATCAAGGTCCAAGTTGCCAGATTTCAACGGACTCTCCTCCCCAAACAGTTTTTCATCCTCAAGGGTTACTCTCCACCAGGTTCCCCAAAGAGGGAAGCAAGCTCCCTTCCCAAATTTCAACAGAGGCTCCACTTCTTCATCGAAAGGCATAGAAAAGCAGCCACAACAGCTGACGTCTCGTTTGGCCAAGAGGCAGCTCCGGTGCACCCTCTGCGGAAAGCCCTTCCACCAGCCGGCGCACTTGCGGAGTCACATGCGGGTCCATACAGGGGAGAAACCGTACGGCTGCAGCCACTGCACCAAGCGCTTCTCCCACAGCCACCAGCTGAAGATGCATGAGAGAGTGCACACCGGAGAGAAACCGTTTCAATGTGTCTACTGTGGGAAGTCCTTCACCCAGTCCGGCAACATGAAGAAACACCTCCTCGTCCACACTGGTGGCAGGCCACAGGACGTTGGGCTGCACTGAGTGTTCCAATCTAGGATCAGTTTCCTCTCCCCCAATCCTAACCTTTTTTTTTTTTTTACATTTATTTCACCTTTTTTTTAACCAGGTAGGTCAGTTGAGAACTAGTTCTCATATACTGCGACCTGGCCAAGATAAAGCAAAGCAGTGCGACAAAAAACACAAAAAGATAGTTACACATGGGATAAACAAACGTACAGTCAATAACACTATAGAAGATCTATATACAGTATGTGCAAATGTAGTTAGATGAGGGAGGTAGGACAATAAATAGGTCATAGTGGTGAAATAGTTACAATTTAGCATTAACACTGGAGTGATAAAAGTGCAGATGATGATGTGCAAATATGCCTTTGGTGCGGGCAGAGATACTGGGTTGCGAATTAGCAAAAAACAGTATGGGGATGAGGTAGTTGGGGTGGGCTATTTACAGATGGGCTATATACAGGTGCAATTATCGATAAGCAGCTCTGACAGCTGCTGCTTAAAGTTAGTGAGGGAGATAGGAACCTCCAGCTTCAAGGATTTTTGAAATTCGTACCAGTCATTGGCAGCAGAGAACTGGAAGGAATGGCGGCCAAAGGAGGTGTTGGCTTTGGGGGTGACCAGTGATTTACCTAGCAAGGACTTATAGATGACCTGGAACCAGTGGGTTTGGCGACGAATATGTAGTGAGGGCCAGCCAACGAGAGCATACAGGTCACAGTGGTGGGAAGTATATGGGGCTTTGGTGACTAAACGGATGGCACTGTGATAGACTACATCCAATTTGCTGAGGAGAGTGTTGGAGGCTATTTTGTAAATGACATTGCAGAAGTCAAGGATCGGTAGGATTGTTATTCTTACGAGGGCATGTTTGGCAGCATGAGTGAAGGAGGCTTTGTTGCCAGATGTATACAATGAAGGGCCAGATGTATACAGAATGGTGTCGTCTGCGTAGAGGTCACCAGCAGCGAGAGCGACATCATTGATATATACAGAGAATTCTCTGCCCGAGAATTGAACTGTGTGTCACCCCCATAGAGACTGCCAGAAGCCCGGACAACAGGCCTTCTGATTTGACACACTGAACTCTATCTGAGAAGTAGTTGGTGAACCAGGCAAGGCAGTCATTTGAGAAACCAAGGCTATTGAGTCTGGCGATAAGAATGCAGTGATTGACAGAGTCGAAAGGCTTGTCCAGGTCGATGAAGACGGCTGCACAGTACTGTCTTTTATTGATGGCAGTTATGATATCGTTTAGGACCTTGAGCGTGGCTGAGGTGCACTCATGACCAGCTCTGAAAGCTGTTGGCCGGGGTAGGGGTAGCCAGGTGGAAAGCATGGCCAGCCGTAGCAAAATGCTTATTGAAATTCTCAATTATCATAGATTTATCGGTGGTGACAGTGTTTCCTAGCCTCAGTGCAGTGGGCAGGTGGGAGGAGGTTCTCTTATTCTCCATGGACTTTAGTGTCTCAATTTTTTGGAATTAGTGCTACAGGATGCAAATTTCTGTTTGAAAAGACTAGCCTTTGCTTTCCTTACTGACTGTGTATATTGGTTCCTGACTTCCCTGAAAAGGCTGTTCGATGCTAATGCAGTACGCCACAGGATGTTTTTGTGCTGGTCGAGGGCAGTCAAGTCTGGAGTGAACCAAGGGCTATATCTGTTCTTAGTTCTAAACTTTTTAAATGGGGCGTGCTTATAAGGTAAGGAAATCACTTTTAAAGAACAACCAGGCATCCTCTACTGACGGATGAGGTCAATATCCTTCCAGGATACCCGGGCCAGGTCGATTAGAAAGACCTGCTCGCTAAAACGTTTTAGGGAGCGCTTGACAGTGATGAGGGGTGGTTGTTTGATCGCGGACCCATTACAGACGCAAGCAATGAGGCAGTGATCCAAGGCTTTTACTGTTACATAAGTCAATAAATGAGAACGCCTGGGAATAGGTGTAGTACTGGGGGCTACAGGGCCTGGGTTTACCTCTACATCACCAGAGGAACAGAGGAGGAGTAGGGTACGGCTAATGGCTTTAAGAACTGGTCGTCTAGTGCGTTGGGCACAAAGAATAAAAGGAGCAGATTTCTGGGCGCGGTAGAATAGATTCAGGGCATTATGTACAGACAAGGATATGGTAAGATATGAGTTCAGTGGAGGTAAACCTAGGCGTTGAGTAACAATGAAAGAGGTTGCATCTCTGGAGGCACCAGTTAAGGGAGCTATCTGAGGCATGTTGAGCTGGACTGGGTGGCGCTACAGTGAAATAAAACAATAAGAGCTATCAGAAACAGCAATAGACAAGGCATATTGACATGAGAGAGAGGCATAAAGCAATCACAGGTGTTATATATTGGGACTAGATATTTTTGTCCTAAATGGATTTCCCTAGTTGTAGTTCCAATGCAAGGGAGTGGGAGAAAGCTTCGGGGACAATGATGTTAGCCAAACAGCCACTCGGTTGCAGCTAGCTAGCTGCGATGATCTGGTGTAATAATCCAGTGATTGCGGCAGAAATCTGGTGATGTGGTAGAGAAAGCAATCCGATATGCGCTGGGTTGGTAACGCACCGTGCTGACTGGCCGATATTGTCCGAGTTAAAGTTGGCTGGTGCAGGCCAAGGACAATGGTGAAGACCGCTGACAATGGCTAATAGCTAGTAGCTAGTTAGCTGGCTAGTTTCTTTAGAAGGGTCCGGTTATATGGCATGAAGAATTAGCAGATCCGTTCCACATTGGGTGAGGCGGGTTGCAGGAAAGTATATTTAGTTCGCAGGGGAGATGTTTGATGGAAAGTGAGATTTAAGAAATGTATACGGAAAAAAGACGAAAAGCAGGACAAGACAAACACGTCCGCACTGCTACGCCATCTTGGAATTTTTAACCATTAGTAGGAAAAAAAAATGCTAAACTGACCTAAGATCAGCATCTAGGGGCAACTTCACTCTACTCCAAGTGTAATGATAGGCAGGGCCAGGAGTTTTTCCTCACCACATTACCAGACCAGGGAAAACTCCTGGCCCTAGTTGTAAGGGGAATATCTCAACACTACTGTGGTTTTCATATTAAAACTGGGTCAATGTGTTTAACAGTTTGTATAGTTTCCACAATGAACACTACCCTCTGTGTGTAGTGGTTGTGTTTTCAGTTTACTGGCTTGGTGCTTGGTCCAGAGTGGATTGATAATGAATAAGTTATGACAGACAGGCAATTTTTTGGGAGAGTAACTCATTGACTCAATGTCATGCAGTGCTCTGAGGAGCATTTCATCATTTATACCATACCTTTCCCCTAACATCTTTCCAGTTAAAGCAATGTCTCAAATCTCATTCCATTATTGTTTTTTTGCAATGATGTTTGTAACAATGTATGTAAACACTGCTCACAAACACCTAAAATTTTAGGTGTGTCTGACAATCTTTTGTCCTGTTGTGTGTTTCTTTTACAGAGAATTGATTCTGAGCTAGCCTGACGACTAACACTGAATTATTCTGCTGCTCTGAGGTTCGCTACATACTTTAGTCTGAGACTGCCATCATTGAAGTCGGGGTGTTGTACAAAATAAAGTAATCAGCCATTGGATCATCTCTAACCAATTAGAGTATCCACGCCATTGACACATTTTCAAACCGCAGCTTTAATCACGTGTTTTCTGACTCTGGCCCAACCCAATCAGTTTCTGGACCAATCAGACGGCCCTGGAGGTGTTTGCATTCGGTGAAGGGTCGGAGAGGTACTCAGATCTAGACTCTTTGCTCTGAAGAAACTGATGTCCGTGGGCGTGGCGTAGGGTTTAGCCGGAGCAAGTAGTCTGGGTAGCCAGGCAACTCCTGAGTCCCAGTAGTATCTGAAAGTAGGAGAAGCCAGTACATTGTGGTTACTGTGAATGACAACATAAACCATTATATACTCGCTGTATGATTGCTGCACTGCATACACCCCTATTACCAATGTGATTATTAATGGAGCTTGTGAAACAAGAGACCCCACTTTTTAAATCTAAGTCATACTTTGTATTATTATTATTTGGAACGCTACTCTTACATTTAGGCTAGAAACTTAATTAAAACTTTAACAAGCAGAGAGGTCAGGACCAATGTGCTTGCATACAACTTTTTTTATACTTTTTAAACTTCTAATCTTTTTGTCCTTTACTCACTTTCATAGTATTTCTTCAACATTCTAAAAGTCCCATTGTGACATTAACTCCCAGACTTCCAACATCCATTCACGGTGAACAATGCAACTTTTGACACATCAGCAACTTTCACCACATTTCTAGCACTTTAGACAGAAACCTAGAGGTTGATACATTTTGGTCTACTTCTCTGGTATTCAAATCTTTAATCAGAACAGAATGTTCTACTACCAATAAAAAGGTACAGCTGTTTGAGTTTAGAGTGACGAAAAGCAGCTAGTTTGACGTCAGCTAACAGCTCTCATGGAAGGAAGGAAGGAAGTGGAACTGACTACCTAGGGCCCCAAGTGGGAGGAGGGGGGGGGCTTGAAAAGCCTGGAATGAAGAAAATAAACATGCAATTTTAAAATTCGAAGTAATTGGTAACATTACTAAATGATATTGGCTGAATAAATAGGTTGAGAGACGGAACTTTGTATCCATAAAAAATATTGGAGGTTCTCTGGGCCCCCTCTCCACTCTCAAAAGCGGCTAACCACGCTGACTGGTGCTGATGCTGGAGCCAAGCAAGTTTCAGTCAATCATGTCTTTCCAGAAGAAAGTGAAGTCGGGGTATCAAAAAAGAAAATAACGAATAAAAAGGCAAACCTAAGGGAAACACCTGCTCCCTAATTTCTTTCAAAAGAAAGGTAAGCAACTTGCTAACACTGTCGAACCAGGGCTGTCAACGTTAACACGTTAACGCTTGCGAATAATTTCAAATAGATAACGCGTTCATTTTATAAAATCGCGATTAATCTCTTTAGTTTCACTCTCGCTACTGGCTGAAAGCAATTGCAAATGTGGGCAAACATACTACTAGTGATGGTGAAACGTTGCTTTTGAACTCATTTGATCCAGTTCGATAGCTAGCTGGTAAATTACGCAGAATCTAGCCTGTAGCCTGTTTTATTGTATATTATAAGCAGGTTGAGACACATATCAATCCTGTATGCTTCATGCTTGTAAAGGGGCCTGTCCTTGTAGCAGAAAGAAGAGGCAGCGAGTAGCAGTAGGACTAGTGAAGAGGAAACGCACGCCTGATGAGACAAAGCGCAGAGATTACATTCAGAAACAACATATTTTTTGTTTCAATGGATAGCATTACCAGTAGCTTGAGTGCAAGGTTCCAGACCACAGCAAACATATGTTCAACTTTTGCACCTATTCTGAAGCTGACAGATATGACTGAATAGCAAATAAAGCATTGGAATAAACACCAACATCATGTCAGCTTTTCAGCTTTAAAAAAGTTTTAATTATTTAGCTTTTAGGCCTACTTGCTTTTGAACAACTACACTGGTGTTTTTGGATCCTAAGACAGGTTAAAAGTACTGAAATGGTACAGACTGCAATGTATAGGCTAGCACTTTTTGGAAAGCTGATTTCTCTTGGTTCTGCAAATAAAACATGACACTAGTCATGTCTTGTTCAATTGTCTTTTTTTATGCAATACAGTAAGCCTTAAAACTAAGATGTCATTTATCACACAGCAATTGAACAGTATGTTGACTCTGACATAACAGCACACTTTAAATGGAGTGTTTTGTCGGTGCGTGACACATTCCTCTCTGTGTAGTTAACAGGTGGCCACTAGGCGGAGCTCTTGAGAAAGGAGGGCTGACTTTTGAGATTTCAAAAAAGAACATATCACAGATTTTTTGGGAGTATTATTTGTTTAAATGTGGTATAAGCAGTTCATTAGCGATTACCCTAATAACCACTACAGATTCATGTGTATAGTTGTTGATTCAATTAAAAAAATTCTAAAGATTTTTTGGGAGTATTATTTGTTTAAATGTGGTATAAGCAGTTCATTAGCGATTACCCTAATAACCACTACAGATTCATGTGTATAGTTGTTGATTCAATTAAAAAAATTCTAAAGATGCGTGAGAGTCATGGATCAAGAGGGGAATGGGGCCCACAGAGACTGCATATGTATTGGGTCCAAAAGTGTGTGCTACGGCCCTGACTGTGGGACCTTTACTGAGTTCAGGCTGTATGCTGATTCTGTATTTTTGTACTTGAACTTAATAGTAAAGTAATATTTTTTGGAGGACAGTGTTTTTTTTTATTCACTTAATTGAAAGTCAAAGAAGGCAGATTTATTTGTTTTAGCATTTTATTCATTTTAGTAGCGAATACAATATGATACAGCAGAAGGTGTAAATGTTGGACGTTGGAACTAACAGAAGTCGTGTGTGCAACCAACCTTTTATTTTGAAAAGCCAACCTTTGTTCTAAAAAACGATCCAGGAAGTAACGTAACAAAAACATACAAAAAGAGACGTGTGTGAAGCATACCTTCTATGGTGTGAACTGTGTAGTCTCAAGACGTTGACTGAACACTGCAATGCAAATTACTATAATATAAGTATTTAACATAAACATTGCGCCAAGGACATGTACGATACCGTAGCATTTCATGCTCAGCTAGCCTCCATCGTCGAGGTTTTGGCGAATTCAGCCGTTGCCGAAATCTGCAAACTTGTAGATGATGGCCATGCTGCTTTACGTTTGGAAATTTCCCATGGCCAGAAAGAAATCGAGAATTTAAGGAGGAAGCTGCTTTTGACAAAATTCCAGAATTCTAGACGGAGCGCAGAGAGATTCGGAGCCCTGCGACGCACAGTTCACAGACGAGTGGACACCGATCATGTTGCCCGGGGAAGAGGGAGCTGTATAGGAAAGTCAACAGGCAGACTTGGATATTGTAGGTTTTTTACCTTATTTAAACACACAAACACTAAAAATAATTGGTCATGTAGAATATACAACGTTTATGAAGGGTTCTCTTTTCTGGTGCAGTGGAAAATCGTTTTGCCGACAGTGAAGGAGGCAACTTTATGCAGGATGACACCAACTGGAGAGACTCGGGACGCACCGCGACAGACCAGGATGGGGCCATGCAGGTCAGTTGTCATAGACGGGGTCAAATTAATAATTTGCGTTCACATATTTCAAATGGTGGTGGGATTTGTATTTTTATTTAACCCTTATTTTACCAGGTAAGTTGACTGAGAACACATTCTCATGTACAGCAAAGACCTGGGGAATAGTTACAGAGGGGATGAATGAGACAATTGGAAGCTGGGGATGATTAGGTGGCCATGATGGTATGAGGGACAGATTGGAAATTAGCCGACACACCAGGGTTAACAACCCTACTCTTATGATAAGTGCCATGGGATATTTAGTGACCAAAGAGAGTCAGGACACCCTTTAACAACCCATCCTGAAGACCGCATTCTACACAGGGAAATGTCCACAATATTTACCATCTAGTTAGCTTTTCTCATATTTAAAATGGTGGTGGAAATATTTTTTCTAATAAAACCTTTCTGATTAATACACAACAGATGGCAGATATGCAAGATGCACCGCTTCTCAAAATGGAGAACCTTGACACCAGCAGAACGGAAGGTATTTTATCAGATCTGTCTAATTTACACTTTGTTGAGTAAAGACTTGATTGCCGTATCTGATTTAACTTCTTTGTCATTACTCATAACTGTTAAATAAGAATCCGTCTCCACCAAAGGACGCTGATGTAGTAATTTACTTTGCCCCATTTCAGAGATTGTCCAACCGGTCAGTGAGAGTAGTAAGAAGATCATTGTGGCAGAACCAGATGCTTCGTCATCCTCTGAAACCACAGACTTTCTGGACCAGCAGGGTAACAGACACAGAGCTCCAGACACAGAGCTCGGTATAGAACCTGAAAACCAGACGTTCCAGCATCCAGTGTCACAATACAACAAAGCAAGACGGGACCATCAGGTTGCTGAGTGTGTGACCTGGGAAACCAACCATCAACCCATAACATACAACCTGTCTCAATGGACAGAGAACCAAGAGACTGACAACCGAACTGTGAATGCACCTCACAATGCAGGGTCAAACTCCAAGAGACTGTCTGAACATCCAGAGAGGAGAGAGGTGCCTGGTAACTCTGGGGTCTGCATGTCTGCTTTGGGTTCTCTGGACTGGGTTCCCAGTGTGGTGCTTGTGGACGCATTTCCCATTAAAGTGGAGGCAGATATGAGTCCAGAATGGAGCATAATGGGCCAACAGGTGACATCTGGAGAGGTTTGTTCAGAGGGCAGGCAGCTTGTGGACAACAGAGGAAGAGGGGGAATGGAGTCTGGACAGACAAAGTGTCGGCCTGACACTCAGAACAGAGAGCAAGGGACAACTGTAGGATCAAGGTCCAAGTTGACAGATTGCAACGGACTGTCCTCCCCAAACAGCTTTTCATCCCCAAGGGTTACTCTCCACCAGGTTCCCCAAAGAGGGAAGCTAGACCCCTTCCCGGATTTCAACAGAGGCTCCACTTCTTCATTGAAAGGCATAGAAAAGCAGCCGCAAGAGCTGATGTCTCACTCCTCCAAGAGGCAGTTCCGGTGCACCCTCTGTGGAAAGCTCTTCCACCAGCCGGCCCACCTGCGTAGTCACATGCGGGTCCATACAGGGGAGAAACCGTACGGCTGCAGCCACTGCACCAAGCGCTTCTCCCACAGCCACCAGCTGAAGATGCATGAGAGAGTGCACACTGGAGAGAAACCGTTTCAATGTGTCTACTGTGGGAAGTGCTTCACCCAGTCTGGGCACATGAAGAAGCACCTCCTCGTCCACACTGGTGGCAGGCCACAGGACGTTGGGCTGCACTGAGTGTTCCAGGGTAAATTCCTGAGTGGAGTTTTTCCTTATGAACTTGTAATGGTGCACCGAAGTAAAATAATTTACTTATTATAATAATAATTAAGACTTAATTTCCATTAACCAGTTGATATTAATTTGCACTGACAGGGGGCTGGATTGCTTTTTAATTACTGATAGTTTTCAGCTGTTGGCTTGGCTTTCCATGCCTTTTTGAACCTCTCTTTCTTCATGTGTTCAATACTTTTTCCCTGTGTCATTTCACATTATTACACAACTTAATTTCTGAACTTATTTGTTTTGGTTTCTTTGTATGTATGGATTACTTGTGTTGTTACCAACATCTGGTGAAACTTTCATGTCAATAGCACCTTTGGAAATATATTTACTGTGAAAAATGGTGACGTGTTCAATACTTACTTCACCCGCTGTATATACAGTATATGCTCACTGCATTCTTGCTGCATACACCCCTGTTTATATGTTCATTTTTATTTACAATGTTCTAATTTATTGTAAAAACAAAAAGCTAAATGTTTAGCTATTACTCCGGACTAACTGGAATCCCATTGGCTAGTTATCGATTCTATATTCAGATTTTTTAAAATCTTTCTACTCTTACACTGTTTAGAATTCGAGTGCTTTCTCAGTGTGGTGCTTCAGTTAGTTTTGAAACTACTAACCCTTAGCCTACTCTTTGATTTACTTACATTTAACTGAAGGAATTTATTTATGCCTTTTTAAATTAAGGTTGTATGCTGAATCTGTATTTTTGTACTTGAAACAAATAGTAAAATAATCATATTTGGAGGACAGTGTGTTTTGATTTAATTGAAAGTCAAAGAAGGCAGATTGATTTAAACATTGTATTCCTTTTAGTAGCAACAATATGATATAGCAGTACGTAGCAATGTTGGAACGAACATAAGTCGTGTGTGTAACCAATCTTTATTTTGAAATCCCACCTTTTATTTTGAAAAACGTTCCACGAAGTAGCAGACATTTTTTGTTTCCGGAACAAAAACAAACAAAAAAGAGAACCTGGGAGAAGCTAGCCACAATAAGGATTTGCCACAATAGTGGAATTTGCAGGTCGACTTCAAAATAAAAGGTCACCATTGACTGATTCAAACGGATACAAGTGGAATCATGCCTTGGGTGCGTTCGTAAATTCACTCTGGCTATCTACTCCGATTTCAGAGCGCTCTCGATGAGTGTGCCAGAGCGCTGAATAACTGAGTTTACGAACGCACAACACCAGTTAAATATGACCGTGTCAGTAAAGGTTGCTAGCAGCACAGTTACAGTCACTAATTCTCTAGATAACATAAATAGCCTAACTAGCTCTGCTATGGCGAGTATAATGGTCAGAGTGAGGTTCTCTCATTTGTGTCTGGAAGTAGCTAGCCAACTTTAGCCAGTTAGCTTGGGCGCTAAAGTGCAGTTGTGAGGTCAGAAGGCTCTGATCAACCCTACTCCTCGGCCAGAGCGAGACGCATACTCTGACACACAGGTGGCAATTTACGAATGCACCCCTTATTGGGGGCATAATTCTATGCACTGTACAGCCTTACCTATGCATTTTGTGTCCATGAAATTGCTTATCAGCCTACTCAGTGACAACAACAGATTACAATTCTGAAGAGTTTACACAGATATATGCCTTCTAGCTCATATTGTGGGGCTCTGAAACCACTGTGAAATTAGCCACATTAAGCTCTTTGTAGGCCGATACCCCATTGCAATATGAATGTTCAATACCCACAATAAGTGGAATAGTGAGATTTCCCACAATTAAAATGCCCTAATATGAGGTGCGATGCTAATATGTGTAACCTCTGAAGAATTGTAATCTGTGGGTGTCACAGAGTAGGCTGTTACCCCATTTCATGGACCCAAGATCCATAGATAAGGCTGTACAGGGAAATGTAAGTATGCCTCTAATGCAATTCTACAGTCTAATACATCCGCAGTGAGATTTAAACAGATTGTAACTTTGTGTCAAATTAACTATTTTAGTTAAATTGATATAACATTCCGAACTTTTGCATTTTCTAGTTCAAATATGTCATGACTACAATATTTGCATCCATTTGAATCACTTCCAATGGCGGACATTTATTTTGAAGGCGAACAGCAAATTCCACTATTGTGGATAATCCTTATTGTGTCTAGCTTCACTGGTCAAAATATATGTATGTGTGAAGCATACTGTGTGGACGTTGACTGAACACTACAATGCAAATTATCTATAATAACAAGTGTTTAACAAGGACATGACCGATACCGTCGCCTTTCATGCTCAGCTAGCCTCCATCATTGAGGTTTTGGCGAATGCAGCCGTTGCCGAAATCTGCAAACTTGTAGATGATGGCCATGCTGCTTTACGTTTGGAAATTTCCCATAGGCAGAAAGAAATAGATAACCTGCGGAAGAAGCTGCTTTTGACAAAATACCAGAATTCTCAACGGAGTACGGAGAGATTCGGAGCCCTGCGACGCACAGTTCACAGACGCGACACCGATCACGTTTCCCGGGAAAGAGAGAGCTTCGTAGGAAAGACATCAGGCAGACTTGTAAATTGTAGGTTTTTTACCATATTTCAAATTAATGGGTAATGTAGAATATATAACGTTTATGAGGGTTTCTGTTTTCTGGTGCAGTGCAGAATCGTTTTGCCGACAGTGAAGTGGGCAACTTACCGCAGGATGACACAAACTGGCGAGACGCAGGACGCACATCGACAGACCAGGATGGGGCCATGCAGGTCAATTGTCCGATTATTTATTTGAAATGCTGGTGTGATATTTTTCTAATAAAATGTTTTTGATTCATACACAACACAGATGGCAGATATACAAGAGGCACTTCTTATCAAAATGGAGAACCTTGACACCAGCAGAAATGAAGGTAATTTTGTGCAACTTAAAAAATCTATGCAATTAACACGTCATGTTGAGTAAAGACTTCAATGTGTATTGCAGTATTTTATTACCTTCTTAGTCATTACTCATAACTAATAAATAAGGCAAAGAAGAATCAGTCTCCACTACAGGAAGCTGATGTTAATTATGTTGCCCGATTTCAGAGATTGTCCAGCTGGTCAGTGAGAGCAGTAAGAAGATCATAGTGGCAGAACCAGATGCTCCGTCATCTACTGAAATCACAGACCTTCTGGATCAGCAGGGCAACAGACACAGAGCTCCAGACACCTCACTCAATATAGAACCTGAAAACCAGACGTTCCAGGGTCCAGCATCACAATACAACAGAGCAAGACAGGACCATCAGATTGCTGAGTGTGTAACCTGGGAAACCAACCATCAAGCCATAACATACAGCCTGTCTCAATGGACAGAGAACCAAGAGACTGACAACCAAACTGTGAATGCACCTCACAATGCAGGGTCAAACTCCAAGAGACTGTCTGAACATCCAGAGAGGAGAGAGGTGCCTGGTAACTCTGGGGTCTGCATGCGTACTTTGGGCTCTCTGGACTGGGTACCTGATGTGGTGCTGGTGCACACAGTTCCCATTAAAGTGGAGGCAGATATGAGTTCAGAATGGAGCATAACAGGTCAAGAGGTGACATCTGGAGAGGTCTGTTCAGAGGGCAGGCAGCTTGTGGACAGCAGAGGAAGAGGGGGAATGGATTCTGGACAGACCAAGTGTCCCACTGACACTCAAAACACAGAGCAAGGGATAACTGTAGGATCAAGGTCCAAGATGCCAGATTTAAATGGACTGTCCACCCGAAACAGCTTTTCATCCCCAAGGGTTACTCTCCACCAGGTTCCCCAAAGAGGGAAGCAAGCTCCCTTCCTGAATTTCCACAGAAGCTCCACTTCTTCATCGAAAGGCATAGAAAAGCAGCCACAACAGCTGACGTCTCACTCCACCAAGAGACAGCTCCAGTGCACCCTCTGCGGAAAGCCCTTCCCGCACCCGGCGCACCTAAGGAGGCACATGCGGGTCCATACGGGAGAGAAACCGTACGGCTGCAGCCACTGCACCAAGCGCTTCTCCCACAGCCACCAGCTGAAGATGCATGAGAGAGTGCACACCGGAGAGAAACCGTTTCAATGTGTCTACTGTGGGAAGTGCTTCACCCAGTCTGGGCACATGAAGAAGCACCTCCTCGTCCACATTGGTGAATGTTCCAGGGTAAACTCCTGAGTGGAGTTTTTCTTCACGTAACCAGACCAGGGAAAAACTCCTGGCCCTAGTTGAATGTCAACACTACTGGGGTATTCATATGAAAACTAGGTCTATGTGTTTTTAACAGTTTGGATAGTTACCACATTGAACACTGTGTGTAGAGGTTGTGTTTTCAGTTCAACTGGCTTGATGCTTGGTCCAGAATGGATAGATAATATACAGTGCATTCGGAAATTATTCAGACCCCTCCGCATTGTTACATTACAGCCTTATTCTAAAGTTGATTAAATTGTTTTTTTTCCTAATCAATCTACACACAGTACCCCATAATGACAAAGCAAAAACAGCTTTTTAGAAATGTTTGCAAATGTATTTAAAATAAAGTATTCACCCCAGTACTTTGTTGAATCACCTTAGGCAATGATTACATCCTTGAGTCTTCTTGAGTAAAGACTTAAAAGCTTGGCACACCTGTATTTGGGGAGTTTCTCCCATTCTTCTCTGCAGATCCTCTCATACTCTGGCAGGTTGGATGGGGAGCGTCGCTGAACAGCTATTTTCAGGTCTCTCCAGACATGTTAGATCGGGTTCAAGTCCGGGCTCTGGCTGGGCCACTCAAGGACATTGACACTTGTCCCGAACACACTCCTGCATTGTCTTGGCTTTGGAAGGTGAACATTCACCCCAGTCTGAGGTCCTGAGCTCCCTGGACCAGATTTTCATCAAGGATCTCTCTGTACTTTGCTCTGTTAATCTTTCCCTCGATCCTGACTAAACTCCCAGTCCCTGCTGCTGAAAAACATCCCCACAGCATGACACTTCCACCACCATGCTTCACTTTAGTGATGTTGCCAAGTTTCCTCCAGACTTGAAGCTTGACATTCAGGCCAAAGACTTGGTTTCATTCTTGGAGTCCTTTAGGTGCCTTTTGGCAAACCCTAAGCGGGCTGTCATGTGCCTTTTTACTGAGGAGTGGCTTCCGTCTGGCCACTCTACCATAAAGGCCTGATTTGGTGGAGTGCTGCAGAGGTGCTTGTCCTTCTGGAAGTTTCTCCCATCCTGAGGTTGTTCGCTGCTGTATGTAAACAATATCCAAATGTAGTCAACCTAAGCAAGTAGTGCAATCAGCTTTAAGTGTTTGGTTTCGGTTATGTTCGGTGCAAGTGTTTGTCATGTGCCGAATTGCATCAGTATTGAAAATACAAACCGGAAATACAAATAATACAGACCAGCATATTGAAGGTCGGGTTGATAACGCCTTCCTGTGGATATTTTGAATCAGATGACCTCTGACAGAGACAAAATCGGCAGATAACAGGTCAAGCAAGTTTGTTAGACATTCTGAATTGTAATAGGACTGTTTGGGAATGCTGAGCCTACATGTTAGAGACGAGTGCGTAAGTATTTCACTCTCGGATTCTAAAAAGAGGCTATAATCTCACCAGACATTTGAATATGATCATAACAACAGCAAGGCTTCCATGCTTGCACAGTTGCCTTCTCTGTGTCACACTCCCGTCGTCAGGGGCTTCCTGTTCGGTTCTGTCTGCTCCATTTGCACACGAAGAGCAGCATAGCTTTCTTCCATTACTTGACACACTTCTTGTACTGCTGTTGCTGTTCAAGTTTCCATAACGGAAACTACACACGCACGAAAAACGACTTTGTTGGACATCTTTGTTATTATTTATCTAGCAAACAAACTTCCCTGCGCAAGACCCCTTTCCATGGTTAAACAATCTACTTCCAGAGACAATTTACCGTAAAAACTGAGATCACAGAGTTGTCTTTGCTGAGATAAAGCTAAATGTATTACTCTCTTTCTCTTAAAACAGAATTTCCAATGAGTTTGTTTATTTCTCAAAACATTATCACCTAGAACCTTTGAACTTTAAGCATGTTCGTTGTGACACAATCTTGGTTTAGCCTGATTATTTTCAACACGTTGCTTCACAAATATTGTAAGAATTTATACAATAAAAAGTTGAACCTATTCGACAACAACCAACATAACAATATGCAGTCAAGCGTTTAGTTTCACTTTTTATATATATATTTTTTTTTTACAAAATGGCTCCAGAATACAAAATAACAGTCGGGAGAAAAAAATACCAGGTAACAACCTTTAAGCCAGAGCAATCATACACCTCAGTCAAGTTTACAATAAATTCAGAACACAATCTCAAATCAACACAGCCTATAACTTCCGTGCATGAACTGTCTGGTGTCTTATCAGATTGCTCAGAAAGGAGAAGTTCTTTCCACACTGGGCGCAGTGGAACAGTTTCTCACCCGTATGGACGCTCTGATGCACTTTCAGGTTGCTGGAATGAGAGAACTGTTTCCCGCATTGAGCGCATCTGAAAGGTTTCTCCCCTGTGTGTACTCTCTGGTGCCGCTTCAGGCTGCACAGCTGGCTGAACTGCTTCCCACACTGGGCGCACTCGTACGGTTTCTCCCCCGTGTGGACCCTCTGGTGCATCTTGAGCTGGCACAGGTGAGTGTACTCCCTCCCGCAGAAGGTGCACCTGTAGGACTTCGCCCTCTCCGCTCTGTCCTGATGAGTCCAAGTCATGTCGCTCAGGTGGGTGTCGGGGGCGCTTCCAGGGAAATCTACCCAGGAGGGGTACTGCAGCTCCCCGGTTCCCACGGTGAATGGATCAGTGGCAGTGGTTGCGGGGTTCTGAAAGGTGCCGAGGCGGTTGTCGAAAGCGTCCATGCCAGTGGCGTAGAACAGATTCTCGGGTGAGTTCTGTCTCGCTGCTGCCTGGACACCTGGGTGAGGATGATGATGATGTTTATAAGTGTTACTCGAATGTCCTCCAAGAAGCATGGCATCCACTTCACTATGTCCTCCTTGATGATGCCTGGGTTCGATGATGTCACCTTGTCTCCACGAAGAGGGCGTGCCATCCTTATCTTCCCCCTCATCAACAGGAAGGGGGTCGATAACTATGACCTCAGACTTAACCTCTGAATCGCCCTGGGAATTCTCGTGTTCACCCCTCACCATCTGAGGAACAGGAGGAATGGAGTTTACCTTTGTGAGAGGCGAGGGGCTTCCTGAGGCTGTCTCGGCAGCATAACTAGAACAAGATGGCCGCTCAGTCGCTGTGTCACTGCCTCTTCGCTTACGGGAGGTTCCAGGCAGAGCGGTTGTTCTCTCGGGGTTCAGGCTGCACTGCTGTTTAGCAACAGGTCCTGGAACTGTGTGTTCGAGCACCTGGCTCAGGCTCTCAGGCTCCGGATCTGACTTGAAAACTGTGTCTAATCTGTTGACATTCACTATGCAGTGTTTGGCTCTGAGCTGCTCAATGAGCTCTGATTGGTCCGTGTCTGGAGAGGTCTGTGTGTCTGGGCCTGGTATTCTCTGGCCACTGTCAGTGCCTGAAGAGACAACACAAGTATGATGGTCATATGCAATCAAATAAAACAATGAGTTAGTCAGTCATTTTTCATTACAGCAATCCATTCACCATTACCTGGCATCTCCCTCAGAGCTGCTTCATTCTTCCATGGCTGGAGGTCTCTCTCACCTTCCACAGTAGAATTGGCCTGAAAAGAGGGAGGGATTAAGTGGACAGGCATGAACTCTACAAAGCTCTCAAACAAATACATGTCTATTATAACTCAGCTATGACTAGGCTATATGATTGATCCAATGGATTGAATTAAGTTTTGAATTTACTGACTTAACTCATGGACACAGAACATCTAAAACTTCTCTGTCCTCAAAACATTTGAAACTAATATTGGACTGCAATAATTCCATGTACTTTCTAAAGGGAAATGTCATTTCCTTCCAATATATTTAAGGTCAATGTGAGAATATATATTTAGAGTCAAGAAGCACCATGAAATTATTTGAAAAATATTATTTATTGATGGAATTATAGGAATTGATCAAATTGGTACAAAAGAACAGGACAGTTTTTCACTCTCACAGTATAATTTCAGTATCTGCTAATAAGAGTCCCCAGATATGTCATGCCAAAATAAGTCCTGCACACAGTATTATTAGAAAACAAACATTATCAGTCAATGTGATTGATGCTGTTGGCCTTAAAAGGAGCCAAGGAGACTAGAAAACCTAACACTGCAGATAATTTAAATATGAATCACATTGTATTGTCAACAGGTGAGAACAAAGCAAACATCCTGCAGACATATGACGGCATCAGAACAATTTACGCTTGAATATCTCGTTTCTGTGTCAGTTCTCAATGATGAAGCTTCTGATGTCTTTTCAGATTGCTGGAGTGGGAGAACCTGCGCCCACATTGTGCACAACTGAAGGGCTTCTCTCCAGTGTGGACGTTCAGGTGCATTTGGAGATGGCTGGCGCCCTCAAAGCTCTTCTCACAGAAGGTGCAGGCGAACCCCCGCTTTCTGGTGTGGACGACAGTGTGCCGCCGCAAGTCACTCTCGTGGACAAACTTCTTATGGCAGCTCGGGAAACCGTACGGTCGTTCTACGTTGCCAGGTCTGACATGTGTGTCGAGATTACTTGAGTGAGAGGAAGTTGCGGCGCCTGGTCTAAAATGGCCGACAGGAAGTGTGGTATGAGCTGGTTCTTGAGTTCCTCTTCCTGGTATTTCAGAGTGTCTATGGAGGCTTGCCAACGAGCACCAACTAGCTTTGTTGGCCTCACCTGCATTTCCTGTGTCAAGATGGGTGCCTGTATTCTTCTCTGTGGGATGGAAACTGGGTGCTTCCAATAGCATTGTGTTGTCTCTCATCGAATCAGGGTGAACGGGGCGAATCATTGGTGCGTTTGTGTTAAACACACCCACTTCCTGCTTATTTCCAGTCCCATTGGCCTGTGGTGTAGTAGCTGTACCCACCTGACCCCACTCAAAATCTCTATCTATCTCCTGCCCACTGGATACAGAATCAATCACTATCACATGTTCTGATGAGGAATGGAACATCTTGGGGGAAAACCTGTGGTTTTCTAACCCTGCACTTCTCATTTCTATGGCCGAGCTAGTCTGCGTTTCTTGGCCGACTGGGCCACTCCCTAGGTCCATTACTTTACTGTGAGCAGCAGAGGCGCCATCATCAGTCGCTACTACCTCTCTCCACACCTGGTTTAAAGAATCTCTTAGAAGATTGAGGTCCCTGTTCATGTCACACTTTGTGTCCAGACTCTGTCTCTCTGCTCTGGGTTCAAATCCTGTGTGCTGCTGGGGTCCCTGGTTCACATTCCCTGTTTCTGATTGGAGGAGGATGCAGTCAGATCCACTGACCTCCATAGCGGTGTTGATGTTGTTGCCTCTGGGCTGGAAGGCGGGGTCATCGTTGGTGGCTGCAGCAGGTTGGGTGGTTAGCTCTCTGCTTCCCTCCACTGTTCTGGCTGGGTGGCTGGTCCTAGAGTCCTGGTCGTCTGCTTCTCCCTCTTCCTTGATGATCAGCAGGTCTGGTTCCCCTTCCTCTGTCTCTGCTGACTGCTGATGGGGTTAAGTGGGAGAGATGAGTGAGTGAGACAGAGCATACACTATCTACTGAATGGATATATGGGCATGACATGGGATTTAGTGAAATTCATAGTAGTTGCCTTGTTGTTATTGTGTTATAATTAGTAGTGTAGTGGAGGGTCTGAAATTGGGCCTTACCTCATCACTTGTAGCAGCCATATGCTTTGATGGAGAGACATCCTCTTGGTCCACGTCTATGGGCTGTCTGTCTCTTTGAATACTGCTGGTCCCAAAACTCCTGTTGGAAAGTCTGGCTCTGCTTTGCCAAGTAGGTCCTGGAAATAAAGGAGGAAGTTAATTTGACCCCATCCATCAAATGGTGTTTTACAAAGAACAAAGCAAGTATAATATGTTCATGACGTATGTTATGTGTCTATAGAGCTAGAAGGATCCTAGCTGTGTTGACAGTACAAAGTAAGCATGATACATCCTGGAATCCTCAAGAGTTGCAAAGAAAAAGCCATATCTCAATAAAAATAAAAGATTAAGGGCAAAATAACACAGACACTGGACAGAGGAAGATATGGCTTTTTCTTTGCAACTCTGCCTAGAAGGCCAGCATCCCGGAGTCGCCTCTTCACTGTTGACGTTGAGACTGGTGTTTTGTGGGTACTATTTAATGAAGCTGCCAGTTGAGGACTTGTGAGGCGCCTGTTTCTCAAACTAGACACTCTAATGTACTTGTCCTTTTGTTCAGTTGTGCACCGGGGCCTCCCACTCCTCTTTCTTTTCTGGTTAGAGCCAGTTTGTGCTGTTCTGTGAAGGGAGTAGTACACAGAGTTTTTTGTTTCTGGCCATTTTGAGCCTGTAATTGAACCCACAAATTCTGATGCTCCAGATACTCAACTAATCTAAAGAAGGCCAGTTTTATTGCTTCTTTAAATCAGCACAACAGTTTTCAGCTGGGCTAACATAATTGCAAAATGTTTTTCTAATTATCAATTAGCCTTTTAAAATGATAAACTTGGATTAGCTAACACAACGTGCCATTTGAACACAGGAGTGATGGTTGCTGATAATGGGCCTCTGTACGCCTATGTAGATATTCTATTTAAAAAATCTGCCGTTTCCAGCTACAAGTCATTTACAACATTAACAATGTCTACACTGTATTTCTGATCAATTTGATGTTATTTTAAAAATTTACAAAAACAAGGACATTTCTAAGTGACCCCAAACTTTTGAACGGTAGTGTATATATTTATTGCGATGGTGTGTAAAGACAGTATGTGAATAGAAAGTGTACAGCAGTAATTATATATGATGAGCCTTCACTAGAATACAGTGTATACATATAAAGTGGGTAAAACGGTATGTAAACATTTATTAAAGTGACAAATGTTCAATGATTATGTACACAGGGCAGCATTCTATAAGGTGCAGGGTAGAGTACCGGGTGGTAGCCGGCTAGTAGTCTAAAATGTAACGGTGACAGTCTGATGGCCTGGAGATAAAAGCTGTTTTTTTTTAAGCTTCGATGGACCTGTAATGTCTCCTCCGTCTAGATGGTAGTGGGTGAACAGGCCATGGCTCGGGTGGATGTGGTCCTTGATAATCTTCTTGGCCTTCCTGTGACACCGGTGCTGTAGATGTCCTGGAAGGCAGGCAGTGTGCCCCCGGTGATGCGTTGGGAATCAGACGGTGCAACTGCAGTACCAGGCAGTGATAAAGTCCGAAAGGATGCTCTCAATGGTGCATATGTAGGTTTGTGAAGGTCTAAGTCGAATTTCTTCAGCCTCCTGAGTTGGAATGGCAATAATACTGCTAGGCCCAAACTGTATTGACATTATACATACATCATGGATGTTTTATTCTTGCTTTGAACTTAAACACAAAATGGATGGCGTCAAATTTAAGATGAATGTAATCTCGGCTATGTTCACACAAATTCATCATCACCACCAACCTGTCGTTGCAGTCTCTCGATTGCCGTGTCTGTTCAGCAGGCGTATTCCATGGAAGCGGTTGTGGACGGATCCCTCTGAAGACTTTGTTCTCTCTGCTCGAAACCTGGCGATCTGAAGTTCCATCAGTTTCATTTTCCTCCGGAGAAATTCGTTCTCCTTGTGGCTTTGGGACATCTTCAGGTGTACAACTGCATAGCCATCGTCAACAACTTTGCAGATTTCTGCTACAGCTGCATTGGCTAGAACCTCCATGATTGAGGCTATCTGCCCCTGGAACTCGACCACGGAACCCGACATTGTCTCGACGCTTTTGGTCCCTTTTCAATGAAACAGTCTTTACGTTCTCTATGTTATGATAATTTACAGTTATCTAGTAAAATATTAAAATAAAGACAATCCTATCAGAAACTACACATCGCTAGCTAGCTTTGTTTTTAGCTGGTGAGATTATTTTTCCTTTTCCTCATCATCACAGTAATGTAATCATTATGCTGGACTGTAGAATTTAAAGTTGAACACCGCCATCTACTGTACAGGAGGACTCTACAATAACAACAATGTGGTAGCTATGTTATAAACAACATGTTCTCTGGTGTAAAAAAATATTTCATGATTTTTCTAAAATAAAGCAATTAACTATGTGGTATTTCTATTAGAAATAGATGGCAGAGTTCATTGCCGCATCCATGGAAACAATACAAATTCATTGGGATGTTTAACTCACATTATTAATCCACTCTGGACCAAGCATCAAGCCAGTTTAACTGAAAACACAACCACTGTACGCAGAACGTAGCGTTCAATTGGGAAACCAATCAAACTGTTAAAAGCACATGGATTCAAGTTTTCATATGAAACCCCCAGTAGTGTGGAGCCGAGCCATTCCCCTTACATCTTGGGCCAGGAGGTTTTCCCTGGTCTGGTCACGTGGTGAGAAAAGCGTAGTGTGAAATTGCCCCTAGACGCTAATCATGTGTCAGTTTGGGAGCCTCGGTTGAAATTCGGGAAGGGGGCTTGCTTTCCTCTTTGGGCAAACTGTTGGAGAGTAACCCTTGGGGATGAAAATTGTCCCCATGACACTCAAAACGCAGAGCATGGGAGGTTTAAGTTGCCAGATTTCAATGGAGAGTCCATTTGGCCTGAAAAGAGGAGGGAGGAATTACGTGGACAGGAATGAGCTCTACAAAGTTCTCAAACAAATACATGTCTGTTATAACTCAGCTATGACTAGGCTATATTATTGATCCAAGTAATTGAATTAAGTTGTTCATTTACTGACTTAATTCATGGACACAGAACATCTCAAGCTTCTCTGTCCTCAAAACATTTGGAAGTCAAATTGGACTGCATTAATTTACTGTACTTTTGAAAGGAAAATTCCTGCAATGTGAGAATATATATTTTGGGTCAATATATCTAGTACCGGGTTGGACCCCCCCTTTTCCTCCAGAACAGCTTGAATTCTTCATGGCTGAGATTCTACAAGTCAAACATTTCACAGGGATGTTGGTCCATGCTGACGTGATGGCATCAAACAGTTGCTGCAGATTGGACAATGGTACACCTTCACCAGCTTGTACTGTTGACACCAAGCAGAATTGGTCCATGGACTCCTGCTGCTTACGCTAAATCCTGACTCTGCCATCAGCATGACGCAACAGGAACCAGGATTCGTCGGAACCAGGCAATATTTTTCCACTCCTCAATTGTCCAGTGTTGGTGATCGCGTCTCACTGGAGCCGCTTCTTCTTGTTTTTAGATGATAGGGAATGGAACCCGGTGTGGTCGTCTGCTACAATAGCCCATCCGTGACAAGGACCGACGAGTTGTGCGTTCTGAGATGCCGTCCTGCACACCACTGTTGTACGGCCATTTCTGAGATATTGGACCTGGCGTACCTGGCATTAACGATCATCCCACGCTCAAAGGCGTTTAGTTAACTCGTTTTACCCATTCTAACGTTTAATCCAACAGTAACTGAATTGCGCGATGCCTGTCTGCCTGCTTTATATAGCAAGCCACGGCCATGTGACTCACTGTCTGTAGGAGCGATCAGTTTTCGTGAACAGGGTGGTGTACCTAATAAACGGTCGCGTATATTTAGGGTCAATATATTTTTTAGGTCAAACTATATATATATATATATATATATATATATATATATATATATATATATATATATATTTATACGGTCAATCTATATATAGGCTATATATAGGG
Source organism: Thymallus thymallus (assembly GCA_023634145.1). Lineage (NCBI taxonomy): Eukaryota > Metazoa > Chordata > Actinopteri > Salmoniformes > Salmonidae > Thymallus > Thymallus thymallus. The sequence goes on along the minus strand of CM042424.1, from coordinate 2,584,755 downwards.
TCAATCTTTACTGAACTAAAATATAAACTTAACATACAACATTTTTTTTAGATTTTACTGAGTTACAGTTCATATAAGGAAATCAGTCAATTTAAATCAATAAATTAGGCCCTAATCTATGGATTTCACATGACTGGGAATACAGATATCCATCTGTTGGTCACAGATACCTTTAAAAAAAGGTAGGGGCGTGGATCAGAAAACTAGTCAGTATCTGGTGTGACCACCATTTATTTGCCTCATGCAGCGCGACACATCTCCTTCGCATAGAGTTGATCAGGCTGTTGATTGTGACCTGTGGAATGTTGTGCCACTCCACTTCAATGGCTGTGCGTAGTTGCTAGATATTGGCGGGAACTGGAACACAAGTCTCTGAATGTCCTTGAGTGGCCTAGCCACTTGAGTCCAGACTTGAACCTGATCGAACATCTCTGGAGAGACCTGAAAATCGCTGTGCAGCGACGCTCCCCATCCAACCTGACAGAGCTTGAGAGGATCTGCAGAGAAGAATGGGAGAAATTCCCCAAATATAGGTGTGCCAAGCTTGTAGCGTCATACCCAAGAAGACTCAAGGCTGTAATCGCTGCCAAAGGTGCTTCAATAAAGTACTGACTAAAGGGTCTGAATACTTATGTAAACAAAGTATTACATTTTTTTAAATGTTTATAAATTTGCAAAAAAATCAAAAAACCTGTTTTTGCTTTGTCATTATGGGGTATTGTGTGTAGATTAATTAAATTGTTTTTCCCTCATCAATTTTAGAATAAGGCTGTAACATAACAACATGTGGAAAAGGTCAAGGGGTCTGAATACACTGTACATACACACACACTGAACAAAAATATAAACGCAACATGCAACAATTTCAAAGATTTTACTGAGTTACAGTTCATATATATATATATATATATATATATATATATATATATATATATATATATATATATATATTTATTCAGTCAACATAAATAAATTCATTAGGCCCTAATCTATGGATTTCACGTGGATCAGAAAACCAGTCAGTATCTGGTTTGACCACCATTTGCCTCATACAGCGCGATTCATCTCCTTTGTATAGTTGGTCAGGCTGTTGATTGTAGTCTGTGGAATGTTATCCCATTCCTCTTCAATGGCTGTGCAAAGTTGCTGGATATTGGTAGGAACTGGAACACACTGTCGTACACATCGATCCCAAACATGCTCATGACATGAGTATGCAGGCCATGGAAGAACTGGGACATTTTCAGCTTCCAGGAATTGTGTACAGATCCTTGCGACATGGGGACTTGCATTATCATGCTGAAACATGAGGTGATGGCGGCGGATGAATGGCACGACAATGGGCCTCAGGTCCTCGTCACGGTATCTCTGTGCATTCAAAATGCCATCGTTAAAATGCAATTGTGTTCGTTGTCCATAACCCCACCTCCATCATGAGGTACTCTGTTCACAACGTTGACATCAGCAAACCGCTCGCCCACACAACGCCATACACGTGGTCTGCGGTTGTGAGGCCAGTTGGACGTACTGCCAAATTCTCTAAGACAACATTGGAGGCGGCTTATTTATTCAGTCAACATAAATAAATTCATTAGGCCCTAATCTATGGATTTCACGTGGATCAGAAAACCAGTCAGTATCTGGTTTGACCACCATTTGCCTCATACAGCGCGATTCATCTCCTTTGTATAGTTGGTCAGGCTGTTGATTGTAGTCTGTGGAATGTTATCCCATTCCTCTTCAATGGCTGTGCAAAGTTGCTGGATATTGGTAGGAACTGGAACACACTGTCGTACACATCGATCCCAAACATGCTCATGACATGAGTATGCAGGCCATGGAAGAACTGGGACATTTTCAGCTTCCAGGAATTGTGTACAGATCCTTGCGACATGGGGACTTGCATTATCATGCTGAAACATGAGGTGATGGCGGCGGATGAATGGCACGACAATGGGCCTCAGGTCCTCGTCACGGTATCTCTGTGCATTCAAAATGCCATCGTTAAAATGCAATTGTGTTCGTTGTCCATAACCCCACCTCCATCATGAGGTACTCTGTTCACAACGTTGACATCAGCAAACCGCTCGCCCACACAACGCCATACACGTGGTCTGCGGTTGTGAGGCCAGTTGGACGTACTGCCAAATTCTCTAAGACAACATTGGAGGCGGCTTATTTATTCAGTCAACATAAATAAATTCATTAGGCCCTAATCTATGGATTTCACGTGGATCAGAAAACCAGTCAGTATCTGGTTTGACCACCATTTGCCTCATACAGCGCGATTCATCTCCTTTGTATAGTTGGTCAGGCTGTTGATTGTAGTCTGTGGAATGTTATCCCATTCCTCTTCAATGGCTGTGCAAAGTTGCTGGATATTGGTAGGAACTGGAACACACTGTCGTACACATCGATCCCAAACATGCTCATGACATGAGTATGCAGGCCATGGAAGAACTGGGACATTTTCAGCTTCCAGGAATTGTGTACAGATCCTTGCGACATGGGGACTTGCATTATCATGCTGAAACATGAGGTGATGGCGGCGGATGAATGGCACGACAATGGGCCTCAGGTCCTCGTCACGGTATCTCTGTGCATTCAAAATGCCATCGTTAAAATGCAATTGTGTTCGTTGTCCATAACCCCACCTCCATCATGAGGTACTCTGTTCACAACGTTGACATCAGCAAACCGCTCGCCCACACAACGCCATACACGTGGTCTGCGGTTGTGAGGCCAGTTGGACGTACTGCCAAATTCTCTAAGACAACATTGGAGGCGGCTTATGGTAGAGAAATTAACATAAAATTCTCTGGCAACAATCCATGTCTCAATTGTCTCCAACCTTAAAAATACTTCTTTAACCTGTCTCCTCCCCTTCATCTACACTGATTGAAGTGGATTTAACAGGTGACATCAATAAGGGATCATAGCTTTCACCTGGTCAATCTATGTCATGGGAAAATGTTTTGAACACTTTGCGTACATTTATATAGGGTAAATCTATATTTAGGGTCAAACTATACAGGGTCAAGAAACACCATGGAATTCTTTGAAAAATATTATTTATTGATGGAATTATAGGGATTGATAAAGAAACAGCAATAGCCATTGGTCAAATTGGTACAAAAGGACAGGAAGTTTTAAACTCTCAAAGTACAATTTCAGTATCTGCCATAACTTTAGTGTGAGGCACAGCGTATTATTAGAAGAACACAAATATTATCAACCTTAACAGTCAATGTGAGTGATGCTGTTGGCCTTAAAGAAGCCAAGAAAACGTAACAGTCTTTGTAGATAATGTAAATATGAACCATATTATATTGTTATGTATGAGACCAAGGCAAACATCCTGCGGACATACGACTACGTTAGAACAAATGGCATATGAACTCATGATATTGCTATAACAGCTCTTGCTTCTCTGCAATTTCTCAATGATGAAGCTTCTGATGTCTTTTCAGATTGCTGGATTGGGAGAACCTGCGCCCGCACTGTGCACAACTGAAGGGCTTCTCTCCAGTGTGAACGTTCTGGTGCACTTGGAGCTTGCTGGGGGACACAAAGCTCTTCTCACACAAGGTGCAGGCGAACACCCGCTTTCTGGTGTGGATCACCATGTGGTGACGCAAGTCACTCTCGTGGACAAACTTCTTATGGCAGTTCGAGCAACCGTAACGTCGATCTACGGTGCCAGGTCTAACATCTGTGGCGAGATTACTCGAGTGAGAGGAAGTTGTGGCACTTGGTCTAAAATAGCCGACAGGAAGTGAGGTATGAGCTGCTTGTTGAGCTCCTCTTCCTGGTATTTCAGAGTGTCTATGGAGGTTTGCCAACGAGCGCGAACTAGCTGTGTTGGCCTCACCTGCATTTCCTGTGCCAGGGGTGCCTTTATATTTCTCTGTGAGATGGAATACGGGTGAAACCAATTGCGTTGTGTTGTCTCTCATCGATTCGGGGTGAATCATTGTTGCGTTTCTGTTAAACAATCCCATTCCCTGCTTATTTGCAGTCCCATTGACCTGTTGTGTAGAAGCTGTACCCACCTGACCCCACTCAAAATCTCTATCTACCTGCTGCCCACTGGATACAGAGTCAATCACTATCACATGTTCTGATGAGGAATGGAACGCCTTGGGGGGAAACCTGTGGTTTCCTAACCCTGCTCTGGGTTCAAATCCTGTGTACTGCTGGGGTCCCTGGTTCACATTCCCTGTTTCTGACTGGATGAGGATGACATCAGATCCACTGACCTCCATAGCGGTGTTGTTGTTGTAGTTGTTGCCTCTGGGGCCACTGGGCTGGAAGGCGGGGTCATCGTTGGTGGCTGCAGCAGGTTGGGTGGTTAGCTCTCTGCTGCCCTCCACTGTTCTGGCTGGGTGGCTGGTCCTAGAGTCCTGGTTGTCTGCTTCTCCCTCCACCTTGATGATCAGCAGGTCTGGATCACCTTCCTCTGTCTCTGCTGACTGCTGATGGGGTTAAGTGGGAGAGATGAGTGAGTGAGACAGAGCATACACTATCTACTGAATGGAGATATGTGCATGACATGGGATTTAGTAAAATTCATAGTAGTTACCTTGTTATTATTGTGTTATAATCAGTGGTGTAGTGGAGGGTAAACTCCACCTTTTGTATTTTGTTAAAAAACCTTACTCATTCAAGGGGCTTTCTTTATTTTTTACATTGTAGAATAAAAGTGAAGACAAAACTATAACATAACACATATGGAATCATCTAAGTGTTAAACAAATCCAAATATATTTTATATTTGAGATTCTTCAAATAGCCACCTTTGCCTTGATGACAGCTTTGCACACTCTTGGCATTCAAGACCATGCTTTTCCATCAGTCTTGAAGGAGTTCCCACATATGCTGAGCACTTGTTGGCTGCTTTACCTTCACTGCGGTCCGACTCATACCAAACCATCTAAATTTGATTGAGGTTGGAACCAAAAATATCAAATTTGGACTCATCAGACCAAAGGACAAATTTCCACCGGTCTAATGTCCATTGCTCGTGTTTCTTGGCCCAAGCAAGCTGGTTGAGAGAAAGCCATGAGTGTGCAAAGCTGTCATCAAGGTGAAGGGTGCTACTTTGAAGGAACTCAAATATAAAATATATTTGGATTTGTTTAACACTTTTTTGGTTACTACATGATTCTATATGTGTTATGTCATAGTTTTGATGTCTTCACTTTTATTCGACAATGTAAAAAAATAGTGCAAATAAAGAAAAACCCTTGAATGAGTAATATTCCAACATTTTTGCCCCCAGTGTAAAAAAATAAAAATAAATAAAATGAATATAACATTTATATAAGTTTTCAGACACTTTACTCAGATCCTTTCAAGCTCTGTCAAGTTGGATGGGGAGCGTCGCTGCACAGCTATTTTCAGGTCTCTCCAGAGATGTTTGATCTGGTTCAAGTCTGGGCTCTGGCTGGGCCACTCAAGGACATTCAGAGACTTGTCCCGAAGCCACTCCTGCATGGTCTTGGCTGTGTGCTTAGGGTAGTTGTCCTGTTGGAGGGTGAACCTTCACCCCAGTCTGAGGTCCTGAAACAGGTTATCATCAAGGATCTCTCTGTACTTTGCTTGGTTCATCTTTCCCTCATTCCTGACTAGTCTCCCAGTCCCTGCTGCTGAAAAACATCCCCACAGCATGATGCTGCCACCACCATGCTTCACCGTAAGGATGGTGCCATAGAGTTCAATATTGGTTTTATCAGACCAGAGAATCTTGTTTGTCATGGTCTGAGAGTCCTTTAGATGCCTTTGGCAAACTCCAAGCGGGCTGTCATGTGTCTTTTTACTGAGGAGTGGCTTCCGTCTGGCCACTCTATCATAAAGGCCTGATTAGTGGAGTGCTGCAGAGATGGTTGTCCTTCTGGAAGGTTCTCCCATCTCCACAGAGGAACTCTGGAGCTGTCAGTGACCATCAGGTTCTTGGTCACCTCTCTGACCAAGGCCCTTCTCCCCCGATTGGTCTGTTTGGCCTGGCGGCCAGCTCTAGGAAGTCTTGGTGGTTCCAAACTTCTTACATTTAAGTATGATGGACGCCACTGTGTTCTTGGGGACCTTCAATGCTTCAGAAATGTTTCGGTACCCTTTCATGGCTTGGTTTTTGCTCTGACATGCACGGTCAACTGTGGGACGTTATATAGACAGGTATGTGTCTTTCCAAATCATGTCCAATCAATTGAATTTACCCCAGGTGGACTCCAATCAAGTTGTAGAAACATCTTAAGGATGATCAATGGAAACAGGATGCACCTGAGCTAAAATTTGAGTCTCATAGCAAAGGGTCTGAATACAAGGTGTTTTGTTTTTTTATTTTTAATACATTTGCAAAAATTCTAAAATCTTGTTTTCACTTTGTCATTATACGGTATTGTGTGTAGATTGATGAGGATTTTTTTTGTATCCATTTTTTAATAAGGCTGTAACGTAACAAAATGTGGAAAAAGGAAAGGGGTCTTAATACTTTACGAATGCACTGTATCTTAAAATAACATGGTTTCATGAATTTTATTATTGACTCTTGAATCCCATTCAAAAACAGCAAGGGACATGATCCAGGAAGTAGGCAGGACTTTTATAGCGTATTGCTATAACCTAACTGACATAAAGCTAATCCATAGGAATCTCTTGCTTCTGTGTCTAGGGCTGGCACAATTACCGTATATGGCTATGGATGAAGACCGTCATTAAAATGTAACAAACCATTTAAAAAGTAAATATATTATTAATATTCTTAATTTTTTTTATGGAACTAACAGCTGACTGAAAACGGGACAGCCGGGCATTTGTGTGGTTGAGTCCGTTTCTGTTATAGAATTAGGAATTAGTATACAAGAATGGACATGAAAGGTCAGTTTAAAAAGGTCAGCCATTTTGCTCAGGGAGTTGGTCAACCATGGTCAGCCAGTGTGCTGCGATAAGATGAGATAAAACAGTGAATTTGAAGATTCTGCACAGTATGTTTATTAGCTAGCCAGACAGTTTAAATTGAATGATTTCCAATAATTGTTCAAATTAACTGCCAACATTCCATACAAACAATGCAGTCAATCCACAGCCATACACTGTCTGAAATCAGTTGACAATAGGACTTAGACAAGTTGTAAATGCAACAAGTACTGATATTAAAATAATATTATAATACTCACAGCTTTCAAAGAAAACAAACATTTTTTGCTATTCAAGCGGTTATAAACGGCATTCGCAGTCTTTTGACTGACCAATTACCAACATCCAAAATTCCTTGACAGTCACGGCCCTATCTGTGTCAGTTCTCAATGATGAAGCTTCTGATGTCTTTTCAGATTGCTGGAGTGGGAGAAGCTGCGTCCGCACTGTGTACAACTGAAAGGCTTCTCTCCAGTGTGGACGTTCTGGTGCACTTGGAGCTTGCTGGGGGACACAAAGCTCTTCTCACACAAGGTGCAGGCGAATGGCCACTTTCTGGTGTGGATCACCATGTGGTGACGCAAGTCACTCTCGTGGACAAACTTCTTATGGCAGTTCAGACAACAGTACGGTCGTTCTACGTTGCCAGGTTTAACGTCTGTGGCGAGATTACTCGAGTGAGAGGAAGTTGTGGCGCTTGGTCTAAAATAACCGTCAGGAAGTGAGGTATGAGCTGGTTGTTGAACTTCTCTTCCTGGTATTTCAGAGTGTCTATGGAGGCTTGCCAACGAACACCAACTAGCTTTGTTGGCCTCACCTGCATTTCCTGTGTCAAGATGCATGCCTGTATTTATCTCTGAGGGCCGGAAGCTGGGTGAAACCAATTGCACCGTGTTGTCTTTCATCAAATCGGGGTGAACAGGGCGAATCATTGGAGCGTTTCTGTTAAACAATCCCACTTTATTTCCAGTCCCATTGACCTGTGGTGTAGTAGCTGTACCCACCTGACCCCACTCAAAATCTCTATCTACCTGCTGCCCACTGGATACAGAGTCAATCACTATCACATGTTCTGATGAAGAATGGAACGCCTTGGGGGAAAACCTGTGTTTTTCTAACCCTGCACTTCTCATTTCTAAGTCTGAGCTAGTCTGCGTTTCTGGGCCCACTGGGCCACTCCCTAGGTCCATTACTTTACAGTGAGCAGCAGAGGCACCATCATCAGTCACTACTACCTCTCTCCACACCTGGTTTAAAGAAGCTTTTAGGAGATTGGGTTCAAATCCTGTGTGCTGCTGGGGTCCCTGGTTCACATTCCCTGTTTCTGATTGGAGGAGAACGGCCTCAGATCCACTGACCTCCATAGCGGTGTTGATGTTGTTGCCTCTGGGCTGGAAGGCGGGGTCATCGTTGGTGGCTGCAGCAGGTTGGGTGGTTGGCTCTCTGCTGCCCTCCACTGTTCTGGCTGGGTGGCTGGTCCTAGAGTCCTGGTCGTCTGCTTCCACCTCTTCCTTGATGATGAGCAGGTCTGGTTCTCCTTCCTCTGCCTCTGCTGACTGCTGATGGGGTTAAGTGGGAGAGATGAGTGAGTGAGACAGAGCATACACTATCTACTGAATGGATATATGGGCATGACATGGGATTTAGTGAAATTCATAGTAGTTGCCTTGTTGTTATTGTGTTATAATCAGTGGTGTTGTGGAGGGTAAACTCCATCTTTTGCATTTTGTGCAAGCGTTTACACACCTTTGGTGCCAAAGGCATTGAAAGTATAGGGAGTGTTACTTTACTGACTGCGAATGGCGATCACTGTTTACCTGGACTATTTTTTACCACTACGTCACTGGTTATAATGTGCTAGCGTACACGTCTATACAGACATAACCTCATTCCCAGGCGGAAGATTCTGGTGCGCGAGACTAAAACAGACATAAGTCTGCAACAGTCTGAAATCGGCTGTTCAAATTGGGACTTACCTCATCACTTGCAGCAGCCATATGCTTTGATGGAGAGACATCCTCTTGGTCCACATCTATGGGCTGTCTGTCTCTTTGAATACTGCTGGTCCCAAAACTCCTGTTGGAAAGTCTGGCTCTGCTTTGCCAAGTAGGTCCTGGAAATAAAGGGGGAAGTTAATTTGACCCCATCCATCAATGGTGTTTTACAAAGAACAAAGCAAGTATAATACGTTAATGACGTATGTTGTGTCTATATAGCTAGAATGATCCTAGCTGTGTTGACAGTACAAAGTAAGCATGATACATCCTGGAATGTCAATAATACTGCTAGGCCCAAACTGTATTGACATTATACATACATCATGGATGTATTAAGCTTGCTTTGAACTTTGCAAAACACAATTGATGGATGGGGTCAAATTGAAGATTAATGTAATCTAGGCTATGTGGACACTGTCAAATTCAGGATCATCACCAACCTGTCGTTGCAGTCTCTCGATTGCCGTGTCTGTTCAGCAGGCGTATTCCATGGAAGCGGTTGTGGACGGATCCCTCTGAAGACTTTGTTCTCTCTGCTCGAAACCTGGCGATCTGAAGTTCCATCAGTTTCATTTTCCTCCGGAGAAATTCGTTCTCCTTGTGGCTTTGGGACATCTTCAGGTGTACAATTGCATAGCCATCGTCAACAACTTTGCAGATTTCTGCTACAGCTGCATTGGCTAGAACCTCCATGATTGAGGCTATCTGCCCCTGGAACTCGACCACGGAACCCGACATTGTCTCGACGCTTTTGGTCCCTTTTCAATGAAACAGTCTTTGCGTTGTATATATTGTGATTATCTACAGTTACCTAGCAATCTATTTAAAACAAATAATCATATCATGAACTAAACGTCGACTTGCAGCTAGCTTTGTTGGTAGCTAGCTGGTGAGACTTTTTTATTTCCTTCACATCACAGTAATGTTATCATATGCTGGACTTTATAACACCGCCACCTACTGTACAGGAGGACTCGACCACAACAATGTTGTAGCTATGTTATAAACAACATGTTCTCTTGTGAAAACAAAATGTCATGATTTTTCTCAAATAAAGCCTTTAACTATTTGGGCTATTTCTTATTGAAATAAACTACAAAAACTATTTCAACTACAACAGTATGACAGACTAGCCTAGATATGAATTCCGTTCACATCTTTACAGCCTATCAATCTGATAGTCAATATACTGTATCTTGTTGAAAGGCAAATGGACATTAATTCTTAATTGCTGTTCACTAACTGTTTAGGCTAGGATTGGGGGAGAGGAAGCTGATCCTAGATCTGTACATTGGGGAAACTTCACCCTGGAACACTCAGGGCAGCACAATGTCCTGTGGCCTGCCACCAGTGTGGACGAGGAGGTGCTTCTTCATGTGCCCAGACTGGGTGAAGCACTTCCCGCAGTAGACACATTGAAACAGTTTCTCTCCAGAGTGCACCCTCTCATGCATCTTCAGCTGGTGGATGTGGGAGAAGTGCTTGGTGCAGTGGTTGCAGCCGTACGGTTTCTCCCCGCATGTGCCTCCTTGCGTACACTTGCTGGGGGACGGACATTCCGCAGAGGCTGTACCGGAGCTGCCTCTTGGCTGAGCGAGAACATGCAATAATTCTACCTGATAATTAATTGCACCCGCCTGGTGTCCCAGGTCTAAATCAGTCCGTGAATACAGGGGAACAATGAAAAAAACACAGTGGAAACTGGCTTGCAGGTCCAGAGTTGAGTTTGATGGCTATTTAGGCTCAATCTATATTTATGGTCATTATACTGTATATTCAGGGTCAATATACTGTATATTTAGGGCCAGTCCATATTTAGGGCCAATCTATATTTAGGGTCAATCTATATAGGGTCAATATACTGTATAATTAGGATCAATTCAGCATATATTTAGGGCGCATGCTTCACAGAGTTCAGGTAACAGACACATCTCAACATCAACTGTTCAGAGGAGACTGCGTGACAACAACCTCTCCCTCAACGTGATCAAGACAAAGGAGATGATTGTGGACTACAGGAAAAGGAGGACCGAGCACCCCCCATTCTCATTGACGGGGCTGTAGTGGAGCAGGTTGAGAGCTTCAAGTACCTTGGTGTCCACATCACCAACAAACTATCATGGTCCAAACACACTAAGACAGTCGTGAAGAGGGCACGACAAAGCCTATTCCCCCTCAGGAGACTGAAAAGATTTGGCATGGGTCCTCAGATCCTCAAAAGGTTCTACAGCTGCACCATCGAGAGCATCCTGCCTGGTTGCATCACTGCCTGGTATGGCAACTGCTCAGCTTCCGACCGCAAGGCACTACAGAGGGTAGTGCGTACGCCCAGTACATCACTGGGGCCAAGCTTCCTGCCATCCAGGACCTCGGTGTCAGAGGAAGGCCCTAAAAATTGTCCAAGACTCCAGTCACCCTAGTCATACACTGTTTCTCAGCTACCGCACGGAAAGCAGTACAGGAGCGCCAAGTCTAAGTCCAAAAGCCTAGGGAGTGGTCCAAGATATGGCTTTTTCTTTGCAACTCTGCTGAGACTGGTGTTTTGTGGGTACTATTTAATGAAGCTGCCAGTTGAGGACTTGTGAGGCGTCTGTTTCTCAAACTAGACATGTACTTGTCCTCTTGCTCAGTTGTGCACCGGGGCCTCCCACTTCAAGTTCTTGGCAATTTCTCGCATGGAATAGCCTACATTTCTCAGAACAAGAACAGACTGACGAGTTTCAGAAGGGGCGACAGGTAGCCGAGTTGTTAGAGCGTTGGGCCGAAACTGTAAGGTTGCTGGATTGAATCCCGAGCTGACAAGGTAAAAATCTGTCGTTCTGCCCCTTTTCCTAGGCTGTCATTGTAAATAAGAATTTGTCCTTAACTGACTTGCCTAGTTCTTTGTTTCTGGTCATTTTGAGCCTGTAATCGATCCCACAAATGCTGATGCTCCAGATACTCAACTAGTCTAAAGAAGGCCAGTTTTATTGCTTCTTTAAATCAGCAAAACAGTTTTCAGCTGTGCTAACATAATTGCTAAAGGCTTTTCTAAATGATCAATTAGCCTTTTAAAATGATCAACTTAGCTAACACAATGTGCCATTGGAACACAGGAGTGATGGTTGCTGTTAATAGGCCTCTGTACGCCTATGTAGATATTCCATTTAAAAAAAAAAAACTGTATTTCTGATACATTTCATGTTATTTCAATTAACAAAAAAATTGCTTTTCTTTCAAAAACAAGGACATTTCTAAGTGACCCCAAACTTTTGAACGGTAGTGTGAATATTAGCTCAACTACCTGGACTAACCGGTGCCACCTCACATTGACTCTGTACCGGTACTTCCTGTATATATCCTCGCTATTGTTATTTTACTGCTGCTTTTTAATTATTTGTTACTTTTATTTTCTATTTTTTACTTAACACTTATTTTTTCTTAACTTCTTAAAGCATTGCTGGTTAAGGGCTTGTAAGAAAACATTTAACTGTAAGGTCTACACCAGTTGTATTCAATTTGATTTGACTACTAAAGGACACCAATAAAGAAGAGACTTGCTTGGGCCAAGAAACACAATCAATGGACATTAAACTGGTGGAAATCTGTCCTTTGGTCTGATGAGTCCAAATTTGAGATCTTTGGTTCCAACCTCTGTGTCTTTGTGAGACGCAGAGTAGGTGAACGGATGATCGCCGCATGTGTGGTTCCCACCGTGATGGTGTCAACAAGGGTGGCTACATTGAAAAATCTAAAACACATTTTTGGTTACTACATGATTCCATATGTGTTATTTCATCGTGTTGATGTCTTTACTATTATTTTACAATGTAGAAAATAGTAAAAATAAAGAAAAACAGTTGAATGAGTAGGTGTCCAAACCTTTTGACTGGTACTCGGGAGCCCCGTTCGATCGCGATCTTCCAAGCATTTCTAGTCTATTACCAAACATTTCTGTAGAAAAGCCAAGACTGTCAAAGAATACAGCAAAGTGCTGCTGTTTATATGGGAGAGTTAATGTTTAAGTTTTTATTCAGCTCTATCAACACCGTTTTAATTCAACACTTTTACAAAACTTCTCCCTGCTTCCAGTCGTGCTGCAGCTGCAATGAGTGCGTTTTTATTATACTGCTCTCTCCCTCCCTCCGCTGAAACTGACCATCAGATGCAGGTACCATAAGCAAATTATTTGCTAACCCTAAATATAATATGGTCTGGGAAAAGCAATAATGGCAGGCCAAGCATATAGCCAATATGCTGTGATAATCTATTAGGCCTACTTCACAAACCTCATTCCCACATAACTGTTTTTTTATTAGGTTAATGTTGCATAGGCTTACATTTTTTAAGTGATGTTATTTTTAAAAAAAAAATGTGATTTTGACTCAGAAAAGGTTGGTGACCACTGCTCTGTCGGGTTGAGGTCTGGGAACTGTCCAGGCCACTCAACTAAAACTGAACTAGCTGTCATGTCGTGTTGGTGATCGCGTCCCACTGGAGCCGCTTTTTCTTGTTTTTAGATGATAAGAGTGGAACCCGGTGTGATCGTCTGCTACAATAACCCATCCGTGACAAGGACCGACGAGTTGTGCGTTCCGAGATGCCGTCCACTGTTGTACTGCGCCGTTATTTGTCCGCCTGTTAGCTTGCTTGATTCTTGCCATTCTCCTTCAACCTCTCTCATCAACGAGCTGTTTTCGCCCACAGGACTGCCGCTGACTGGATGTTTTTTGTTTGTCGCACCATTCTCGGTAAATACTAGATACTGTATATTTAGGGACAATCTATTTTTAGGCTCCCAGCTAGTACATTTGGTTTCTTTTAAGTTATTGGAACGTACGTTTTTGGTTTCCCATTTGTCCTGTGAACGAAGCCATACTTTTATTGACTGGTGAAACTGAACGTTTTTTAAATGTTCTGAAAATATAAGTGAAAATTTCGCCTGTTCTGGGAGAATTATTTTTTTATTTTTCTATGATTCCCTGAAAGCTTTCCTGGGAGGTTTTATTAAAGAAATTCTAGATTATTTGAAGGTAATTCAATAACGTTCTGAGAACATGTTTAAATAAGACTTTCATAACACTAGCTTTATTTGGGTTAACTGTTTTGAACTTAGGCATTAATCATGTAAACACATTTCTTTTTCATTGTGACATGGCATCAGTGAGAATAGAACCTATGATCTTCTGTTCTCTATCCATGGAATTAGTCCACTGTGCCACCATGATGGAACCAACATGCCATTTATACAAGGCTGTTCATTTTAGTCTATCCAAACAGACACCCTTTCAAAGGAAACAAGCACTCATTATGATCTGGTGTGGCCAGTTTGTGGGAGCGGCCAACACACCTGAACACACTTAACAAGATAAGAGTGAGAGTTTTGTTGACGCTAAGAAAGGAATATATATGTTTTTAAATAACATTCTTAGAACGTTAATGTTTTATTGTGTTTCTTTTTATGGATAAAAAAATAAAAAATCCCACAGAAGAATGTGGTTTCTTAACCTTCTCTGAACAATTTGAGAACATTACTTTAATTAGAACCATGAGGAAACCTTTAGGAAACGTTATGCTGAAGTACTGAAATTCCCATCTAAGAAACATATGGTTCTCAGAACGTTATGTGCTCGCTGCGGTCAATTTATATAGGGTCAAGAAGCACCATGAAATTCTTAGAAAAATATTATTTATTGATGGAATTATATTAACAAACAGCAATAGCCATTGGTCAAATTGATACAAAAGGACAGGAAGCTTTTAACTCTCACAGTACTGTTTCAGTATCTGCCATAACTTTAGTGTCAGTCACCTATATTGAACCATTATAAACCAGTCAATGTGAGTGATGCTGTTGGCCTAAAAGAAGCCAAGAAAATGTAACAGTCTTTGTAGATAATGTAAATATGAACCACATTATATTGTTATGTATGAGACCAAGGCAAACATCCTGCGGACATACGACTACGTTAGAACAAATGGCGTTTGAACTCATGATATTGCTACAACATAATTTTTTTCAATAGGACTCTCTTGTTTCTGTGCAATTTCTCAATGATGAAGCTTCTGATGTCTTTTCAGATTGCTGGAGTGGGAGAACCTGCGCCCGCAATGTGCACAACTGAAGGGCTTCGCTCCAGTGTGGACGTTCAGGTGCATTTGGAGCTTGGCGCGGGACACAAATCTCTTCTCACACAAGGTGCAGGCGAACGGACGTTTTCTGGAGTGGATGACAGCGTGCTGCCGCAAGTCACTCTCGTGGACAAACTTCTTATTGCAGCTAGGGCAACCGTACGGTCGTCCTATGTTGCCAGGTCTAACGTCTGTGGCGAGATTACTTGAGTGAGAGGAAGTTGTGGCGCTTGATCTAAAATGGCAGACAGGAAGTGAGGTATGAGGTGGTTCTTGAGCTCTTCTTCCTGGTATTTCAGAGTGTCTATGGAGGCTTGCCAACGAGCACCAACTAGCTTTGTTGGCCTCACCTGCATTTCCTGCGCCAAGATGAATGCCTGTATTTATCTCTGACGGCCGGAAGCTGGGTGAAACCAATTGCGTAGTGTTGTCTCTCATCGATTCGGGGTGAATCATTGGTGCGTTTCTGTAAAACGCTCCTACTCCCTGCTTATTTCCAGTCCCATTGACCTGTGGTGTAGTAGCTGTACCCACCTGACCCCACTCAAAATCTCTATCTACCTGCTGCCCACTGGATACAGAGTCAATCACTATCACATGTTCTGATGAGGAATGGAACGCCTTGGGGGAAAACCTGTGGTTTTCTAACCCTGCACTTCTCATTTCTATGTCTGAGCTAGTCTGCGTTTCTGGGCCCACTGGGCCACTCCCTAGGTCCATTACTTTACTGTGAGCAGCAGAGGCGCCATCATCAGTCGCTACTACCTCTCTCCACACCTGGTTTAAAGAATCTCTTAGAAGATTGAGGTCCCTGTTCATGTCACACTTTGTGTCCAGACTCTGTCTCTCTGTCTCTCTGGGTTCAAATCCTGTGTGCTGCTGTGGTCCCTGGTTCACATTCCCTGTTTCTGATTGGAGGAGGACGGCGTCAGATCCACTGACCTCCATAGCGGTGTTGATGTTGTTGCCTCTGGACTGGAAGGTGGGGTCCTCGTTGGTGGCTGCAGCCGGTTGGTTGGTTAGCTCTCTGCTGCCCTCCACTGTTCTGGCTGGGTGGCTGGTCCTAGAGTCCTGGTCGTCTGCTTCTCCCTCCACCTTGATGATCAGCAGGTCTGGTTCCCCTTCCTCTGTCTCTGCTGACTGCCGATGGGGTTAAGTGGGAGAGATGAGTGAGTGAGACAGCATACACTTTCTACATGCCTAAACATCAGACTGTTACCATGGTTACCCCATGGCTATTCAGTCTGAAAGAAGTCTGCCTAAAAAAAGACAAGAGTCTCTACAAGCCAGAATGTTGAATAAAATGATATTGACTCTTACTTTACTGGTTGGTCCTTTTGGTGGTAGGAGGTGGAGGTGGAGTAAAGCACAGGAAAGTGTTGTCTACCGACATTTTTGTGGTGCCATTATGTTCAGTCGCTTGTACTTTCAATCTCTTGATTTTATTTTATTTTACATTTATTTAACTAGGCAAGTCAGTTAAAAACAAATTCTTATTTACAATGACGGCCTACCAAAAGGCAAAAATCTAGGACAAAACACATATCATGCATTGCAGGTGATGCACAATATGTAAACAATAGCCGAATGTAACCGAGCGTAGTCGACGTAAGCACGTTTCCTCGCAAGCAGTTGGAAGGGGGTTTGTGAAATTTGCCAGCTGATTGCGTGGGACAACTTCGGTCTGTTGGTTGGTTAGGCTCGGCCATATTGTGCAAGTGTTTGTCGCGTGCCAATTGCATCAGTATTGAAAATACATAATCAGAAATACAAACCGACAGACAGACCAGAGTACTGAAGGTCGAGTTGATAACGCTTCCCTGTGGATATTTTGTTTCAGATTAGTTAAAGTAAATTGTTTTAACATTCTGAGTTTTAATGGGACTGTTCGGGAACGCTGAGCCTACATGTTAGAGACGAGAGTGTAAGGATTCCACTCTCAGATTCTAAAAGAGGCGAACTATCTACTGATTGGAGATATGGGCATAACATGGGATTTAGTGAAATTCATAGTAGTTGCCTTTTTATTATTGTGTTATAATCAGTGGTGTAGTGGAGGGTAAACTCCACCTTTTTGTATTTTGCGTGATCGTTCACAAACCTTATGCGCAAAAAGGCATTGAAAGTATAGGAAGTATTACTTTACCACCGCAAACTCAGCTGTTTATAATGTGCTGGAATATATACGTCTATACAGACATAACCTCATCCCCAGGCGGAAGTGTCTGGTGTCAGAGACTAAAACAGACATAAGTCTGCAACAGTCTGAAATCGGCTGTTAAAATTGGGCCTTACCTCATCACTTATAGCAGCCATATGCTTTGATGGAGAGACATCCTCTTGGTCCACGTCTATGGGCTGTCTGTCTCTTTGAATACTGCTGGTCCCAAAACTCCTGTTGGAAAGTCTGGCTCTGCTTTGCCAAGTAGGTCCTGGAAATAAAGGGGGAAGTTAATTTGACCCCATCCATCAATGGTGTTTTACAAAGAACAAAGCAAGTATAATACGTTCATGACGTAGGTTATGTGTCTATAGAGCTAGAAGGATCCTAGCTGTGTTGAGCACAATATACACTCACTGGCCACTTTCAACTGCTCGTTAACGCTAATATCTAATCAGCCAATCACGTGGCAGCAACTCAATGCATTTAGGCATGTAGACATGGTCAAGACGATCTGCTGAAGTTCAAACCAAGCATCAGAATGGGGAAGAAAGGTGATTTAAGTGACTGAACGTGGCATGGTTGTTGGTGCCAGATGGGCTGGTTTGAGTATTTCAGAAAGTGCTGATATACTGGGATTTTCCCACACAACCATCTCTAGGGTTTTACCCATCTTCTAAAGGCTACTTCCAGCAGGATAACGCACCATGTCACAAAGCTCACATAATCTCAAACTGGTTTCTTGAACATGACAATGAGTTCACTGTACTCAAATGGCCAGTAACCAGATCTCAATCCAATAGAGCGCCTTTGGGATGTGGTGGAACGGGAGATTCACATCATAGATGTGGTGGAACGGGAGATTCACATCATAGATGTGCAGTCGACAAATCTGCAGCAACTACATGATGCTATAATGTCAATATGGACCAAAATCTCTGAGAAATGTCCCACCCGGTACTAGCATGGTGTACCTAATGAAGTAGATTGACCCTATATATACACACACTCAGTGGCCAGTTTATTATCTACACCACCCTGTTCACGAGGTGGGCGTGGCTTGCTATATAAAGCAGGCAGACAGGCATCGAGGCATTCAGTTACTGTTCAATTAAATGTTAGAATGGGGAAAACGAGTGACCTAAACGACTTTTAGCGTGGTATGATCATCGGTCCCAGGCGCGCCGGTTCCAGCATCTCAGAAACGTCCGGCCTCCTGGGCTTTTCACGCACGACAATGTCTACCGAGAATGGTGCAGGAAACAAAAAAAACATCCAGTCAGCGGCAGTCCTGTGGGCGAAAACAGCTCGTTGATGAGAGAGGTCGAAGGAGAATGGCAAGAATCATGCAAGCTAACAGGCGGGCAAATAACGGTGCAGTACAACAGTGGTGTGCAGGACGGCATCTCGGAACGCACAACTCGTCGGTCCTGGTCACGGATGGGTTATTGTAGCAGACGACCACACCGGGTTCCACTCCCTATCATCTAAAAACAAGAATTAGCGGCTCCAGTGGGACCCAATCACCAACACTCAACAACTGAGGAGTGGAAAAACATTGCCTGGTTCTGACGAATCCCAGTGTTGCGTCATTCAGAGGCAGATTCAGGATTCACCATCCTGCCTGGTGTCAACGGTACAGGCTGGTGGTGGAGGCGTAATGGTGTGGGGGATGATTTCCTGGCATATGTTAGGCCTCTTGATACTAACTGAACTATGTTTCCATGCCCTGAAGAAGTCAAGCTGTTCTGGAGGCAAAGGGGGGTCTGACCCGGTACTAGATGGATGTACCTGATAAACTGGCCACTAAGTGTATACATCCTGGATGTACACATAACACATGTAGGGCTAATGTCAATAATACAACCCTAACTGTATTTAACATGCATACATCACGGCCGTATTATGCTTGATTTGTACTTTATGAAACACCATTGATGGATGGGGTCAAACTGAAAATGATCATAATTTAGCCTATGTGGACACTGTCAAATTCAGGATCATCACCAACCTGTCGTTGCAGTCTCTCGATTGCCGTGTCTGTTCAGCAGGCGTATTCCATGGAAGCGGTTGTGGACGGATCCCTCTGAAGACTTTGTTCTCTCTGCTCGAAACCTGGCGATCTGAAGTTCCATCAATTTCATTTTTCTCCGGAGAAATTCGTTCTCCTTGTGGCTTTGGGACATCTCCAGATGTACAACTGCATAGCCATCGTCAACAACTTTGCAGATTTCTGCTACAGCTGCATTGGCTAGAACCTCCATGATTGAGGCTATCTGCCCCTGGAACTCGACCACGGAACCCGACATTGTTTCGAAGCTTTTGGTCCCTTTTCAATGAAACAGTCTTTACGTTTTTCTATATTATAATAATTCAAAATTATCTAGCAAGCTAATAAAAGTAATACAATCATAGCACAAACTAAACATCACTAGCTAGCTTCGTAAGTAACGTCATCTGGTGAGATTTTCACAGTAATGTAATCATAAACTGGACTGTACAATTCAATTGAAAGTACAACACCGCCATCTACTGTACAGGAGTATCTCCACAATAACACCAATGGTTTAGTTATGTAATACCGCTTTCACATAGGATTTACTGGGGGGGGGGGGGGGGGTTCCCTGTTAAAAAAAATGGTGGCATTTTTATATGACCCCCTTAAAAACATGCCCATTTTTACCCCATTCTTGCCTGAATCCCTTTTTATACCTCCCATGCGCATGCCGCTGTTGAGTGGTAGTAGTAGAAGTGTGAGTCTCGTGTTCATATTTCACAACCTCCGCGGGCTTTTAGAGTTGTCTATATGTGTTCGAACACAAAATAGGGCTACACTTGATTTGGTCTACATTATTGCATGCTAAATGTCTCTGATCAGTGACAGATGAGCAAACGAAAACGTATTTGCGCAGCCAGAGAATTAACCAAGTAGCCTATAGTTACAGATGGAGATTCAGTAAAACAAAGGGTTTAAAGGCTACTAAACGACTGGAGCGAAGAGAAAAAGAATCCACCTGTTAAACTACGTAACATGCTGGCAAAATATTATAATAAATGAGCCAACTAGGCAAGATTACCCGCGCGGCATTCACCTCAACTATAGATGACACTTCCCCAGCATTATTGCAGACTAACCAACATCCAAACTGACTTTCAGTGAAACTAAAATCTGACATTGATTGATAAAGACGAGTCCCCAAGCTTGTCTCAAAGCACCAATCAAAACGGTGTTGACAATTATCATCTAGTTGACCACACAAAGGTAGGCTATTGTTTAACATTTATTACATCGATTGGATGACATTTAGGAGTTTCAGTAAACAACACTTTGATACATGCCTTCAATTTGATACCAGAAGCATACCACCCTGCATCCCATTTGCTGCCTTACTTCTGAAGCTAAGCAGGGTTGGTCCTTAGATGGGAGACCAGGTGCTGTTGGAAGTGGTTGTAAGGCCTGTAGACAGCACTTCCCTCTGGTCTAAGGAGATCCCAAGGGCAGTAAAGGGGACATTGCCCTTGCATCGGGTGCTGTCTTTCAGATGGAATGTTAAACAGATGTTCTGACTCTCTGTGATCATTGCAGTTATTGTAAGAGTAGGTGTGTTCACCATGGTGTCCTGGCTAAATACCAATTGGCATATCTCCCTCCTCACCTCTCTAGCTGGTGTTTGGTAAGTGTTCTGGCACAAAATGGCTGCTGTGCATCACCCAGGTGGGTGCCACACATTGGTGGTGGATCAGGTGAGTTTCTCCCTTACTATGTAATTCACTTTGAGTACCTCAGTTGGTAGAAAAGTGCTATGTAAAACCAATCTATTATTATTGTATTAGCCTACTTTATTCTATTACGACAGACATTAAATCTATATTAATTCCATCCATCACATCTTTATAATTTGCTTGTAGCCTATCAGTCTAATCTATCTTGTTGGGAGGCAAAAGGACATTTGAATTCTTATTTTCTTTGCTTGCTTATATTTCTGTATGCTCCCAAGTGGAGCAGCGGTCTTAGACACTGCATCTCAGTGCTAGAGGTGTCACTACAGTACCTGGTTTGAATCCAGACGGTATCACAACCGGCCGTGATTGGGAGTCCCATAGGGCGGCGCACAATTGGCCCAGCGTCGTCCAATTTGGCCGGTGTAGGCCGTCATTGTAAATAAGAATTTGTTCTTAACTGACTTGCCTAGTTAAATAATGGTTAAACTAAACGTTGCTGTAAATGACAATTAATTCTCAGTCACCTCAACTGGTAAAATAAAGAATAAATACATTTAAAAATAAATTACTATTCTTTGGTTCACCACTGCATCAATACAAATTCATGAGAATTCATGAGGATGTTAAATATCTTCACCTGTCATAAGTTATACATTGTCAGTCCACTCTGGACCAAGCATCTGAAAACACAACCACTACACACAGAGGGTAGTGCTCAATGAGGAAACCATACAAACTGTTAAAAACACACAGACCCAGTTTTCATATGAAAACCCCAGTAGTGTTGAGACATTCCCCTTACAACTCAACTAGGGCCAGGAGTTTTTCCTGGTCTGGTCAAATTGTGAGGAAAAACTCACCCTGGAACACTCAGGGCACCCCAACGTCCTGTGGCCTGCCACCAGTGTGGACGAGGAGATGCCTCTTCATGTGGCCGGACTGGGTGAAGCACTTCCCGCAGTAAATGCAGTGAAACGGTTTCTCTCCAGTGTGCACTCTCTCATGCATCTTCAGCTGGTGGCTGTGGGAGAAGCGCTTGGTGCAGTGGCTGCAGCCATACGGTTTCTCTCCCGTATGGACCCGCATGTGCCTCCTTAGGTACGCTGGTTGGGGGAAGGGCTTTCCGCAGAGGCTGCACCGGAGCTGCCTCTTGGTAGAGTGAGACGTCAGCTGTTGCGGCTGCTTTTCTATGCATTTCGACAAGGAAGTGGAGCCTCTGTTGAAATTCGGGAATGGGGCTGGCTTCCCTCTTTCGGGAACCTGGTGGAGAGTAACCCTTGGGGAAGAAAAGCTGTTTCGGGTGGACAGTCCGTTGAAATCTGGCATCTTGGACCTTGATCCTACAGTTGTCCCTTGCTCTGGGTTTTGAGTGTCAGGCCGACACTTTGTCTGTCCAGACTCCATTCCCCCTCTTCCTCTGTTGTCCACAAGCTGCCTGCCCTCTGAACAGACCTCTCCAGATGTTGCCTCTTGGCCCGTTATGCTCCATTCTGAACTCATATCTGCCTCCACTTTAATGGGAGCCGAGTCCACCAGCACCACATTAGGCCCCCAGGCCAAAGATCCCAAAGTAGGCATGCAGACCCCCGAGTTAACAGGCACACCTCTCCTCTCTGGATGTTCAGGCAGCCTCTTGGATTTTGGCTCTGCATTGTGAGGAGCATTCACAGTTCGGTTGTCAGTCTCTTGGTTCTTTGTCCATTGAGACAGGCTGTATGTTATGGGTTGATGGTTGGTTTCCCAGGTCACACACTCAGCAATCTGATGGTCCTGTCTTGCTTTGTTGTATTGTGACACTGGATGCTGGAACGTCTGGTTTTCAGGTTCTATATCGCGTGTGGTGTCTGGAGCTCTGTGTCTGTTGCCCTGCTGGTCCAGAAGGTCTGTGGTTTCAGTAGATGACGAAGCACTTGGTTCTGCCACAATGATCTTCTTACTGCTCTCATTGACCGGTTGGACAATCTCTGAAACGGGGCAACGTAAAGCACAACATCAGCGTCCTTTAGTGGAGACTGATTCTTCTTTGCCATATTTATTAGTTATGAGTAATGACTAAAAAGTTGATGAATTCCGTCAATAAGCATTGAAGACTCAACAAAGTGTAAATTTGATAAGTTGCATAATACCTTCTGTTATGCTGGTGTCAAGGTTCTCCATTTTGATAAGAGGTGCCTCTTGCATATCTGCCATCTGTGTTTTTGTATTCAGCAGAAACATTTTTATTAGAAAAATATCCCCACTAACATTCGAAATATGAGAACACAAATAATCAATTTGATCATGTCTATGACAATTGACCTGCATGGACCCATCCTGGTCTGTCGCTGTGCATTCTGCGTCTCTCCGGTTGGTGACATCCTGCATAAAGTTGCCCCCTTCACTGTTGGCAAACCGATTATCCACTGCACCGGGAAAGAGAACCCTTCATTAACGTTACATTACCCATTATTTTGAATGTGTTGAAATAATGTAAAAAACGTACAATATCCAAGTCTGCCTGTTGACTTTCCTATACAGCTCCCTCTTCCCCGGGCAACATGATCGGTGTCCACTCGTCTGTGAACTGTGCGTCGCAGGGCTCCGAATCTCTCTGCGCTCCGTCTAGAATTCTGGAATTTTGTCAAAAGCAGCTTCCTCCTTAAATTCTCGATTTCTTTCTGGCTATGAGAAATTTCCAAACGTAAAACAGCATGGCCATCATCTACAAGTTTGCAGATTTCGGCAACGGCTGTATTCGCCAAAACCTCAATGATGGAGGCTAGCTGAGCATGAAAGGCTACGGTATCGGTCATGTCCTTGACTTGGTACTATCTATATGTTAAACACTTATATTATTGGCCTACTAGCTCATTTGCATTGCAGTGTTCAGTCAATGTACTGAGCCTTCACACCATAGATCAACCATATGCTTCGAACACATCTCTTTTATTTTTGTTTTTGTTCCGGAAACAAAAATATGTCGGCTACTTCCTCGATATTTTCCAAAATAAAGGTTGCAACACTCAAGATTTATGTTTGTTCCAACATTGCCACCTGCTGTATCGTAGCTGCTACTAAAAGGAATCAAATGTTTTACAAATCAGCTTTCTTTGACTTTCAATAAATCCGTGAATTAAATTCAACACACAACAATGATTTATTTACCATTTAGCTCAAGAACAAAAATACACAACCATCATACAACATGAGGTTCAAAGGAATAAATAAATGCCTTCAATAAAAAATAAAGTAAGTCGAATAGTAGACTCATACTAGTCTCAACAAGCTGAGGCACCACACTGAGGATGAACTCTTAAGTAACCAATTTCTAACTCTGAACAATATAACGGAAGAAAGAAAAACATATTTGAATATAGAAGGATAAGTAGCCAATGGGATTGATAATGTATAAATTATGACAGGTGAAGATTTTAAACATCCTTATGAATTTGCTTCCAAGTAAGCATTTCACGGTAAGGTCTTACACCTGTTGTATTCGGCGCATGTGACAAATACAAATCTGATTTGATTTGTATTGCTGCAGTGGCGAACCAAATAACAGTATTTAAGAATTCAAATTTCCTTTCGCATCTCAACAAGATAGATGTACTATTAGACTGATTGGCTATTAGACTGATCGGCTACAAGCAAATTATAGAGATGTGATGTATGGAATTAATATCTATTTAATGTCAGTCATACTGTTGTTATTGCTTTTTTTTAATGATGAAATATTGTTCACACCAGAGAACATGTTGTTTATAACATAGCTACCACATTGTTGTTATTGTAGAGTCCTCCTGTACAGTAGGTGGCGGTGTTCAACTTTACATTCTACAGTTCAGCATAATGATAACATTACTGTGATGATGAGGAAAAGGACAAATATTCTCACCAGCTAAAAACAAAGCTAGCTAGCGATGTGTAGTTTCTGATAGGATTGTCTTTATTTTAATATTTTACTAGATAACTGTAAATTATCATAACATAGAGAACGTAAAGACTGTTTCATTGAAAAGGGACCAAAAGCGTCGAGACAATGTCGGGTTCCGTGGTCGAGTTCCAGGGGCAGATAGCCTCAATCATGGAGGTTCTAGCCAATGCAGCTGTAGCAGAAATCTGCAAAGTTGTTGACGATGGCTATGCAATTGTACATCTGGAGGTTTCCCAAAGCCACAAGGAGAACGAATTTCTCCGGAGGAAAATGAAATTGATGGAACTTCAGATCGCCAGGTTTCGAGCAGAGAGAACAAAGTCTTCAGAGGGATCCGTCCACAACCGCTTCCATGGAATACGCCTGCTGAACAGACACGGCAATCGAGAGAAGGCAATGACAGGTGATGGTGAATTTGACAGTGTGCACATAGGCTAAATCGTTAATCTTGAATTTGACCCCATGCATCAATTGTGTATTACTAAGTTCAACGCAAGCATAATGCGTCCATGGTGTATGTATAATGTCAATACAGTTAGGTCTCAGAGCATTTCGTATTATTCTGTACATTAAACCCATGATGCATAGTTTAGTATGTTATATTACGTTTGGTATTAACCCTTCGTCTAACCCTAACCTTAAACCTTTTCGCTAACCCTTCCCCTAACCTTAACCTTAATCCTAAACCCTAGCCTAGCTAACATTAGCGAGCTGGCTAACCTTAGCTACCTAGCTAGAATGTGTAACATATCATACGTTTGGAAATTCGGAACATATTGTACGTTTTTCATATACTTTATATATTTTACCTTTTGAAAAGTTCTTAACATATAGTATGAATTGTAATTCGAAACATACCATACGAAATCAGTAAATAAGAAAAACCTTCTCGGATTTACTAACAGAATAATACGAAATCCCCAGAGACCAGGTTGAGCAGTATTATTGAATTACATAAAGGATGTATCATGCTTACTTTATACTGTCAACACAGCTAGGATCCTTCTAGCTCTATATAAAAATAACATACGTCATGAAGGTATTATGCTTGCTTTGTACTTAGTAAAACACCATTGATGGATGGGGTCAAATTAACCTCCCCTTTATTTCCAGGACCTACATGGCAAAGCAGAGCCAGACTTTCCAACAGGAGTTTTGGGACCAGCAGTATTCAAAGAGACAGACAGGCCATAGATGTGGACCAAGAGGATGTCTCTCCATCAAAGCATATGGCTGCTACAAGTGATGAGGTAAGTCCCAATTTGAACAGCCGATTTCAGACTGTTGCAGACTTATGTCTGTTTTAGTCTCGCGCACCAGACACTTCCGCCTGGGGATGAGATTATGTCTGTGTAGACGTGTACGCCAGCACATTATAACCAGTGACGTAGAAGTAAAAAATAGGCGGGTAAACAGTGATTGCCATTTGCGGTCAATAAAGTAACACTCCCTATACTTTTAAACATCAGCAGTCAGGAGCGACAGAGGAAGGGGAACCAGACCTGCTAATCATCAAGGAAGAGGGAGAAGCAGACGACCAGGACTCTAGGACCAGCCACCCAGCCAGAACAGTGGAGGGCAGCAGAGAGCTAACCACCCAACCTGCTGCAGCCACCAACGATGACCCCGCCTTCCAGCCCAGAGGCAACAACTACAACTACAACAACAGTGCTATGGAGGTCAGTGGATCTGACACCGTCCTCCTCCAATCAGAAACAGGGAATGTGAACCAGGGACAACAGCAGCACACAGGATTTGAACCCAGAGCAGAGATACAGAGTCTGGACACAAAGTGTGACATAAACAGGGACCTCACTCTCCTAAAAGATTCTTTAAACCATGTGTGGAGAGAGGTAGTAGCGACTGATGATGGCACCTCTGCTGCTCACAGTATAGTAATGGACCTAGGGAGTGGCCCAGTCGGCCCAGAAACGCAGACTAGCTCAGACATAGAAATGAGAAGTGCAGGGTTAGAAAACCACAGGTTTTCCCCCAAGGCGTTCCATTCCTCATCAGAACATGTGATAGTGATTGACTCTGTATCCAGTGGGCAGGAGATAGATAGAGATTTTGAGTGGGGTCAGGTGGGTACAGCTACTACACCACAGGTCAATGGGACTGGAAATAAGCAGGGAATGGGATTGTTTAACAGAAACGCACCAACAATTTGCCCCGTTTACTCCGATTCGATGAGAGACAACGCTACGCAATTGGTTTCACCCGGCTTCCGGCCCTCAGGGATAAATACAGGCATTCATCTTGACACAGGAAATGCAGGTGAGGCCAACAAAGCTAGTTGGTGCTCGTTGGCAAGCCTCCATAAACACTCTGAAATACCAGGAAGAGAAGCTCAACAACCAGCTCATACCTCACTTCCTGACTGCCATTTTAGACCAAGTGCCACAACTTCCTCTCACTCGAGTAATCTCGCCACAGACGTTAGACCTGGCACCGTAGAACGACCATATGGTTGCCCAAGCTGCTATAAGAAGTTTGTCCACGAGAGTGACTTGCGGCGGCACACTGTCGTCCACACCAGAAAGCGGGGGTTCGCCTGCACCTTGTGTGAGAAGAGATTTGTGTGCGCCAGCCATCTCCAAATGCACCAGAACGTCCACACTGGAGAGAAGCCTTTCAGTTGTGCACAGTGCGGGCGCAGGTTCTCCCACTCCAGCAATCTGAAAAGACATCAGAAGCTTCATCATTGAGAACTGACAAAGGCTGTGACGTTCATGGAGTTTTCGATGACGGTAATTGATCAGCCCAATAACCGCGGTCACCGTTATAACCGTTTGAAAAGCAAAATACACACATTTTCTCCTCTCCTCCACTCCTGACTTGTTTCAGCAAGGAGCAACATCGCTTCATCACGTTGGAGAGTCCAAGTTACAGCAGAAACCATATAGAGATCCTATTAAATTACTAGAGGGGCTATGTCATAAACCCTCAAAATTCTAGAATGGGGTGAAAATGGCAGCCATTGTGGTCAGGGAGAAATCCAAACCAGTCTAATTGGAATGAATGGCAGTAGAAGCAGAGGTGATGCATAGATGCGGTAAAGAGGTCAATGGAACGCAGACCGTGGGGAATAGAAGAAGGATGCCAGATTGGCGCATTTTCAACAAAGTGGATATTCATCAAATCCGTCATGATTTATTTATTGTATCAGGTCTACAGTGTGGTTACTAAAATCCAAACTGGATATATTTGTCTGTTTTCGCTGCATAACATTTAGAAGTAGTCCCTTTTCAGGTTTAGAAGAAGTGACTGCTAAATGCTAACTCACGTCCGTAACAGCTGTTAGCATTGCTAGCATAGAGAAATCGTGGTGGTAGTCAAAGTCGTTTTTAACTGTAATGCAGTTGATTGATGAAGGTAACATGAACATATATTGGAGTTGACATCCATACAAGCATTATACTCCGATTTTTACCTCAACATAGTGTGAAATACATACATAAACAATAGTCTAAATGTAGGCTAATTTAGCTGGGGGGCAATGAGAAGATTCTGAATCTTTCCCCCATGCGTTTCCATGGCATTCCCATTGTTTTGGTCGAGTTCCATTGACCTGTTTACTGCAGAACAATTAAAGTAAGGCATGTGATGTATCAGAAACTGTGTAATATAATTATTGTTAACCTAAAATATGATCATATAATTATGAATACAGTTTATACAGGTTTTATACACATTTTCTGTACAAATAGCCTCTAAAATACAGTTGAAGTCGGAAGTTTACATACAAACTATCGTTTTGGTAAGTCGGTTAGGACATCTACTTTGTGCATGAGACAAGTAATTCTTCCAACAATTGTTTACAGACAGATTATTTAACTTATAATTCACTATATCACAATTCCAGTGGGTCAGAAGTTTACATACACTAAGTTGACTGCCTTTAAACAGCTTGGAAAATTCCAGAAAATTATATAATGACTTTAGAAGCTTCCAATAGGCTAATTGACATAATTTGAGTCAATTGGAGGTGTACCTGTGGATGTATTTCAAGGCCTACCTTCAAACTCAGTACCTCTTTGCTGGAAATCATGGGAAAAGGGGGAGGCTTGTAGGCCGAAGAACACCATCCCGACCGTGAAGCACGGGGGTGGCAGCACCATGTTGTGGGGGTGCTTTGCTGCAGGAGGGTCTGGCGCACGTCACAAAATAGATGGCTTCATGAGGAAGGAAAATTATGTGGATATATTGAAGCAACATCTCAAGACATCAGTCAGGAAGTTAAAGCTTGGTCGCAAATGGGTCTTCCAAATGGACAATGACCCCAAGCATACTTCCAAAGTTGTGGCAAAATGGCTTAAGGACAACCAAGTCAAGGTATTGGAGTGGCCATCACAAAGCCCTGACCTCAATCCTATAGAAACTTTGTGGGCAGAACTGAAAAGGCGTGTGCGAGCAAGGAGGCCTACAAACCTGACTCATTTACACCAGTTCTGTCAGGAGGAATGGGCCAAAATTCACCCAACTTATTGTGGGAAGCTTGTGGAAGGCTACCCAAAACGTTTGACCAAAGTTAAAAAATTTAAAGGCAATGCTACCAAATACTAATTGAGTGTAAACGTCTGACCCACTGGGAATGTGATGAAAGAAATAAAAGCTGAAATAAATCATTCTCTCTACTATTATGACATTTCACATTCTTAAAAT
Organism: Thymallus thymallus; assembly: GCA_023634145.1. Taxonomy (NCBI): domain Eukaryota; kingdom Metazoa; phylum Chordata; class Actinopteri; order Salmoniformes; family Salmonidae; genus Thymallus; species Thymallus thymallus. The sequence continues at coordinate 2,555,270 of CM042424.1, read as the reverse complement.
AAAGTGGTGATCCTAACTGACCTAAGACAGGGAATTTTTACTAGGATTATTTTTCAGGAATTGTGAAAAACTGAGTTTAAATGTATTTGGCTAAGGTGTATGTAAACTTCCGACTTTGTTTTATTGGAAAGCTGTGAGTGTTATAATATGATACAATATCTAAGTCCTGTCATCAACTGATTTCTGCCAGTGTATGGCTGTGGATTGACTGCATTGTTTGTATGGAATGTTGGCATATTGGCAGTTAATTGTAAATCATTCAACTTAAACTTGCAGGCTAGCTAATAAACACACTGTGCAGATAATATTCAAATTCATTGTTGACCAACTCCCTGGCCAAAATGGCTGACATTTTATATTGTCATAAGACCTTCTATGGAACTCAACCACACAAATGCCTGACCGTCCCGTTTTCAGTCAGCTGTTCGTACCACAACAAAACAGAAAAACATTATTATATATTTTTTACGGTTAATTTAACTTTCATGACGGTCTTCATCCATAGTCATCAGTGTATACGGTAATTGTGCCAGCCCTAGACACAGAAGCAAGAGATTCCTATGGAAAACAATCTATGGATAACATTTTATGTCAGTTAGGTTATAGCAATAGGCTATTTTTATTGTTATTTATTAATTTGTATCGGTTTTTTTGCATTTATATATACATTACATTTCATGGTAAAGGCCTGGATTCAGTCAAATCAAGCGTTAACCTGTGATAGCAGACAGCCACATAAGATGTTTTGGCTGTGTTCGAGGTGGAATTACGGAGCTGATCTTGCCATCATTGTCACAAAGTCACACCTGCCCCACTTGCGTTAGAAGTTCAGAAAGTGTAGGCTATTTAGAAATAATGACGCTGAAATTGAAAAATCATTCAACAAAATAATGAGGATTTCTTTCATCCTAATCCAGGTGTAGATTACATCTCACATTCCAGTGTTTGATTTTATAGACAAGGCTGCATGGGATTTTTCTTAATCCAACTCTGTGCAGCCAATGGCAACGTCCGCTTTATGTATAATGCCAGGAGCCGCTTGTGGATTTGACAGCTTCAGCTCAGTTACACCTCCGACACTCCGAAATAACCGCTATGTGGATTTGACAGCTTCAGCTCAGTTACACCTCCGACACGCCGAAATAACCGCTATGTGGATGACGGTCAAAGCGGATCTGATTTAATAGATCCCAAAATCTACACCCGTTGTATTCGCCGCATCTGACTTGAAAGTCCTGCCTACTTCCTGGTTCATGTCCCTTGCTGTTTTTGAATGGGATTCAAGAGTATGTAATCAAATGTATGCAAACGTGGTCTTTTAAGATACAATACATGACCAAAGGCTATGTGGACACCTGCTCGTCGAGCAAATCATTCCAAAATCACGAGTTGGTCCCTCCTTTGCTGCTATAACTAATCTTCTAGCAAGGCTTTCCACTAGATGTTGGAACATTGCTACGAGGCCTTTTATGCACTTCAGCACTCGGCGGTCCCGTTTTGTGAGCTTGTGTGGCCTACCACTTAACGGCTGAGCCATTGTTGCTCCTAGGCATTACCACTTCACAATAATAGCACTTACAGTTGACCGGGGCAGCTCTAGCAGGGCAGAGATTTGACGAACTGACTTCTTGGAAAGGTGGCATCCTATGACGGTGCCACGTTGAAAGTCACTGAACTCTTCAGTGAGGCCATTCTACTGCCAATGTTAGTCTATGAAGATTGTGTTTATATAGTGTACATGTACAATTATATTCATATTAGTGGATTAATTTACTTATTAATTTACTGTCTTTTATGAAGGTTTTTGCGCAAAATACAAGAGGTGGAGTTTACCTTCAAGTTCTCCACTGATTATAACACAAGAACTCACTTATCTCTCCCACTTAACCCCATCAGCAGTCAGCAGAGACAGAGGAAGGGGAACCAGACCTGCTCATCATCAAGGTGGAGGGAGAAGCAGACGACCAGGACTCGAGGACCAGCCACCCAGCCAGAACAGTGGAGGGCAGCAGAGAGCTAACCACCCAACCTGCTGCAGCCACCAACGATGACTCCGCCTTCCAGCCCAGAGGCAACAACTACAACAACACCGCTATGGAGGTCAGTGGATCTGACGCCGTCCTCCTCCAATCAGAAACAGGGAATGTGAACCAGGGACAACAGCAGCACACAGGATTTGAACCCAGAGCAGAGAGACAGAGTCTGGACACAAAGTGTGACATGAACAGGGACCTCAATCTTCTAAGAGATTCTTTAAACCAGGTGTGGAGAGAGGTAGTAGCGACTGATGATGGCACCTCTGCTGCTCACAGTAAAGTAATGGACCTAGGGAGTGGCCCAATGGGCCCAGAAACGCGGACTAGCTCAGACATAGAAATGAGAAGTGCAGGGTTAGAAAACCACAGGTTTTCCCCCAAGGCGTTCCATTCCTCATCAGAACATGTGATAGTGATTGACTCTGTATCCAGTGGGCAGCAGGTAGATAGAGATTTTGAGTGGGGTCAGGTGGGTACAGCTACTACACCACAGGTCAATGGGATTGGAAATAAGCAGGGAGTGGGAGTGTTTGAGGGGAACGCACCAACGATTCGCCACATACACCCCGATTTGATGAGAGACTCTACGCAATTGGTTTCACCCAGCTTCCGACACACAGAGAAAAATACAGGCACCCATCTTGACACAGGAAATGCAGGTGAGGCCAACAAATTTAGTTGGCACTCGTTGGCAAGCTGCCATAGACACTCTGAAATACCAGGAAGAGGAACTCAACAACCAGCTCATTCCTCACTTCCTTTTGACGATTTTAGACCAAGTGCCACAACTTCCTCTCACTTGAGCATTCTCGCCACAGACGTTAGACCTGGCACTGTAGAACGACCGTACGGTTGCCCAAGCTGCCATAAGACATTTGTCCACGAGAGCGACTTGCGTCACCACATGGTGAACCACACCAGAAAGCGGGGATACGCCTGCACCTTGTGTGAGAAGAGCTTTGTGTCCCCCAGCAAGCTCCAAGTGCACCAGAACGTTCACACTGGGGAGAAGCCCTTCAGTTGTACACAGTGTGGTCGCAGGTTCTCCCATTCCGGCAATCTGAAAAGACATCAGAAGATACATCATTGAAAAATTGCAGAGAGCAAGAGCTGTTATAGCAATATCATGAGTTCAAAAGTATTTTTGTTCTAACGTAGTCGTATGTCTGCAGGATGTTCGCCTTGGTCTCATACATTACAATACAAAGTGGTTCATATTTACGTTATCTACAAAGACTGCAGCGTTTTCTAGTCTCCTTGCCTCCTTTAAGGCCAACAGCATCACTCACATTGACTGATAATGTTTGTTTTCTAATAATACTGCGTGCAGGACTTATTTTGGCTTGACATATCTGGGGACTCTTATTAGCAGATACTGAAATTATACTGTGAGAGTGAAAAACTGTCCTGTTCTTTTGTACCAATTTGATCAATTCCTATAATTCCATCAATAAATAATATTTTTCAAATAATTCCATGGTGCTTCTTGACCCTATAGAGATTGACCCTAAAAATACAGGTAACTGCCCAAATAATGGAAACACTTGAGTAAATGAGGGATACAAAGCATAGAGGTGTGGCACAAAGGTGTGGTTCCTGAGTTAATTAAGCAATTAACATTCCATCATGCTTGGGGTCCTGTATAAAAATGCTGGGCAGGCCATTATTTTGGCTACCATGGCTATGCCGCCATAGGATGATAAATGCCCCCTGATTTCATTTGGAAGTAATGAAATCCAAATGAAATCAGGCAGTTTGAACAAAAGGACATTTTCCTTTCAAAAGTACAGGGAATTATTTCAGTCCAATATTAGTTTTAAATGGTTTGAGGACAGAGAAGCTTCAGATGTTCTGTGTCCATGAGTTGAGTCAGTAAATTAACAACTTAATTCAAGAAATTGGATCAATAATATAGCCTAGTCATATCTGAGTTATAATAGACGTGTATTTGTTTGAGAGCTTTGTAGAGCTCATTCCTGTCAATGTAATTCCTCCCTCCTCTTTTCAGGCCAAATCTCCTGTCGAAGAGGGGGACACAGAGGGGGGAATAGAGTCTGGACAGACACTGACACTCAAAACGCAGAGCAATGTAGAACTGTAGGATCGAGGTTCAAGTTGCTAGATTTCAACGGACTGTCCACCCGAAACAGCTTTTCATCCCCAAGGGTTACTCTCCGCCAGTTTCTCCAAAGAAGGAAGCAAGCCCTCTTCGCGAATTTCAACAAGAGGCTCCACTTCTTAATCGAAAGACATGAAAAAGCAACCACAACAGCTTACGTCTCGCTCGGCCAAGAGGCAGATCCAGTGCAGCCACTGCTCCAAGCACTTCTCCCACAGCCAACAGCTGAAGATTCACGAGAGGGTGCACACTGGAGAGAAACCTTTTCAATGTGTCTACTGCGGCAAGTGCTTCAAACCGTTCGGACACACGAAGAGGCACCTCCTCTCCAACACTCTCCTAGGTACAGATCTAGGATCAGATTCCTCTCCCCCAATCCTAACCTAAACTATTAGTGAAACAAAATCCTAAACTGACTCAAGATCTCCTTCTGGGCCTAGGGGTAACTTCACACTACAGCACCTTGCAAAACAGATTGGCAGGGTCAGTTTTTCCTCACCAGGTGATCATACCCTTGAAAAATGAAACATTGTTGTGGTGGATCATTCCTGTACAGTAGGTGGCGCAGATGATTACATACAAGTGATGATGAGGAACAGGAAGAATAATCTCACCAGCTAGCTATCAATGTTTAGTTTGTGATATTATTCTATTTGTTTTAATAGCTTGTTAGGAAACTGTATATCATCATAACATAGAAAAGGTAAAGACTGTTTCATTGAAAAGGGACCAAAAGCGTCGAGACAATGTCGGGTTCCGTGGTCGAGTTCCAGGGGCAGATAGCCTCAATCATGGAGGTTCTAGCCAATGCAGCTGTAGCAGAAATCTGCAAAGTTGTGGACGATGGCTATATGGTTGTACACATGGAGATTTCCCAAAGCCACAAGGAGAACGAATTTCTCCGGAGGAAAATGAAATTGATGGAACTTCAGATCGCCAGGTTTCGAGCAGAGAGAACAAAGTCTTCAGAGGGATCCGTCCACAACCGCTTCCATGGAATACGCCTGCTGAACAGACACGGCAATCGAGAGACTGTAACGACAGGTTGGTGATGATCCTGAATTTGACAGTGTGCACATAGGCTAAATTACATTCATCTTCAATTTCACCACATTCATCAATCGTGTTTTACAAAATTCAAAGCAACGTAACGTCATCACAGCTGGGATCCTTCTAGGTATTTTGACACAAAACATACGTCATGTACGTATTATACTTGCTTTGTTCTTTGTAAAACACCATTTGATAGATGGGGTCAAATTAACTTCCCCCTTTATTTCCAGGACCTACTTGGCAAAGCAGAAATAGACTTTCCAACAGGAGTTTTGGGACCAGCAGTATTCAAAGATACAAACAGCCCATAGACGTGGACCAAGAGGATGTCTCTCCATCAAAGCATTTGGCTGCTACAAGTGATGAGGTAAGTCCCATTTTGAACAGCCGATTTCAGACTGTCGTCTGTTTTAGTCTCACTCACCAGAAACTTCTACCTGGGGATGAGGTTATGTCTGTATATATGTGTATGCCAGCACATTATAACCAGTGATGTTTGCGTGAGTAAAGTAACACTCCCTTCAATGCATTTTTGCGCCAAATGTTTGTAAACGCTTGCGCAATATACAAATGGTGGAATTTACCTTCCGCAACCCCACTGATTATAACACAATAACAACAAGGCAACTACTATGAATTTCACTAAATCCCATGTCATGCACATATCTCCATTCAGTAGATAGTGTATGCTCTGTCTCACTCACTCATCTCTCCCACTTAACCCCATCAGCAGTCAGCAGAGGCAGAGGAAGGAGAACCAGACCTGCTCATCATCAAGGAAGAGGGAGAAGCAGACGACCAGGACTCGAGGACCAGCCACCCAGCCAGAACAGTGGAGGGAAGCAGAGAGCCAACCACCCAACCTGCTGCAGCCACCAACGAGGACCCCGCCTTCCAGCCCAGAGGCAACAACATCAACACCGCTATGGAGGTCAGTGGATCTGACTGCGTCCTCCTCCAGTCAGAAACAGGGAATGTGAACCAGGGACCCCAGCAGCACACAGGATTTGAACTCAGAACAGACCTTTGCTTGAAAAACGAAAAAAAGCGGCAAAGTACTATTTGTCCATTTTGAAACGCCGTATTCAAAATAGTCAAAATTAATCTACGATATCTCAAGAAATATATCATTCATTTTGAGGTTTTTGCCGAAGAGATCTTATTCGCGCAATTTTAAATAAGATGTTTGGTACAGTAGTTTTCAATCAAAAAATGTGCATGAAAACGAGTCGTCTCGTTGACAACAAAGACTTTATTGAAGAATCCCTACTGTGGGCCAATCACTGACGAAGGGGCGTAGACACCGGTCCAAAAGAAACAAAAACAAAACAAAATGTCGTCATACATGCACGAACTCTACCGAACTTTCTACTGGGAAGCATGCAGACGCTTTAAGAGCTTCTTTAAATAAAGGCACCCATCTTGACACATGAAATGTAGGTGAGGCCAACAAAGCTAGTTGGTGCTCGTTGGAAAACCTCCATCTGTGGGCGCAATCAGTGAAAACTGACACAGATAGGGCCGTGATGGTCAATTACTTTTGGATGATGGTAATTGGTCAGCCAAAAGACCGCGGGCACCATTAAAAGACGCACATTTTTTCCTCTTCTCCACTCCTGACTTGTTTCAGCAATGAGCAACAACGTTTCATCACGTTGGAGAGTCCATGTAACAGCAGAAACTATAGAGATCCTATTAAATTACTAGAGGGGCTATGTCATAAACCCTCAAAGTTCTAGAATGGAGTGAAAATGGCAGCCATTGTGGTCAGGGAGAAATCCAAACCAGTCTAATTGGAATGAATGGCAGTAGAGGCAGAGGTGATTCATTTCCTGCTTTTACTAACCCAGAAAAATGTAAGTAAGACGTGGTGTATCAGAAATGTAATGATTGTTAAGCTAAAATATTGTCATGTAATTATAAATACAGGTTTTATACATTTTGTATGTATAAATTGCTTCTAAAATATATCTAAGCATACCATAAATGTCTCAATGTTTGTTTTCTTGGAAAGCTGTGAATGTTATAATATGATACAATATCAGTACTTGTTGCATTTACAAAGTGTATAAGTCCTATCATCAACTGATTTCAGCAAGTGTATGGCTGTGGATTGATTCATTGTTTGTATGGAATGTTGGCATATTGACAGTTAATCTGAACAATTATTGGAAATCATTCAATTTAAACTGTCTGGCTAGCTAATAAACATACTGTGCAGATAATCTTCAAATTCATTGTTTTACACTATCTTACAGTACACCACTGATTATAACACACTGATTATAACACAATAACAACAAGGCAACTACTATGAATTTCACTAAATCCCATGTCATGCACATATCTCCATTCAGTAGACAGTGTATGCTCTGTCTCACTCACTCATCTCTCCCACTTAACCCCATCAGCAGTCAGCAGAGACAGAGGAAGGTGATCCAGACCTGCTGATCATCAAGGTGGAGGGAGAAGCAGACAACCAGGACTCTAGGACCAGCCACCCAGCCAGAACAGTGGAGGGCAGCAGAGAGCCAACCACCCAACCTGCTGCAGCCACCAACGATGACCCCGCCTTCCAGCCCAGTGGCAACCACAACATCAACACCGCTATGGAGGTCAGTGGATCTGACGCCGTCCTCCTCCAATCAGAAACAGGGAATGTGAACCAGGGACCACAGCAGTACACAGGATTTGAACCCAGAGCAGAGAGACAGAGTCTGGACACAAAGTGTGACATGTACGGGGGCCTCACTCTCCTAAAAGCTTCTTTAAACCCGGTGTGGAGAGATGTAGTAGCGACTGATGATGGCGCCTCTGCTGCTCACGGTAAAGTAATGGACCTAGGGAATGGCCCAGTGGGCCAAGAAACGCAGACTAGCTCGGCCATAGAAATGAGAAGTGCAGGGTTAGAAAACCACAGGTTTTCCCCCAAGATGTTCCATTCCTCATCAGAACATGTGATAGTGATTGACTCTGTATCCAGTGGGCAGCAGGTAGATAGAGATTTTGAGTGGGGTCAGGTGGGTACAGCTACTACACCACAGGTCAATGGGGCTGGAAATAAGCAGGAAGTGGGAATGTTTAACAGAAACGCACCAATGATTCACCCCGTTCACTCCGATTCGATGAGAGACAACACAACGCTTTTGGAAGCACCCGGTTTCCATCCCACAGACAAAAATACAAGCATCCACCTTGACACGGGAAATGCAGGGGAGGCCAACAAAGCTAGTTGGTGCTCGTTGGCAAGCCTCCATAGACAATCTGAAATACCAGGAAGAGAAGTTCAACAACCAGCTCATACCTCACTTCCTGTCAGCCATTTTAGACCGATCACCACAACTTCCTCTCACTCAAGTAATTTTGCCACACACGTTAGACCTGGCTCCGTAGGAAGACCGTACGGTTGCCCAAGCTGCCATAAGAAGTTTGTCCATGAGAGTGACTTGCGTCACCACATGATGATCCACACCAGAAAGCGGGCGTTCGCTTGCACCTTGTGTGAGAAGAGCTTTGTGTCCCCCAGCAAACTCCAAGTGCACCAGAACGTCCACACCGGGGAGAAGCCCTTCAGTTGTGCACAGTGCGGGCGCAGCTTCTCCCACTCCAGCAATCTGAAAAGACATCAGAAGCTTCATCATTAAGAACTGACACAGAATCAAGAGATTCCTATGGAAGAAAAGCTATGGATTAGCATTATGTCAGTTTGGTTATAGCAATATGCTATGAAAGTCCTGCCTGCTTCCTGGATCATGTACCTTGCTGTTTTTGAATGGGATTCAAGAGTAAATAATACAATTCATGAAAACACTGTCATTTGATATATACAGTTAGTTCCTAAAGTATTTGGACAGTGACACATTTGTTGAACCATTGCATTACTGTTCAAAATGTTGTATCAAGTCTGCCCAAATCTGCCTATTGGTTTGTTTGATACATTTTAAAGTACAAAACTGTGCACTCTTCTCAAACAATAGCATGGTATTCTTTCACTGTAATAGCTACTGTAAATTGGGCAGTACAGTTAGATTATCAAGAATTTAAGCTTTCTGCCCATATAAGATATGTCTATGTCCTGGGATATTTTCTTGTTACTTACGTCATGCTAATCACATTAGCTAACTTTAGCTCAAGTGTCCTGAGGGCGGGACACGATCCTGTAGAGGTATAGATGAATCTTTCTTGTGAAGCTAAAAGTCTGCAATTTAACCCCATAGTCATTGTATCATTTCAAATTCAAAGTGCACGAGTACAGAGCCAAAACAACAACAAAAAAGGGTCAAAGTCCAAATACTTTTGGACCTCACTATATGCATGCAAAGGTGTGTGAATCATGTTGGACATATTGGATTCAGAATAAAATAGATTTACACCAAAACAGTCTGTTTTACACAATTCTGAAAAAAATTATCTTGTTTACTTAATTCATACATTAATCTCCATCAAATGATATTTGAGGTCAAATCCAGGGTGGCCCCAAAGATAATATGTGGTTTAATTACATGAGTAGGGGCTAAATATACACAATTATTCAAGGAATCTTGGACCCAAAATGTTCAATTTAGAGTCAATTGCAATAGCCACAACAGATTAAAAAAAAAACTGTGTAACTATGTATTTTTATCAGGCAGGACCATACAGCACTGAATGAGAGAAATTACTTGGGAAGTTGTCTATTATTCAGCTACCAAAAAGTAAAGTGAACATTCATCATAAATATTCATAGTTGATATTTCTGCCTATTGCATCGCTGTGTTTACAGGTCTATATTTCCAATATGCATTAAGATATCCTAATGCTGTTTGTTTGTGTATGTGGGGCAGAGAGCTGACTACTTGTATTCCGAATGTTAGCGATATCAGAGCTTGAAATATTGGGTTACATAAGGTTAGTGGGAATCCCCCTTCCAGCCAGGCATTATTCTGCACTTTTCTTAGTTTAGGGCTTGTCACAATATCTATAAATGTAACCACTTTTTCAGTAAAACATGTTCACACAACAATCAATTTTGTTATAGATGTGGGAAAAACATGGTTGTTTTGTTATAGCTCGGGTAGGGGTGTCTCAACATTTTGGGGGCCTTGCCACAAGCCAAGTTTTTTTTATAACATAGCTACAACATTGTTGTTATTGTTGAGTCCTCCTGTACAGTAGATGGCGGTGTTCAACTTTAAATTCTACAGTCCAGCATAATGATTACATTACTGTGATGATGAGGAAAAGGACAAATATTCTCACCAGCTAAAAACAAAGCTAGCTAGCGATGTGTAGTTTCTGATAGGATTATCTTTATTTTAATATTTTACTAGATAACTGTAAATTATCATAACATAGAGAACGTAAAGACTGTTTCATTGAAAAGGGACCAAAAGCGTCGAGACAATGTCGGGTTCCGTGGTCGAGTTCCAGGGGCAGATAGCCTCAATCATGGAGGTTCTAGCCAATGCAGCTGTAGCAGAAATCTGCAAAGTTGTTGACGATGGCTATGCAGTTGTACACCTGAAGATGTCCCAAAGCCACAAGGAGAACGAATTTCTCCGGAGGAAAATGAAATTGATGGAACTTCAGATCGCCAGGTTTCGAGCAGAGAGAACAAAGTCTTCAGAGGGATCCGTCCACAACCGCTTCCATGGAATACGCCTGCTGAACAGACACGGCAATCGAGAGACTGCAACGACAGGTTGGTGGTGATCCTGAATTTGACAGTGTCCACATAGAACAAAATTGAAACAGAATATAATTTAAAATAATTATATTATTATAATCATTATTTTATAAATCCTTAGCCATTCTCTGAAGGCGTAGAAGGCCCATTGTTATTGTTCCCCACTGTGTTTGGGTTAGTAATCAATTGTAGAGTAGCTCTTTTCCTTATTACCAAACATTATGAACACCTTCCTAATATTTTGTTGCCATCCCCCCCCCCCCCCCCCCCCTGGCACCTACTACCATACCCAGTTCAAAGGCACTTAAAGCATACACACACAATCCATGTCTTAATTGTCTCAAGGCTTAAAAATCCTTCTTTAACCTGTCTCCTCTCCCTACACTGATTGAAGTGGATTTAACAAGTGATGTCAATAAAGGTTCATAGCTTTCACCTGGTCAGTCTACATCATGGAAAGAGCAAGTGTTCTAAATGTTTTGTACACTCAGTGTATGTCATGCTTACTTTGTACTGTCAACACAGCTAGGATCCTTCTAGCTCTATAGACACATAACATACGTCATGAACGTATTATACTTGCTTTGTTCTTTGTAAAACACCATTGATGGATGGGGTCAAATTAACTTCCCCCTTTATTTCCAGGACCTACTTGGCAAAGCAGAGCCAGACTTTCCAACAGGAGTTTTGGGACCAGCAGTATTCAAAGAGACAGACATCCCATAGATGTGGACCAAGAGGATGTCTCTCCATCAAAGCATATGGCTGCTACAAGTGATGAGGTAAGGCCCAATTTTAACAGCCGATTTCAGACTGTTGCAGACTTATGTCTGTTTTAGTCTCTGACACCAGACACTTCCGCCTGGGGATGAGGTTATGTCTGTATAGACATGTGTATGCCAACACATTATAACACAATAACAACAAGGCAACTACTATGAATTTCACTAAATCCCATGTCATGCCAATATCTCCATTCAGTAGATAGTGTATGCTCTGTCTCACTCACTCATCTCTCCCACTTAACCCCATCAGCAGTCAGCGGAGACAGAGGAAGGGGAACCAGACCTGCTGATCATCAAGGAAGAGGGAGAAGCAGACAACCAGGACTCAAGGACCAGCCACCCAGCCAGAACAGTGGAGGGCAGCAGAGAGCTAACCACCCAACCTGCTGCAGCTGCCACAGAGGACCCCGCCTTCCAGCCCAGAGGCCCCAGAGGCAACAACTACAACTACAACAACACCGCTATGGAGGTCAGTGGATCTGACGCCGTCCTCCTCCAATCAGAAACAGGGAATGTGAACCAGGGACTCCAGCAGCACACAGGATTTGAACCCAGAGCAGAGAGACAGAGTCTGGACACAAAGTGTGACATGTACGGGGGCCTCACTCTCCTTAAAGATTCTTTAAACCAGGTGTGGAGAGATGTAGTAGCGACTGATGATGGCGCCTCTGCTGCTCACAGTAAAGTAATGGACCTAGGGAGTGGCCCAATGGGGTCAGAAACGCAGACTAGCTCAGACATAGAAATGAGAAGTGCAGGGTTAGAAAACCACAGGTTTTCCCCCAAGGCGTTCCATTCCTCATCAGAACATGTGATAGTGATTGACTCTGTATCCAGTGGGCAGCAGATAGATAGAGATTTTGAGTGGGGTCAGGTGGGTACAGCTACTACACCACAGGTCAATGGGACTGGAAATAAGCAGGAAGTGGGAATGTTTAACAGAAACGCACCAATGAGTCGCCCTGTTCACCCTGATTCGATGAGAGACAACATGGCGCAATTGGTTTCACCCGGCTTTCAGTCCTCAGAGATAAATACAGGCATCCATCTTGACACAGGAAATGCAGGTGAGGCCAACCAAGCTAGTTGGTGTTCGTTGGCAAGCCTCCATAGACACTCTGAAATACCAGGAAGAGAAGTTCAACAAACAACTCATACCTCACTTCCTGTCAGCCATTTTAGACCAATCGCCACAACTTCCTCTCACTCAAGTAATTTTGCCACACACGTTAGACCTAGCACTGTAGAACGACCATATTGTTGCCCGAGCTGCAATAAGAAGTTTGTCCATGAGAGTGACTTGCGGCGTCATGCGTTCATCCACACCAGAAAGCGGACGTTCTCCTGTACCTTGTGTGAGAAGAGCTTTGTGTGCGCCAGCCATCTCAAAGTTCACCAGAACGTTCACACTGGAGAGAAGCCTTTCAGTTGTGCACAGTGCGGGCGCAGGTTCTCCCACTCCAGCAATCTGAAAAGACATCAGAAGCTTCATCATTGAGAACTGACACAGAATCAAGAGATTCCTATGGAAGAAAAGCTATGGATTAGCAGTATTTCAATTCAGTTATAGCAATACGCTATGAAAGTCCTGCCTACTTCCTGGATCATGTCCCTTGTTGTTTTTGAATGGGATTCAAGAGTAAATAATAAAGTTAATGAAAACACAGTATTTTAAGATATATGTACAGTTATATTTGTATTAGTATACAGTGGTGGAAAATGTACCCAATTGTCATACTTGAGTAAAAGTAAAGATACCTTAATAGAAAGTTACTCAAGTAAAAGTGAAAGTCACCCAGTAAAATACTACTTGAGTAAAAGTCCAAAAGTATTTGGGTTTAAATATGCTTAAGTTTCAAAAGTAAATGTAATTGCTAAAGTATTCTTAAGTATTGAAAGGAAAAGTATAAATCATTTCAAATTCCTTATCTTAAGCAAACCAGACGGCACCATTTTCTTGTTTTTAAAATGTACAGATAGCCAGGGGCACAATCCAACACTCAGACATTATTTACAAAAGATGCATTTGTGTTTAGTGAGTCCGCCAGAACAGGCAGTAGGGATGACCACGTGTTCTCTTGATAAGTGTGTTAATTTCACAATTCTCCTGTTCTGCTAAGCATTCAAAATGTAATTTTAGGTGTCAGGGAAAATGTATGGAGTAAAAAGTACATTATTTTCTTTAGGAATGTAGTGAAGTAAAAGTAAAAGTTGTCAAAAATATAAATAGTAAAGTAAACTACAGATACCCCTAAAAACTACTTAAGTAGTACTTTAAAGTATTTTTACTCAAGTACTTTACAACACTGTTAGTGTATTAGTTTGCTTCTATCCAATGTCTCTATGAAGGTTTTTGCGCAAAATACAAAAGGTGTTTACCCTCCACTACACCACTGATTATAACACAATAACAACAAGGCAACTACTATGAATTTCACTAAATACACTAACACACTAAATACACAATAAACTAAATGTCTCCATTCAGTAGATAGTGTATGCTCTGTCTCACTCACTCATCTCTCCCACTTAACCCCATCAGCAGTCAGCAGAGACAGAGGAAGGGGAACCAGACCTGCTGATCATCAAGGAAGAGGGAGAAGCAGACAACCAGGACTCTAGGACCAGCCACCCAGCCAGAACAGTGGAGGGCAGCAGAGAGCTAACCACCCAATCGGCTTCAGCCACCAACGAGGACCCCGCCTTCCAGTCCAGAGGCAACAACATCAACACCGCTATGGAGGTCAGTGGATCTGACGCCGTCCTCCTCCAATCAGAAACAGGAAATGTGAACCAGGGACCCCAGCAGCACACAGGATTTGAACCCAGAGCAGAGAGACAGAGTCTGGACACAAAGTGTGACATGTACGGGGGCCTCAATCTTCTAAGAGATTCTTTAAACCAGGTGTGGAGAGAGGTAGTAGCGACTGATGATGGCGCCTCTGCTGCTCACAGTAAAGTAATGGACCTAGGGAGCGGCCCAATGGGGTCAGAAACGCAGACTAGCTCAGACATAGAAATGAGAAGTGCAGGGTTAGAAAACCACAGGTTTTCCCCCAAGGCGTTCCATTCCTCATCAGAACATGTGATAGTGATTGACTCTGTATCCAGTGGGCAGCAGGTAGATAGAGATTTTGAGTGGGGTCAGGTGGGTACAGCTACTACACCACAGGTCAATGGGACTGGAAATAAGCAGGGAATGGGAGTGTTTGAGAGGAACGCACCTACGTTGCCAAGCCTTCATAGACACTCTGAAATACCAGGAAGGGGAGTTCAACAACCAGCTCATACCTCACTTCCTGTCAACCATTTTAGACAAATCGCCACAACTTCCTCTCACTCGAGTAATCTCGCCACACACGTTAGACCTGGCACCGTAGAGCGGTTGTACGGTTGCCTGAGCTGCCATAAGAAGTTTGTATACGAGAGTGACTTACAGCACCACGCTGTCGTCCACACCAGAAAGCGGGCGTTCGCCTGCACCTTGTGTGAGAAGAGCTTTATGTCCCGTACCGATCTGCAAATGCACCTGAACGTCCACACTGGAGCGAAGCCCTTCAGTTGTGAACATTGCGGCCGCAGGTTCTCCCACTCCAGCAATCTGAAAAGACATCAGAAGCTTCATCATTGAGAAATTGTACAGAGGCAAGAGATTTCTATAGAAAAAATATGTTGTAGCAATATCATGAGTTCATACGTAATTTGTTCTAACGTATTCTTATGTCTGCAGGATGTTTGCCTTGGTCCTCATACATTAACAATATAATGTGGTTCATATTTACATTATCTGTATAGACTTTTTTTCTTACCCAGGGACTGACTCCCAGGCAACCGATCATATGTTAGCCAACAAAATCACGTCTTCATATCTGGTAAGGAGAATTAGTCAACATTTTAAAATTAATAGATTTTATAGATAGTTTTTCATTATTTTGACCTGTAAGAAGTGTATTATCTAACATAGCCTACTGGCTAGAAAGGTAACTCCAAACACATTTTCGCTAAGCTCAGCTGTTTAGCTGATTTTAAACAAAGGTTAGCCATGTGTTGTCAAAAATGTACACTGGGGGCCAACAGTTTGGAATATTACTCATTCAAGGGTTTTTTCTTTATTTGCACTATTTTTTACATTGTAGAATAAAAGTGAAGACATCAACTATGACATAACACATATGGAGTCATGTAGTAACCAAAAAAGTGTTACGCAAATCTAAATATATTTGAAATTCTTCAAGTAGCCACCCTTAGCCTTGATGACAGCTTTTCACACTATTGGCATTCTCTCAACCAGCTTCACCGAATGCTTTTCCATCAGTCTTGAAAGAGTTCCCACATATGCTGAGCACTTGTTGGCTGCTTTTCCTTCACTGCGGTCCGACTCATCCCAAATTTGGTTGAGGTTGGAACCAAAAATCTCAAATTTGTCCTTTAGTAGTGGTTTCTTTGCAGCAATTCAACCCATGAAGGCCTGATTCACACAGTCTCCTCTGAACTGTTTATGTTGATGTGTCTGTTACTGTTACTCTGTGAAGTGTTTATTTGGGCTTCAATCTGAGGCTGGTAACTCTAATGAACTTATCCTCTGCAGCAGAGGTATTTCTGGATCTTCCATTCCTGTGGCGGTCCTCATGAAGCTGGTTGAGAGAATGCCATGAGTGTGCAAAGCTGTCATCAAGGCAAAGGGTGGCTACTTTGAAGGAACTCAAATATAAAATATGAACACTTTTTTGGTTACTACATGATTCTATATGTGTTATGTCAAAGTTTTGATGTCTTCACTTTTATTCTACAATGTAAAAAATAGTGCAAATAAAGAAAAACCCTTGAATGAGTAATATTCCAAACTTTTGGCCCCCAGTATTTGTTCAAGTCAAGAAAACTTATCAGCAGTCAGCGGCACTTGCCGCACTGGTAACCTATTGACTGGTAGCCTATTCGTGGGTGCTTTTTCAAAGCCTCTGTCAGACACTCCAATTAGTGTAATTGGCCCCAATTAGTGTAATTCGCTCAATATGTGTAAATTATAAATAAAGTTGACATCTTTAGAAAAAAGATATTCTCCTCTTTTCTACTGTAGGTATATATTCTGTTGTTGCTTAGCAATATTTATAAAAACATAATTTTCTACTGTAATTCAAAAGTTGTGTTCTTATAATAATACTGCAAGCCTCACACAAGTTATAGCAGATACTGAAATTGTACTGTGAGAGTGAAAAACTTTCTCATGAATTTGACCAATGGCTATTGCTTTTTGTTTTTTAAGTCAATCAATAAATATTTTCTAACATTGACCCTAAATATACTGAACAAAAATATAAACGCGACATGTAAAGTGTTGGACCCATGTTTCATGAACTGAAATAAAAGATCCCCGAAATGTTACATGCGCACAAAAAGCTTATTTCTCTCAAATTTTGTGCACAAATTTGTTTGCATCCCAGTTAGTGAGCATTTCTCTTTTGCCAAGATAATCCATCCACCTGACAGGTGTGGCATATCAAGAAGCTGATTAAGCAGCATGATCATTACAAGGGTGCACCTTGTGCTGGGGACAAAAAAAGGCCACTCTAAAATGCAGTTTTGTCACAACACAATGCCACAGTTTTGAGGGAGTGTGCAATTGGCATGCTGACTGCAGGAATGTCCACCAGAGCTGATGCCAGAGGATTTAATGTTAATTTCTCAACCATAAGCCGGCTCAAACGTTGTTTTAGAGAATTTGGCAGTATGTCCAACTGGCCTCACAGACCATGTGTAACCACACCAGCCCAGGACCTCCACATCCATCTTCTTTACCTGAAGGATCATCTGAGACCAGTCACCTGGACAGCTGAGTCTCCGGGAAGCTCATCTGTGTGCTTGTTGGCCTCACCGGGGTCTTGGTCTGACTGCAGTTCAGCGTCGTAACTGACATCAGTGGGCAAATGCTCACCTTCGATGTCTGGAGAAGTGTGCTCTTCACGGATGAATCCTGGTTTCACCATCAGGCAGGTGGCAGACAGCGTGTATGGTGCTGTGTGGGCGAGCAGTTTGCTGATGTCAACGTTGTGAACAGAGTGCCCCATGATGGAGGTGGGGTTATGGTATGGGTAGGCATAAGCTACGGACAACAAACACAATTCCATTTTTTTAAATGGCAATTTGAATGCACAGATATACCGTGAGGAGATCCTGAGGCCCATTGTCGTGCCATTCATCCGCTGCCATTCCCACTTGTTTCAGCATGGCCCCATATCAAGGATGTGTACACAAATCCTGGAAGCTGAAAATGTCCCAGTTCTTCATGGCCTGCATACTCACCAGACATGTCACCCATTGAGCATGTTTGGGATGCTGTGGATCGACGTGTACAACCGCATGTTCCAGTTCCCACCAATCTCTAGCAACTTCGCACATCCATTGAAGGGGAATGGGACGACAATACACAGGCCACAATCAACAGCCTAATCATCTCTATGCGAAGGAGATGTGTCTGTCTGCATGAGGCAGATGGTGGTCACACCAGATACTGACTGGTTTTCTGATCCACGCCCCTACCTTTACAGTATCTGTAACCAACAGATGCATATTTATTGATTTTTATTGATTTAACTAGGCATATCTGTAGTCCCAGTCATTTGAAATCCATAGATTAGGGTCTAATGAATTTATTTCAATTTACTGATTTTGTTATATGAACTGTAACTCAATAAAATCTTTGAAACTTGCATTTTTGTTCAGTATATTTAAATCACATTTTATTTGTCACGTGCCGAATACAACAGGTGTAGACTTTACTGGGAAATGCTTAGTTAGGAGCTCTTTCCTAACTATGCAGAGTTAAAAAGTAAGACAAATTGGAAATTGTAACTAAATTAAACAATTGTTTTATAACGATGCAAGGAGTACTGGCACAAAGTCAATGTGCAGGGATACGAGGTAGTTGAGGTAAAATGTACATGTAGGAAGCTTGTGTGTGTGAGCGTATGTAGTGTTGGAGCGTCAGTGTAGTATGTGTAAATGTGTGGGTAGACTCCAGCGAGCGTGCATGGAGTCAGTGCAAGGGGGAAAAATGCCTCGACTCAAGCTGTTTACGCCAAATCCTGACTCTGCCATCAACATGAAGCAACAGAAACCGGGAATTTTGTCAGACCAGGCAATATTTTTTTTAACTCCTCAATTGTCCAATGTTGGTGATCGCGTGCCCACTGGAGCCGCTTCTTCTTGTTTTTAGATGATAGGAGTGGAACCCGGTGTGATCGTCTGCTACAATAACCCATCCGTGACAAGGACCGACGAGTTGTGCGTTCCGAGATGCCGTTCTGCACACCACTGTTGTACTGCGCCGTTATTTGCATGTTTGTGTCCTGCCCGTTAGCTTGCGCGATTCTAGCCATTCTTCCAGTCAGCGGCAGTCCTGTGGGCGAAAACAGCTCGTTGATGAGAGAGGTCGAAGGAGAATGGCAAGAATCATGCAAGCTAACAGGCGGGCAAATAACGGCGCAGTACAACAGTGGTGTGCTGGACGGCATCTCGGAACGCACAACTCGTCGGTCCTTGTCACGGATGGGTTATTGTAGCAGTCGATCACACCGGGTTCCACTCCTATCATCTAAAAACAAGAAAAAGCGGCTCCAGTGGGACGCGATCACCAACACTGGACAATTGAGGAGTGGAAAAATATTGCCTGGTCCGACGAATCCTGGTTCCTGCTGCGTCATGCTGATTGCAGAGTCAGGATGTGGCGTAAGCAGCATGAGTCCATGGCCCCATCATGCCTGGTGCCGACGGTACAGGCTGGTGGCTGTGGAGAATATTTTCCTGTGCCAAGAAAATATTCCCCACACCATTACGCCACCAGCCTGAACCGTTGATACAAGGCAGGATGGATCCATGCTTTCATGTTGTTTACGCCAAATTCTGAGCCTACCATCTGAATGTCGCAGCAGAAATCGGGAATCATCAGACAAGGCAACGTTTTTCCAAACTTCTATAGTCCAATTTTGGTGGGCCCGTGCAAATTGTAGCCTCAGTTTCCTGTTCTTATCTGACAGGAGTGGCAGCCAGTGTGGTCTTCTGCTGCTTTAGGCCATCTGCTTCAAGGTTCGACGTGTTGTGCGTTCAGAGATGCTCTCCCGCATACCTTGGTTGTAACAAGTGGTTATTTGAGTTACTGTTGCCTTTCTATCAGCTCGAACCAGTCTGGCCTTTCTCCTCTGACCTTTGCCATCAACAAGGCATTTTTTGCCCAGAGAACTGCCGCTCACTGGATATTTTCTCATTTTCTGACCGTTCTCTGTAATCCCTAGAGATGGTTGTGCGGGAAAATCCCAGTAGATGTGTTACTATTAACTTTTTAATTTATCAAATATTTGTCTTACTTTTTAACTGCGCTGTTGAGAATGGGCTCGTAAGTAAGCATTTCACTGTAAAGTCTACACCTGTTGTATTTGGCGCATGTGACCAATACAATTTGATTTAGTAATATCTGAGTTATAATAAACCTGTTTGAGAGCTTTGTAGAGCTCATGCCTGTCAACTTAATTCATCGCTCTTCTTTTCAGGCCAAATCTACTGTCGAAGAGGGGGAATAGAGTCTGGACAGACAGAGAAGTATCCCCGACACTAAAAACGCAGAGCAAGGGAGAACTGTAGGATCGAAGTCCAGATTGACAGATTTCAACGGAAATGTCCACACGAAACAGATTTTTTATCCCCAAGGGTCATTTTCCATCAGGTTCCTCAAAGAGGGAAGCAACCCCGCCTTCCCAAATTTCAACAAGAAGCTCCACTTCTTCACCGAAAGGCATAGAAAAGCTGCCGCAACAGCTGACGTCTCGCTCGGCCAAGAGGCAGTTCCAGTGCAGCCACTGCTCCAAGCACTTCTCCCACAGCCAACAGCTGAAGATTCACGAGAGGGTGCACTCTGGAGAGAAACCTTTTCAATGTGTCTACTGCTGTAAGTGCTTCACCCAGTCCTGCCACATGAAGAAGCACATCCTCTTCAACACTCTCCTAGGTACAGATCTAGGATCAGATGCCTCTCCCACAATCCTAACCTCATCTAGGGGCAACTTCACACTACTCCACTCGGCATAATGATAGGCAGTGCCAGGAGTTTTTCCTCACTACATGACCAGACCAGGGAAAAAACTCCTGGCCCTAGTTGTAAGGGGAATGTCTCCACACTATGTTTCCCTCTGTGTGTAGTGGTTGTTTATTTAGTTCAACTGGCTTGATGCTTCGTCCAGAGAGGATTGATAATGTGAGTTATTACAGGTGCAGATTTGAAACATCCTTATGAATTTTAAACATCCTTAAGGCCTACCTGGTTAAATAAATACATAATAATGATAATTACATAGCTACAACATGGTTGTGGTCGAGTCCTCCTGTACAGTAGGTGGCAGTGTTAAACTTTAAATTCTACAGTCCAGCATATGATAACATTACTGCGATGAGGAAAACGAAGCTAGGAACAACCACAAACTATACATCTATCGATGTTTAGCTTCTGATCGATTAGTATTTGTTTTAATTGCTAGCTAGATAACTGTATATAATCACAATATATACAACGCAAAGACTGTTTCATTGAAAAGGGACCAAAAGCGTCGAGACAATGTCGGGTTCCGTGGTCGAGTTCCAGGGGCAGATAGCCTCAATCATGGAGGTTCTAGCCAATGCAGCTGTAGCAGAAATCTGCAAAGTTGTTGACGATGGCTATGCAGTTGTACATCTGGAGATGTCCCAAAGCCACAAGGAGAACGAATTTCTCCGGAGGAAAATGAAACTGATGGAACTTCAGATCGCCAGGTTTCGAGCAGAGAGAACAAAGTCTTCAGAGGGATCCGTCCACAACCGCTTCCATGGAATACGCCTGCTGAACAGACACGGCAATCGAGAGACTGCAACGACAGGTTGGTGATGATCCTGAATTTGAAAATGTTTACATAGGCTAAATTATTTGACCCCATCCATCAATTGTGTTTTGCAAAGTTCAAAGCAAGCTTAATACATCCATGATGTATGTATAATGTCAATACAGTTTGGGCCTAGCAGTATTATTGACATTCCAGGATGTATCATGCTTACTTTGTACTGTCAACACAGCTAGGATCATTCTAGCTATATAGACACAACATACGTCATTAACGTATTATACTTGCTTTGTTCTTTGTAAAACATCATTTGATGGATGGGGTCAAATTGAAGATGATCCTAATTTATTCAACCATCATACACTATTGGCCGGTTTCACAGACAAGGCTTAAGCCTAGTCCCAGACTAAAATGCCTGTTTGAGCTGTCTTAACTCAAAGCGACTTGCACAGATTTATTTTAAAGTAGTCGTAGATTTAGCCTATTCTGGATTAAACAAAGCCGATTGCAAGAGGGGGGGATTAGAGCTACTCCAGGACTAAATTGAATCTTAAATTAATCCTTCAAAGAGGCAGGTTTAATTTATGCTCAGTACTGTTTGTGAGGGAGCATGGACTATTTGGAATATCTAAATGAAGACCAACATGCACTACAGAGGCCAGCCAGACGAGTACTTGTGGGTAATCCATTAAATTACTTTGATGAAATACTTTTCGATACCGCTTTCGTATATGTACAAAGAAAAATGCATTGGAGATCTTTGCTTGAGGCTAGACTTTCCTCTCTGTCTCAAAGAGGAAGTCCTTTACCCAATTCTCTCCCAGTTCTGATGACTTTGAGGTTTTTGGCATCTGGAATCTTTCTTTGTGAAACTGATGATTTGTGTGATGCCAGTGAAGCAACTGTGCAGGGCTTTACACTAACTTTTTTCCCAAGGAGTACATGTGCTCCTAAATGAACAAAAATGTAGGAACACACAAAGACATTTAGGAGCACCGTGAAACATTTTCAAGTAACACAGAGTTTATTAACAAACAATTTATTACATACATATTTATACTGTGTGTGTGTGTGTGTGTGTGTGTGTGTGTGCGTGTACTAAGGGACACATCTGTGCAACAGCACATACCACCAAAATCCCACATTGACCCATGCCTACTAGACGCAAAGGATATCAGTTGTCCAGCTGCTTTTGTATGTTGCCCGTCTGGCACGCTTAGAGGTCAGCCAGCGGTCCACGGCAGGAGTGGGATGGAACTCCTCGACAGAAGGCCCCTCCAGGCTGAGCCTCATCAGGTCTTCGGTGGTGGAGACCCCAAGGCAGCATCTTGTTGAATTCTTAATCCGGTCCTGCGCAGAGAATCCTCTCTCACACTAGGCGGCTTAAATGGGCAGCACCAGCATAAAATATGATATCTTTCAATTTCATTTAAACTCTTACCATTAACTTATCAAAACCAACCATAGAAGGATACCCTGCATTACCACTCAGGACTGTTAGCCTACCTTGTAATCGTGCCTGTAGGGGTCCTTTGTCAACATGGTCTCCCACATGGTCTACTGTAGGACTTGTCCTTGAAATTGTGGCTGACCAGGATTTTCATCCCCTGCCACTCATCCTGGATTGCAGACATGTTGCACCCCGATTCTTACCTCTCTAGAGGCTCCTTGAAATGCCTCATCAGGTCTGCCACACCATCATCACCAAAGGTGAGAAGGCTGGCCTGGTCTTCTGGCCATGAGTCAGGATTTAGCACTCTGAAAGACTCCACTGGGTACTGGACACCCTCATCCTTCAGCAAACCACCAAACCTGGCTTAGATCATCCATGCCGATGTTGATGGCCGCCTCCATGTGCTGCTTCAGCTGGGGGTTGGTGAGGTCCGTGAAGCCTTTCAGATTCCCCTTCAGTGTTATTCCCTTTAACAGAAATAACACACACAGACACAGAGAGACACACACACACACACACACACACACCAACACACAATGAAATGTCTGGGGGAGGATCACGGTTAGGCCAAGTGAGGATAGCTCCTCAAACATCTCTGAGAGAAAATGGCAGAATACACAAAAGAGTGCATTCTCCATTTCCCGCTTTATCTGTTAAGTAGTGAGTAAATAAACGTACCTGTCAATTACTTGATTCTGAAAGTTCATTTGAGTCTTGAACCTATTTTTTTTAAAACTAGCGTGGTATTACATTTCCTGTGTAAAACTGACCTTCTTTGCCCGCCCTTGAACTTCCGCTGTTGTTGATGCTACGGCCAGGCGCTCCATGTGCTGCAGAACAACGGAGTACTGGCCTTCGTCAGTGGCAAGGTCCTTGTCTTGTCCATGCCGCTTGAACACTGAGGGCTCTGTGGACATGGGGGATCCAGCGAGTTCCCTTGATGCTAGACGGTGTGCAAATATCCACACCGAGCTCTTGCCCGAGAACTTAGAGCTCTGTAATTAACCCGGTCCCCCCAATGCATAGTGACAACTGTAAAGTTTGGTGGAGGAGGAATAATGGTCTGGGGCTGTTTTTCATGGTTCGGGCTAGGCCCCCTAGTCCCAGTGAAGGAAAATCTTAATGCTACAACATACAAAGACATTCTAGACATTTATGTGCTTCCAACTTTGTGGTAACAGTTTGGGGAAGGCCCTTTCCTGTTTCAGCATGACAATGCCCACGTGCATAAAGCGGGGTCCATACATAAATTGCTTGTCGAGATCGGTGTGGAAGAACTTGACTGGCCTGCACAGAGCCCTGACCTCAACCCCATCGAACACCTTTGGGATGAATTTGAACGCCGACTGCGAGCCAGGTCTAATCACTCAACATCAGCGAATTATTGGAAAGCCTTCCCAGAAAAGTGGAGGCTGTTATAGCAGCAAAGGGGGACCAACTCCATATTAATGCCCATGATTTTGAAATTAGATGTTCTTTTGATCATATGGTGTAGTTATGAAATGTATTTTTTTTAACCTCCCCTTCATTTCCAGGACCTACTTGGCAAAGCAGAGCCAGACTTTCCAACAGGAGTTTTGGGACCAGCAGTATTCAAAGATACAAACAGCCCATAGACGTGGACCAAGAGGATGTCTCTCCATCAAAGCATATGGCTGCTACAAGTGATGAGGTAAGTCACAATTTTAAAAGCCGATTTTAGACTCGCAGACTTACAATACCAGTCAAAGGTTTGCTCATTCTAGGGTTTTTCTTAATATTTACTATTTTCTACATTGTAGAATAATAGTGAAGTCATCAAAACTATGAAATAACACAAATGGAATCATGTAGTAACCAAAAAAGTGTTAAACATAATTTATTTTATATTTGAGATTCTTCAAAGTAGCAACCCTTTGCTTTGATGACAGCTTTGCACAATCTTGGCATTTTCGAAACCAGCTTCATGAGGTAGTCACCTGGAATGCATTTCAATTAACAGGTGCATTTCAATTAAATTTAAATAGTGGATTTTATTTCCTTCTTAATGCGTTTGAGCCAATCAGTTGTGTTGTGACAAGGTAGGGGGGTATACAGAAGATATCCCTATTTGGTAAAAGACCAAGTCCATATTATGGCAAGAACAGCTCAAATAAGCAAAGAGAAACAACAGTCCATCATTATTTTAAGACATGAAGGTCAGTCAATCCGGAAAATGTTAAGAACTTTGAACGTTTCTTCAAGTGCAGTCACAAAAACCATCAAGCACTATGATGAAACTGGCTCTCATGAGGACCGCCACAGGAAAGGAAGACCCAAAGTTACCTCTGCTGCAGAGGATAAGTTCATTAGAGTTACCAGAATTCAAGTAACAGACACATCTCAAGATCAACTTTTCAGTGGAGACTGCGTGAATTAGGCCTTCATGGTAGAATTGCTGCAAAGAAACCACTACTAAAGGACACTAATGAGAAGAAGAGACTTGCTTGGGCCAATAAACCCAAGCAATTAACATTAGACCGGTGGAAATCTGTACTTTGGTCTGATGAGTCCAAATTTGCTATTTTTGGTTCCAACCGCAGTGTCTTTGTGAGACGCAGAGTAGGTGAACGGATGTGTTCTGCATGTGTGGTTCCCACCGTGAAGCATGGAGGAGGAGGTGTGATGGTGTGTGGGTGCTTTGCATGATTTATTTAGAATTCACGGCACACTTAACCAGCATGGCTACCACAGCATTCTGCAGCGATACTCCATTCCATCTGGTTTGCACTTAGTGGGACTGTAATTTGTTTTTGAACAGGACAATGACCCAAAACATATATCCAGGCTGTGTAAGGGTTGTTTGACCAAGAACGAGAGTGATGGAGTGCTGCATCAGATGACATGGCCTCTACAATCCCCCAACCTCAACCAAAATGAGATGGTTTTGGATGAGATGGACCGAAGAGTGAAGGAAAAGCAGCCAACAAGTGCTCAGCATATGTGGGAACTCCTGCAAGACTGTTGGAAAAAGCATTCCTCATGAAGCTGGTTGATAGAATGACAAAAGTGTGCAGAGCTGTCATCAAGGCAAAGGGTGGCTACTATATTTTGATTTGTTTAACAGTTTTTTGGTTACAACATGATTCCATCTGTGTTATTTCATAGTTTTGATATCTTCACTACAATGTAGAAAATAGTAAAAATAAAGAAAAACCCTTGAATGAGTAGGTGTGCCCAAACTTTTGACTGATACTGCATATCTGTTTTAGTCTCACTCACCAGACACTTCCTCCTGGGGATGAGGTTATGTCTGTATAGATGTGTATGCCAGCACATTATAACCAGTGATGTTTGCGTGAGTAAAGTAACACTCTATACTTTCAATGCATTTTTGCGCCAAAGGTTTGTAAACTCTCCACAACCCCACTAATTATAATACAATAACAACAAGGCAACTACTATGAATTCAACTGAATCTCATGCCATGCACATATCTCCATTCAGTAGATAGTGTATGCTCTGTCTCACTCACTCATCTCTCCCACTTAACCCCATCAGCAGTCAGCAGAGACAGAAGAAGGGGAACCAGACCTTCTGATCATCAAGGTGGAGGGAGAAGCAGACAACCAGGACTCTAGGACCAGCCACCCAGCCAGAACAGTGGAGGGCAGCAGAGAGCTAACCACCCAACCTGCTGCAGCCACCAACGAGGACCCCACCTTCCAGCCCAGTGGCCCCAGAGGCAACAACTACAACAACAACACCGCTATGGAGGTCAGTGGATCTGACGCTGTCCTCCTCCAATCAGAAACAGGGAATGTGAACCAGGGACAACAGCAGTACACAGGATTTGAACCCAGAGCAGAGATACAGAGTCTGGACACAAAGTGTGACATATACGGGGGCCTCACTCTCCTTAAAGATTCTTTAAACCAGGTGTGGAGAGAGGTAGTAGCGACTGATGATGGCACCTCTGCTGCTCACAGTAAAGTAATGGACCTAGGGAGTGGCCCAGTGGGCCCAGAAACGCAGACTAGCTCAGACATAGAAATGAGAAGTGCAGGGTTAGAAAACCACAGGTTTTCCCCCAAGGCGTTCCATTCCTCATCAGAACATGTGATAGTGATTGACTCTGTATCCAGTGGGCAGGAGATAGATAGAGATTTTGAGTGGGGTCAGGTGGGTACAGCTACTACACCACAGGTCAATGGGACTGGAAATAAGCAGGAAGTGGGAATGTTTAACAGAAACGCACCAATGATTCACCCCGAATCGATGAGAGACAACACTATGCAATTGGTTTCACCCAGCTTCCGGCCCTCAGAGATAAATACAGGTATGCATCTTGGCACAGGAAATGCAGGTGAGGCCAACAAAGCTAGTTGGTGCTCGTTGGCAAGCCTCCATAGACACTCTGAAATATCAGGAAGAGGAGTTCAACAACCGGCTCATACCTCACTTCCTGTCTGCCATTTTAGACCAAGTGCCACAACTTCCTCTCATTCTAGTACTCTCACCACTCACGTTAGACAAGGCACCGTAGAACAACCGTACAGTTGCCCAAACTGCCATAAGCAGTTTGTCCATCAAAGAGACTTGCGGCAGCACGCTGTTGTCCACACCAGAAAGCGGGGGTTCGCCTGCACCTTGTGTGAGAAGAGATTTGTGTGCGCCAGCCAGCTACAAATGCACCAGAACGTTCACACTGGAGAGAAGCCTTTCAGTTGTGCACAGTGCGGGCGCAGGTTCTCCCACTCCAGCAATCTGAAAAGACATCAGAAGCTTCATCATTGAGAACTTACACCGAAGCAAAAAAAAAATCTGTTATAGCAATATCGTGAGTTCAAACGTAATTTGTTCTAACGTTGTCATATGTTTGTCTCATAAGTTTACATTCACATTTGTTACATTTGAGTAATTTAGCAGACACTCTTATCCAGAGCGACTTACAGGAGCAATTAGGCTTAGTTGCCTTGCTCAAGGGCACGTCGGCAGATTTTTCACCTAGTCGGCTCTGCGTTTCAAACCAGCGACTTTTCGATTACTGGCCCAGCACTCTTATCCGCTAGGCTACCTGCCGCACAACCTCGTCTCGGGGTATTTCGTATTATTCTTAACGTAAATCTGAGATACACTAAATGTAGTATGTTACGCTTCGTGTTGTATGTATTAATTTGTGGATGTCCATCCATTTCGTATGATATGTTACGATTTACGATTTGTATGATATTTTCAGAATGAGAAAAATTTACAATAAGTTACGAATTTGTAAATGTACAATATGTTACAAATTTGCTAAATGTATATGTTATGAATTCCAATTTGTTGTGGCTAATGGTTAGCTAGGGGTTAGGGTTATGAGTTATATATTTTTTATTTAATTTAACTAGGCAAGTCTGTAAAGAACAAACTCTTATTTACAATGAAGGCCTACACCGGCCAAACTCGGACGACGCTGGGCCAATTGTGCGCCGCCCTATGGGACTCCCAATCACTAAAGTTGACCACGATGAGATTTGAACACTCAACCATTGGGTTGCTAGACGTTTGCGTTATATGCCCACCCATCCACCCCGACCAACCACACTCCTTTCATTGCCTTAACTAACCTCCTTTATTATGTAACCATACCAAACGCAACATATCATACTAATTTTAATTACTATGTTACATCTAGTCAATGAGACAAGGCTGGTTTACAATACAATGTGGTTCATATTTACATTATCGGCATAAACTGTTACCTTTTCTTACTTCCTTTGCTCCTTCAAGGCCAACAGCATCACTCACATTGACTGTTAAAGTTGATAATGGTTGTTTTATAATAATAATAATAATAATAGCAGATCCTGCAATTGTACTGTGAGAGTGAAAAACTGCTTGTTCTTTTGTACCAATTTAAATTAAATCCTATAATTCCCTCAATAAATAATATTTTTTAAAGATTTTCATGGTGCCTCTTGGCTTTTTCTTTGCAACTCTGCCTAGAAGGCCAGCATCCCGGAGTCGCCTCTTCACTGTTGACGTTGACACTGGTGTTTTGCGGCTACTATTTAATGAAGCTGCCAGTTGAGGACTTGTGAGGCGTCTGTTTCTCAAACTAGACACTCTAATGTATTTGTCCTCTTGCTTAATTGTGCACCGGGGCCTCCCACTCCTCTTTCTATTCTGGTTAGAGCCAGTTTGCGCTGTTCTGTGAAGGGAGTAGTACACGTTGTACTAGATCTTCATTTTCTTTGCAATTTCTTGGATGGAATAGCCTTCATTCCTCAGAACAAGAATAGGCTGACGAGTTTCAGAAGAAAGTTATTTGTTTCTGGCTATTTTGAGCCTGTTATCAAACTCACAAATGCTGATGCTCCTCAACTAGTCTAAAAAAGGCCAGTTTTATTGCTTCTTTAATCAGCGCAACAGTTTTCAGTTGTGCTAACATAATTGCAAAAGGGTTTTCTAATGATCAATGGATTAGCTAACACAACGTGCCATTGGAACACAGGAGTGATGGTTGCTGATAATGGGCCTCTGTACGCCTATGTAGATGTTCCATTAAAAATCAGTACAATAGTAATTTACAACATTAACAATGTCTACACTGTATTTCTGCTTTTCTTTAAAAAACAAGGACATTTCTCACATTTCTTCCAAATTAAATAATTCAGTTGGCAGGAAATTGTTTTCCTTTCAAAAGTACAGGAAATGATTGCAGTCCAATTTGAGTTTTAAATGTTTTGAGGACAGAGAAGCTTCAGAATTTCTGTGTCCAAGAGTTAAGTCAGTAAATGAACAACTTAATTCAAACCATTTGATCAATAATATAGACTAATAATAGCTGAGTTATAATAGAGATGCATTCTTTTTAGAGCTTTGTAGAGCTCATGCCTGTTGACTTAATTCCTCCCTCCCTCTTTTCAGGCCAATTCTACTGTGGAAGGTGAGAGAGACCTCCAGCCATGGAAGAAAGAAGCAGCTCTGAGGGAGATGCCAGGTAATGGTGAATGGATTGCTGTAATGAAAAATGACTGACTACCTCATTGTTTTATTTGATTGCATATGACCATCATACTTGTGTTGTCTCTTCAGGCACTGACAGTGGCCAGAGAATACCGGGCCCAGACACACAGACCTCTCCAGATACGGACCAATCAGAGTTCACTGAGCAGCTCAGAACCAAACACTGCATAGTGAATGTCAACAGATTAGACACAGTTTTCAAGTCAGATCCGGAGCCTGAGAGCCTGAGCCAGATGCTCCAACACACAGGTCCAGGACCTGTTGCTAAACAGCAGTGCAGCCTGAACCCCGAGAGAACAACCGCCATGCCTGGAACCTCCCGTAAGCGAAGAGGCAGTGACACAGCGACTGAGCGGCCATCTTGTTCTAGTTATGCTGCCGAGACAGTCTTAGGAAGCCCCTTGCCTCTCACAAAGGTGAACCCCATTCTTCCTGTTCCTCAGATGGTGAGGGGTGAACACGAGAATTCCCAGGGCGGTTCAGAGGTCAAGTCTGAGGTCATAGTTATCGACCCCCTTCCTGTTGATGAGGGGGAAGATGGGGATGGCACGCCCTCTTCGTGGAGACAAGGTGACATCATGGAACCCAGGCATCATCAAGGAGGACATAGTGAAGCGGATGCCATGCTTCTTGGAGGACATTCGAGTAACACTTATCATCATCATCCTCACCCAGGTGTCCAGGCAGCAGCGAGACAGAACTCACCTGAGAATCTGTTCTACACCACTGGTATGGACGGCGCTTTCGACAACCG
Organism: Thymallus thymallus; assembly: GCA_023634145.1. Taxonomy (NCBI): domain Eukaryota; kingdom Metazoa; phylum Chordata; class Actinopteri; order Salmoniformes; family Salmonidae; genus Thymallus; species Thymallus thymallus. The sequence goes on along the minus strand of CM042424.1, from coordinate 2,524,573 downwards.
ACTCGGCACCTTTCAGAACCCCGCAACCACCGCCTCTGCTCCATTCACCGTGGGAACCGGGGAGCTGCAGTACCCCTCCTGGGTAGATTTCCCTGGAAGCGCCCCTGACACCCACCTGGGTGACATGACTGGGACTCATCAGGACAGAGCGGAGAGGGCGAAGTCCTACAGGTGCACCTTCTGCGGGAGGGAGTACCCTCACCTGTGCCAGCTCAAGATGCACCAGAGGGTCCACACTGGGGAGAAACCGTACGAGTGCGCCCAGTGTGGGAAGCAGTTCAGCCAGCTGTGCGGCCTTAAGCGGCACCAGAGGGTACACACAGGGGAGAAACCTTTCAGATGCGCTCAATGCGGGAAACAGTTCTCTCATTCCAGCAACCTGAAAGTGCATCAGAGCGTCCATACCGGGGAGAAACGGTTCCACTGCGCCCAGTGTGGAAAGAACTTCTCCTTTCTGAGCAATCTGATAAGACACCAGGCAGTTCACGCACGGAAATGATAGGTTGTGTTGTATTGATTGTTTTGTGTTGATTTAGGATTGTGTTTTGTGAATTGATTGATTGTTCAACCAGTTAGCAAGTTGGACATTTCAGAGTTTCCTAGTTCCGACTAGCACATAAACAGTTTCCCTGTTCTTTGTATTGTCCTATTTTTTTTCTCTTCTGGACATTATTTTGTATTATGGAGCCATTTGTAAAAAAAATAATAAAAAAAATACTCAAGGTTTGCTGCAGATTGTTATATTGGTATCGTGTTGTCTAAAAGGTTCAACTTTTTATTGTATAAATTCATACAGTATTTGTGAAGTGTTAAGTAATAATCAGGCCAAACATGCTTGTGTTAAAGTTCAAAAGTTATTTGTGATGTTTTGAGAAATAAACCAACTAATGGGAAATGTGAAGAATGTCATTTGTCTTTGAGAATAATAAATTGAGCTTTATCTCAGCAAAGACAATCAACTCTGTGCTCTCAGTGTTTACGTTAAATTGTCTCCGGAAGTAGATGGTTTAACCCTGGAAGAAGGTCTTGCGCGGGAAAGTTTGTTTACTAGCACGGTAGCTAGCCTTACTAAGGTTGGCTCCATAGCATTTATTGCCATGGTTATCAATTGTGTCGCAGAAATGGAACGTAAATCACAGGAAATAGACGTTGTGGTGAAAGCTGCAGAGTACTTCCTGGTACGAGATGTAATAGAGGTACAGAGTGTGTTGATGGGGGTTGTCACGTACTCCCAGGCCGTTACCATGGTGTACTGTAGCGGATAGGTTCAAGTGGTGGAATGGGTAGTAGGGTTTTTATTGAATGTAGATGGCAGCTGCAGAGAAGTACCTGGGTGTACTAGATTTTACTGCAGAATAGGTCATTTATATATTTTTGTATATATTTGTATGAAATATTGGTATATACGTGTAGGGTTAGTTTGTGGTACAATGTTTTCCTTATAGGAACAGGAATAATAAAGATAATTTAATGTAGGTAGGCAATGACTGGCCTCACACTTTAGTACAGTAGGTGGCGGTGTATGCATAAATTGGATGCGATCCGCCAACCCAATCCCGAAGAAGAAGAAGAAGAAGAAGAAGAAGAAGCAGCAGCTAGGCTGTTTGTGCTGCCAGCTAAATAATAACAAAGATGTCAAACGAAGACGGGTTTCGTGCGCGTGTAGCTTCAGTTATGGAAACTTTAACAGCAACCGCCGTACGAGCAGTGTGTCAAATAATGGAGGAAAGCTACGCTGCTCTTCGTGTGGAAATGGAGTGTAGCCATGAACCCAACTTGAAGCCCCTGGAGATGCAGATTGGCATAGTGATGGAGAAGGAGGAGACTGGGCAAGCATGGTACCCGTGCCGTTCTTCTGACAGTATTCAAATGGCCGGTGAGATCACAAATCAAATGTGTCACTTACCGTGAAATCCGTATTTACAAGGTTTACTAAACCAACAATTCATTTTTTTGTTAGAAAATATTTTGCTAAAATAAATCAAATAGACTAGACTAAAGTAAAACAAAGTAACAATAAAATAACAATAACGAGGCTATTTATACTGCGGGTACCGGTAACGAGTCAATGAGCGGGGATACAGGTTAGTCGACGTAATTGAGGTAATATGTACATGTAGGTAGGGTTAAAGTGATAATGCATAGATAATAAACAGCGAGTTGCAGCAACTTAAAAAGGCGGTCATGCAAATAGTCAGGGTAGCCATTTGATTAACTGTTTAGCAGTTTTATGGCTTGGGTTAGAAACTGTTAAGGAGCCTTTTGGACCTAGACTTGGCGCTCCGGTACCTCTTACAGAGAGAACAGTCTATTACTTACTGGAGTAATAGACTGTTGGAGTCTTGGGACAATTTGTAGGTAATTTCCTATCCTCGATGGCAGGAAACTTGGCGTCAGTGATGTACTGGGCCGTACAAGCTACCCTCTGTAGTGCCTTGCGGTCGGATGCCGAGCAGTTGCCATACCAAGCAGTGATGCAACCAGTCAGGATGCTCTCGACGGTGCAGCTGTAGAACTTTGAGGATCTGAGGACCCATGCCAAATCTGTTGGTAATGTGGACACCAAGGAACTTCAAGCTCTCGACCCGCTCCACTACAGCCCTGTCAATGTGGATGGGGGCGTGCTCGGGCCCCCCTTTTCCTGTAGTCCACGATCAGCTTCTTTGTCTTGCTCACGTTGAAGGAGAGGTTGTTGTACTGGTTTCAGGTGGTGGCAAGGCAATTCAAGCATAGCCAAAATGCAGTGATAATGTATAGGGCCTATAGCCTACTGAACAAACCTCATTGATACAGAACTGTTTTTAATTGGTTAATGTTGCATACATAGGCTGATGTTTTTAAAAAAAACTGAGTGGAAGAGCTCTGATTGTATTTTGACTCAGAAAAGGTTGGTGACCACTGATCTAGAGGTTAGCTCTTCCCTGGACCAGAGCTAGAAGATTGCTAGCAACCTATAACCCTGTATGGTTGGTTGCTTGGCCCAAAAAAGTATTGGGTTAGGGTTAACTGGACAGTTTTATCTCAATCTCGTCATTCAAAGACTCAATCATTGACACTCTTACTGACAGTTGTGGCTGCTTTGAGTGATGTATTGTCATCTCTACCTTCTTGCCCTTTGTGCTGTTGTCTGTGCCCAATAATGTTTGTACCCTGTTTTGTTTTGCAAGCTATCACCCAGGTGAACACTACACATTGGGGGTGTCTGAAGAGGTCAGTTGTCCCCAATAACTGTGGGATCCAATGTAAATCCCTTTATAAGTACAGATCATCATTAGCTGTGAACCTATGCAGTCAATGTTATGGGAACTCTTTTCTAGTAAGTTTAGATATTGTGGAATATGGGCCTTTCATAGCTAGAGAACAATAGGCACATCCCTGTGATTCACAGTTACCCTCATCTTAAGTGGTATGTTACCCCACCAGGTTTGAGAAAGGACCCTGTTGAGGAACAGGAGGATGAAGAAGAGGCCAGCGGTGCTGATATGGAAGACGATCCCATAGATCATGATGATTACACGCCACTGTTACAGATGTCATCGCAAGGACCATCACAGTCTGTTAAACCAAAGACAACATCCTCTTTGGTTAAGCTTACTGAAGATGAGGTCAGTGGAGCTTGTGATCATATACTAGGGGCCTAATTCATAAATTAGAATATACTAGGAGCCTAATTCATAAATGAGAATATACTAGGGGCCTAATTCATAAATGAGAATATACTAGGAGCCTAATTCATAAATGAGAATATGTAAATTACACACGTTTCATAGCAAATTATATGTTTCAACAACATGTACGGACAATACCAAGGTAAACAATGCAACTTCTTAATGTTAAAACAAATAAGCAGCATAATTTAATGTTTCATATCTATCTAGCTTAGCTAGCTAACTTGCACTAAGAGTTGGCTAGCTAACGTAGGTAACGTTAGCTCTGTTAGCTAGATTGTGGCATTGCTGAAATGTGAACATTCCATGATATTTGCTATCCAACGCAACACACTATGGAGCCAGTAATGTGTTATTGCCAGTGCCTGTTTGTATGTGGTGTCAGATTTTTTTGTATTATTATTATTGTATTTACATTAAGTTATTTGTTACAGATGCACCATTCGATTGTTCCTGTCAATTCTTTACTATCACTCACAAGATGCACAACCTGCTGCAAATTGTTCCACTGTCCACTTTGTCTCAGCTTTAAACCAACCAAACGCTCAAGATTACAGCGCCATGTAGATGTGCATCTGAAAAATGCAGTGTCCTTCAAAGGTATGCTGATGTTTTAACCACGTAGTCTCGTAGATTGTATTATCATTCTTGTCAAGATGTGCTTTACTAATTTGTCTCATTTTTCTAGATAAAAAGATTTGTAAATGCAATTTGGACTGTAGGACAGATGGCCATTATCACTGCCCCCAGTGTAAGAGAACTATCATCAGGAGGGATGCCATGACAAGTCACCTGCTGTTGTGTCAAGGGGCTTCAGCTCCTGTTAAATCATCTGCGCTGCCCTCCATGCCTGCTGTACCCTCCACACCCTTGGTACCGCCCACGCTTGCTGTAAACCAGCGTATTAAAATCACCCCTCATAACCAACCGCCTCAAAGTCCAGCCTATAGGCCTCTAACCACTGTGTGTGATCACTGTGGTTTTGTGCTCCTGAGAAAGAACTTGAAGCAGCACCTGCTGAGGAAACACCCAGAGATCACCACTCCATTGGAGGTAGCAAAAGCAGACTCTTTGTCTGTGGCACAACAACACTGCACCATGAAACATGCTGAAGGGACCAGGCGGAGACTGAGACAGAGACGGACAGCCACCTGCTCCATGTGTGGGCGTACGGTGACCATGAAGAACATGAGAGCACACATGAACAGAAAACACCCTGATTCCTGGTAGATGCAAGCAGAGGCATCATAGCCTGATCCCAGATATGTTTGTGCTTTTGCCTACTCCATTGTCACTTAAAACGGTTTGGCAATGACACAAAGTGGAATGTATTCTGTGTATAACAAATCTTGTAAATTCATGTTGTATATTTCTTACCATGCAAATAGAGAAAATTGAATTTGTTAATCTGACCACTCAGTTTCAATGGTTTACATGTATGGCCTGGCTGCCAGTTCCCACTTCCAAGGCCTGAGTGCTAGTCTTGCAAACAAACAATTGGGGAGGTGAACTATGGAGACATTTTTGTTATTTTGAATATTTATAGCAGTCTCTATAACTTGTTAAAGTTGACTATTGTACAAAGTCAGTCCCAACGAACAATGGTTGTTCAAATCAAGGCTATTCTTACAACACGTAAATTGAAGTTATAAGTTATATAGCTTAGTATGTTATAGCTTAGTATGTTATAGCTGTAGAAACGTACATAGCATCTCATAAAATCAAGAAAATGAGAACGTTTCTCACTTGGCAGTAAGGTGTGGCTGTGTGCTGTTTTTTGTTTTTTAAAATTATTATTCACTTGAGAAATTTTGTCCAGGCATTTTGTCTTGTTGATTTTGTTTAGTGGGAGAACAAAAAACGCCACTAATTTCGTATTGATATTTGTGGGTATCAAATAAATTCTCAACAAAGGATGTATGAAGCTGCTAGAATCAATGGCTTATCTAAGCTTGTATTTACGGTATTTCACCGGCCCGCCCATCTCGTCAGCTGTCCGGAACTAATCAGAAAACTTCCGGAAGAGGTGTGAAAAGGTGAAGGCTCCATCTGGTAACAAAGAAGACGGCCCTTGATGTATCCTTCTCATCGCACATCACAGTAGGATCAAATTAGATCGTTTGTCGCAGTCTACTTGGTAACCATGTCTCACGAACTCGCTTTTCGTTGTCGTGTTACTTCTATTATGGAAGCTTTGACAGCAACAGTCGTGCAAGAAATCTGTCAATTTATGGGAGAAAGCTATTCTGCTCTTAGAGTGGAAATGTTGCATGAACAAAATAAAGAGACAAGGATGGAGAAGCCAGTGAACTGCCTTGAGAACGTTTCTAAACCTGGTGAGATGTTGACATTTAGCTATTTAGTGTAGAACACACATATTAACGTCTGGTTTACATTCATGGTTTAACACGGAATAACCTCTGAGTGCTTATACCACCACTATAACGGTGTCGGTCAAATAAAAATGATGTACAGTATGAAATCATTAATGTGTCTATTTTCATTATTTGTATGTTAGATAGCCCACCAAGTTTCGGAAACTTTCCAGTCGTGGGGCAAAACCTTAATAAACAAGAGGCCAACTATCATTGGCTAGAAGACGGTGCTGTTTTTGAAGGTCTAGCATCACCGGTGCCAGAGAACAAGAGACGAGAGTCATCGCAGCCACCTGGTCAGATTACAGACACGGTAAATTCAGCTTGGTTTGGTCACCTACTTTGTAAGGGAGGACCACCACACGAGCTGTCTGTTGTTGATGCATCCCAGACATAACTGGCTGTAGTTTAGGACATTATTAATCAATAATGACATTGTATTTTGGAAGGTACCATGGCCAGTATGGCTCATCAAACAGGAGGATATGGCTGATGATGATCTGCAATCGGAAGGTCAGTTGAAGCAACTATTTTCAATCACGATATAAAGGCTTTTATTTCCCAAGTAGTAGATTGGGTATTTTTCATAATTCTATCAATTATTTATTTTTGTAATAATACTGTTCCAAAAACAAATGTATAAATACGAACACACACAAACAATGACTACATCTCATCTGCCCAGACCGGAGTGTTCCCACCCACATCCCTAGTGCCTGCATTATTGTGCCTGCATTATTGAATTGTACCAATTCGTTTTTCTCGGTCGCCCATGCTATTTAAATAATAAAATCATTCGATTTTTCCATTGTAAATCCTGGCGGATTGATTGACTGACAAGTTTTAAGTATACGTTTTTCATACATGAGTGATGAAAAAAAGATTCGTCCAGCCCATTGGGTATCTCACTACAACCCCATATGCCATGTCTTGAATATGCAGACAGACTGATTAAAAGTAATTTTACATTGTAATACTTCTGACAGCCAACTTTGTAGCCCACAACTTCCGGACATTATAGTATTCCCAGAAAGCGGGATTATTGAGTCATTATTAGTTTTACACTTAAGACATGACTCTGCTGTTGTGTAGTAAATTCTATATATTAGTTTATACTGGATTAAGCGTTAACTGTAGTTATGGTCAACTTTCCCTCCATCTTGTGCAATCAATTTTTTAAATCTTGGTTCCAATAGTTTTTATTTTTTTCTAAGATGTGAGTTGGATATGCTCTCTGCATTCTATCAAACATGAAGACAGGACCGACTGATTAGATTTTCGGGAATCAATGTGGTCTTTTTTTTTTTTTTTTTTTTTTTTTAATTTTCACAAAGTAAACTATCCCTTTTAATGGCACACTGTACAGTAAACCCAACTCTGTGACATTCATTGTTGGTGACTTCCTTTCCAGGTTACGGCGAGTGGATTCCAGAGACTCACAAGGCCAACCAGAATATCACAGGAGAAAGTGATGCGGAAGAGAGAAGTCAAGCCTCTGGGGAATCCAAAGAACTTGAACTCGAAGACTTCAAGAGAGAAGTTCAAGACAGTCCGTTGCTGGTGTCCAATGAGGATGCTTCAACACCCATAAAGACAAAGTATAAAACACGCATGTTAGAACACACAGGGAAGCCCCGTTTTCGCTGCAATATCTGCGGTGAGAAATTCCAGCGTCAGAGCGGCTTGACCAGGCACCAGCGGCACAAACACAACACAGTGGAAACCTACAGTTGCTCTGTGTGTGGGAAAGGGTTCACCTACATCAAGTCCCTCAACACGCATGAGCTCACGCACTCTGACGTCTCTATCAGTTCAACTATAACTCTGGATGAAGCCAAGGCAAGGAAAAGACATCTGACTGATGAACCCACAGACAGAAATGCAGCGAGAGATGTGAGTCGTGTAAAATGTTGCCCATTACCAGTACCTTGAAGATCTGCGGCTGATCACAAGGCTTCTATTGTTTTTCTAGATGATCAGTGCCATCCTTCACTCAAAGCCCGGTGGAGAAAAGGTATTCCAGGAGTATGCCAAAACCAAAGGTCTTACGGATAGCACACGGAGACTGATGGTGAACATTATTGTGGCCGATATGATGGAAAATCATGGGTACGTATGATGACAAACTATAATATTTAACAGTGCATGATTTTAGTCAAACTTAAAGGTATGGGTTACCCCAAAATGAAAGTCTGTGAGATGATTTCAAACCTTGAAAGTAGACAATGTACTGTATGCCCACATCCCACACCTTTGTTTGGTAGATAAGGCCATTTCTCATTCCAAAAGGAATGGAAGATTGGTACAGTTTGTCACTGTTGGGTTGCCAATTCTTTCCATATAGCTGCAAACCACTGGTTTTAGAATGTGAACATGCCTTGACAGTAGTGTACTTTTGAGGTATGAGTACATCTTAAAAGCTTTTATTTTAGGGTTCCCGTTGACATCAGCTCCATTACTGTGGCATTGTGATTTTAGGTGGAATCGGCTGATGGTCGCTTTTACTATAATTGTTATTTTTTATTTTATTTTCCTCAAAGTAGGATCCCCCCATCAAGTGTCCGCACATACTACGCCCTGGGGATTGTGACTTTATTCCCCTACTTGAATGATCCAGATTCAGAGAATGGCTATGTAAGTATGAACGTAGGACTGAATTTAGGGCGGCAGGTAGCCTAGCGGTTAGTGCGTTGCGCCAGTGCCAACAAGGTGAAAAACCTGTCTGTGTCCTTGAGCAAGGCACTTAACCCTAATTTGCTCCAGGGGCTGACCCTGTAGGTAGGCCGTCATTGTAATTAAGAATTTGTTCTTAACGAATTTGCCTAGTTAAATAAAGGTTAAATAAAATAATTATCTCTCGGGATACCAGGCCTAGAGTTCCAGGACATTAAATGGTGTTGATCATTTTGACTGTTCTTCTTGATTGACAGGAACAATATTACGATGCAGCTAGTGGGTCTGGTTACCTGACCTGGAGAATAAAGACAGTGGGGCGTAACAAATCATGTAAGACCAAGAAGAGAACCAAGCCCACCTATCAAAATGGTCCCAAGGCTCAGCGAAGTTTCCCTTCAGCTGTTGAGCAACTGCCAGTTGATGAATCCATAGGCACAGCAAAGTTCCTCCTGCACGGTATTATCCCAATTCTTTGCTAAAGGGGATAGTCCATCAAAATACCCACATCTTATTTTCACTCATCCGTTATCGGTTGATCGAGACGCTTGGTAAATCATTGTCGGATTGTTTTTGTAATGTCCATCAGATTCTAGTTAGAGCACTTTAGCAGTTAGTGGTAATGGTAGGGAGTTTTTCTTTTTTTTTTGCTGAATTCTCCCTGAAAGTTACAACTTTAATATTTCAGATGAACAAGTGTCCATGTCTGAGGTCTCTATCTGCTCAGTTGGGTCCGAGTCCTCTGGATCAAATGTAATTCTAGAAAAAAGAAAAAGACGTCTGACTGATGAACCCACAGACAGAAATGCAGCGAGAGATGTGAGTGGTGTAAAATGTTGCTGTTATCTCCGTTACTAGTGTGTTAGTGATATTACTTTAAAACACATGTAGCCGTTTCTTCTCCGCCTATTTATATTCCATTATCTTCTTACCCATTACCTTGAAGATGTGCGGCTGATCACAAGGCTTTTATTGTTTTTCTAGATGATCAGTGCCATCCTTCACTCAAAGCCAGGAGGAGAAAAGGTACTCCAGGAGTATGTGAAAACCAAAGGTCTTACAGATAGCACACGGAGACTGATGGTGAACATTATTGTGGCCGATATGATGGAAAATTATGGGTACGTGAATAATTCAATGTGTTAGAACTGTTTGATGACAAAAGCTGTATTACGTTTAACGGTGCATGGTTTTAGTCAAATTTAAAAGTACCTGTGTGATTATACTGGGTGTTAAATCCTCCAGCACCATCCGTCATCTTTAGACAATAACGTGGTGGGGCTGATCCCTCAGCTTTAGACCAAACCATGTGGTGGGGCTGGCTGCAGTTTTGCTGAGAAATGAATCACTGATGGTAGCTTTTACCAGAATTTTTACCAAAATTCAAATAACTTTTATTTCCTGAGTGAACTTCATATGTACTGATAGGTGGATGTATACAAGACACATTACAACATAAAACACTGTATTTTATATAACTATTTTTTTTAATTGTCACATTTAAAAAAATCTTCCTCGAAGGAGGATCCCCCCATCAAGAGTCCGCACCAACTACGCCCTGGGGATTGTGGCTTTATTCCCCTACTTGAATGATCCTTATTCAGAGCATGGCTATGTAAGTATGAACGTAGGATTGAATTCTCTCAGGTGATACCAGGCCTAGAGTTCCAGGACATAAATGGACATGAAATGGTGTTGATAATTTTGAACTGTTTTTGATTGACAGGAAAAATATTACGATGCAGCTAGTGGGTCTGGTTACCTGACCTGGAGAATAAAAACAGTGGGGCGTAACAAATCATGTAAGACCAAGAAGAGAACCAAGCCCACCTATCAAAATGGTCCCAAGGCTCAGCGAAGTTGCCCTTCAGCTGTTGAGCAACTGTCGGGGGATGATTGCAGAGAGGCGATATCTGTGCTTCAGCATACAACTAATGAGTCACTGGTTAAAGAGAAGATGATGGCGACGTACCAATACAGACAGGAGATGGTTCGTGATCTGGAGAAGTCCTTAACTGTCCTAGATGTCTTCCCAAGATTCCTTGACACTACAGGCTTGGTGAGACTATGAATATAATTCATCATGTTTTGGTGACTTTAAAAAAAAAAAAAAGTGGAAAGATAATCAGTTTTGTGAAAAAATATTTGTTGAATGTATTTCAGATCGACCAAGATTTCACCATGCTTTTCGGAGAGGTGGTGTCTGGGACATTTTTGGCGAAGTGGCCAACTTTCTTCAAACCCAGGGTCATCGCAGATTGCAAAACCCTTCCCTCCAGCGAACCTGTGGAAGACCTCCTCTCATCTGCGCAGCACGAATCCAATGATTATGGTATTAGTGCAGAACTCTTAATATATTACCAAAGGGCGGCAGGTAGCCCAGTGGTTAGAGTGTAGGTCCCGTAACCGAAAGGTTGCTGGATCGAATCCCCGAGCTGACAAGGTAAAACAAATCTGTCGTTCTGCCCCTGAACATGGCAGTTAACCCACTGTTCCTAGGCTGTCATTGTAAATTAGAATTTGTTCTTAACTAACTTGCCTAGTAAAAAAGGTAAAAAAAATAATAACTTGACCACACAATGTCTGAGTGAAACTGGCATGTGAGCTTTTACTGAGCATTTCTTCTTCTTTTTCCACTGAAAAAATAGGATGGGAAAGTGACTTGGCAGCTATTTTGTTGCTTCTGCATCTCCTACCTCCGACCTCAAAGGGCCCGAAGACCGCAAAGATCCGCACCTCTCAAGCTGCTGACCATCTGGTTAGATTTATGAAGGTTTGTTGTATGTTCTGTGATCTCTGTGCCGTTCTCCTGTCCTTAGTTCAGGCCTTGTTAACAATATACACAGCTCCTGTTAGCCCCTCCCATGCCACTTTCTTTATGACAGTTTCACATATGGTGTCAGAGGTGCAGGCAAATTACATCCCATGTAAATAGGATAACCATCCATTTTATGAAACTGAGCTCATATTTGAGTGAAAATATAGTTAAGCTATAGTTTTAACCCAACCCTTGCCGAAAGACACACATGCATATACAGGTTTTGGAGCAAGTGCCTTGCTCATGGGCACAACGGAAGGCAATGGCATCTAGATTCGACCTGACAACCCTCCGTTTGCTTGCTTGCCGCTAACCGCTAGGCCAGTGTTGCCCAACTCCAGTACCCTAAACAGCACACACATGTTGCATCCACTGATAAACTCACTTGATTCAACTTAACAAGGGCTTGATGATTACTTGACATGTTTCAGGTGTGCTTGTCCAGGGCTACAATAAAATGTGTACTGTTGGGGGTACTGGAGGACTGGAGTTGGGAAAAGACTGTGCTAGGCTACCTGCCTAGTGGTCATGTGGTCTGCCCTCAGGATTGTAGGAAACGTTATTTGCTGTTTTGACTTGCTCTCTTTTCCTCAGGTGGGGACAAGTATGGTGACCTTCCTTGAGACAGTTGGATGTGAGCAGCAGCCCTTCCTCCTCTGTGTCGGTGAAAGGAAGAACATCCTCCAGAAGTTTTACATCGTCGTTGACAAGAAGGCCATCCCATGCAAGGCCCAAACATCAGTGGCAGCTTTTGATGAGCTCTTTAAGGCACACTATGTCTTCAGTGTGTCCTACCATGAAGCTTTGTGCAACTTCTACACATTCATTCAGACCACTGTGTACGGTATCGACGTGGGGAAGGCAAAGGAGTCCTCAAGAGTCAAGGAGATTAGAGTAAGGCTGCTTAATAAAGACCAGGGTAGTGCTTCCGGAGAGCAAGAGAGCGGTGCACCCTCACTTTTTTCCATTTGAGAATATAAGGAGCTAGTAAAAATATTGAGGAAATTATTTCTGAAGCTGAATCAATGTCCAGCAAGATCACATAATGATGAATTAGTATTTTACATAACAGAACTGCATAGCACAGTAGGCATATATTAGTTACACCAGAAAAACACACTTTTTCTAGTGAGATTTCGGGAAGTTTAGCTGAATAGTCACATTTTTCTCATGTGGCCAAAACTCAACAGTATGTGCCGGCAGGATGTGTTTTTATTGGAAAAAAAGTACAAGAAAAGATAATAGTTTAACACCATCTGCTCTAATTCTCTCATGAAACAGTTTTCAAGAAGATCTAACTGCATATTCCAATGAAGCTGATCAAATGATTGTCATACAGATGCAGGTTGGACATTTCACCAGTAAAATGACACTGATGGCCTATTTTTAGATATGCCTAACTTGGTGTTTGAGGGTATTACAAATATAGCATTTTGAGTGGGCATAGGGCAGATGTTGCAATTGGAGGATGCATTTTATATTATAATATTCAATAGGTTACATCTGTCAGTACCAACTTTGATTGCGAAATGATGTAATTCACCTTTTGGGGGTTGGCTCCTGCACCTAAAAAAAAAAAAAAGCACTATACCACTTACAAAGACACATGAATTGAGACACTTAAACGTTTACATGTTTTATTTGCTTTTGACAGATGAAGTATCGTCATGGTTTGTCAATAAAACGTATTTGAATCTGGACAGCAACTGTTGTAGAAGTAAAGTAAATCTACACTGAACAAAAATATAAACGCACATGCATCAATTTCACTGAGTTACAGTTCATATAAGGAAATCAGTCAATTGAAATGAATTCATTAGGCCCTAATCTATGGACTTCACATGACTTGGAATACAGCAGCCATTGTTCAGGTACCTTAAAAAAAACAAAAGGGGTGTGGATCAGAAAACAAGTCAGTATTTGGTGTGACCACCATTTGCCTAATGCAGCGAGACATCTCATTTGCATAGAGTTGATCAGGCTGTTGAATATCCCACTTCAATGGCTGTGCGAAGTTTCTGGATATTGTCAGGAACTGGAACATGCTGTCATACAACGATCCAGAGCATTTCAAACATGCTCAATGGGTGACATGTCTGGTGAGTATGTAGGCTGTTGAAAAAACTGGGACATTTTCAGCTTCCAGGAATTGTATGCAGATCCTTGCATTCTGCATTCAATTTGCCATCGATAAAATGCAATTGTGTTGTCCCCATAGTTTATGTCTGCCCATACCATAACCCCACCAAACACTGACTTCAGCAAACAACTTGCCCACATGATGCCATACACGCCATCTGCCCAGTACATCTCCAGTGTGAACATTTGCCTACTGAAGTCCGGTCAAGACCCTGTTGAGGACGACGAGCATGCATCAGAGTTTCCCTGAGATGGTTTCTGACAGTTTGTGCAGAAATTCTTTGGTTGTGCAAACTCAGTTTCATCAGCTATCCGGGTGACTGGTCACAGACAATCCCGCAGGTGAAGAAGCTGGATGTGGAGGTCCTGGGCTGGCCTGCTTACACATGGTCTGCGGTTGTGAGGCCGGTTTGACATACTGCCAAATTCTCAAAAATGACATGGAAAGCAGTTTATGGTAGAGAAATTCACATTCAAATATCTGGCAACAGCTCTGGTGGACATTCCTGCAGTCAGCATGCCAATTGCACACTTCATCAAAACGTGAGACATCTGTGGCATTGTGTTCTAACAAAGCTTCACATTTGAGTGGCCTTTTATTGTCTCCAGCACAAGGTGCACCTGTGTAATGATCATGCTCTTTGATCAGCTTCTTGATATGCTACACCTGTCAGGTGGATGGATTATCTTGGCAAAAGATAAACGCTCACTAACAGCGATGTAATCGAAATTGTTTACAATTTTAAAGGGAAAAGCTTTTTAGAAAAGTTGGACAATTTCTGGGATTTTTTATTTCAGCTCATGAAACACTACATGTTGCGTTTGTATTTTTGTTCAGTATAAATTATGGAATTGAGATTATTCTGATTTAAATCAGTAATTGTATTGTATTATTTTGTATGTACAACACAAATATTGCGGGAAAATGGAGGCCGATAAAGGTCGTCACTAGTTACCATAGCCGCAAAGTCATAAATCCCTCATTTCTACCATGTGTTCTTAAAATTGTATTTTCATCGGAATTTTAACTACACTGCTAACCTTAAATGAAGACCAAAAAGCACTTTTTTGTTTTCATACATTTTTTACGATAGAGCCAATTATGACTTTGTGGCTGTGGTAACTAGTGACAACCAAACATAGACGAGTATTTACGGTATGTCACCAGCGCAACCTCGTCAGCTGTCCGGAATGAAACGGCCAACACCAACTCAATGCGATCCGCCAATAGTTAATTTCCTAGTTCTCTCACGGGTACAAGCATAAACTCATGTAGCCATGTCTTTCGAAATCGCCTTTCGTTGTCGTGTTGCCTCTATTATGGAGACTTTGACAGCAACAGCCTTGCAAGACATCTGTCAACTTATGGGAGAAACGTGTGCTGCTCTTCGAGTGGAAATGGTGCATGAACAAAATCAAAGTTCGAGGACAAAAATGCAGGCGATGGAGAATGGGACAGGGGTGGAGAATCCAGCCAATTGCATGGAGCGCATTGAAAAACTCAGTGAGATTTAAATATCTAACGATAGATATACCTATATGCTAATTGTATGTATAGGAAGCGAGGATAGATATACAATAGCTAGCTATGTCGCCTAGCTAGCTAGCAGTCGCCTATCTATGGAAGTCCGAGAGTGCTATTATTTTTGACGTCCCTTGATCCTCCACGTCAGGAATAACAACGCCCTCTAGGGGTTTCAGCGCTACTGTAGTGCTATTGGTTTACTCCAATGTAATCTCCTTAGTTTTAGTGAAGGTGTTTAACAAATACAATCTATTTCTACGATAAATATATGCCGTCATCACTCATATTTCCCCTACATGTTTTTGTGAAGTTTCATCCTCGTTTAACCAACATCCTTCAAAATCTCAATATTTATTTGTGTTAGCTTCCCCGCCAGGTTTGAGAAACTTCCCAGTTGTCGAGCAAATCCTCAATGAACAAGAGGCCAATGTTCTTTGGCTAGAAGGTGATCCTACTGTGGAAGACGAAGGTCCACCATCGCTGGTACCAGAGGAAGAGCCACCACAGACTCTTGGTCAGACAACAGACATGGTGAGTTGAGTTTGCTGATTTTGTAAAGGTAGATAAAAGGTAAAATAAAGGAAACACCAACATAGTGTCTTAATAGGGTGTTGGGCCACAAGAAGAGCGCCAATGCTCCTTGGAATAGATTCTACAAGTGTCTGGAACTCTATTGGAGGGATGCGATATTAAATAATTCGGTGTTTTGTTAATAGTGGTGGGAAATGCTGTCTCAGGTGACACTCCACAATCACCCGTAAGTGTTCAATTGGTTCGAGATCTGGTGACTGAGAGACACACACTTTAAACCACCTGTGCTCTTTTGAGTACCCTCTTTCAAAGTCAGAGATCTCCTTTTCTAGCCATGGTAGCCAAAATATGCATGATGGGATGTTAACAGGGCCTAAAATGAACTTTTTGGTCCACCAGCCACTGTGTAAAGTACATCTACCAGCCACTCAGATTTTTTTACCAGCCAAAATATTATATCTAAAATTACACCAACAAAACACACAAATTGATGAGCATGCTTTGTAATATTTTAAATAAATGTATTACTAGTAAAAAAGTAATGTGGTATATTGTTTAATTTCATTTCATTTTTTGTGACCTGAGTTTTTAAGCAAAATATTACAGATGAGACAAACATTTTCACCTTTTCCTTTAAGGGTGGGAGGTTACTGTGGTAATGCTACTTGAGTCATGTTTGTGCCTGTTGTCTTTCCACTAGCAGTTGAAATGCCAAGTGGAAAATAAATAAATATATACCCTACCTTGAAAAAACAATGTAAATAGCTCGTACTTTGTAGCCCTAAACACCTGCCAATGTGGCTGGTGAAATAGACATCTTACCCGCCATTACCAAAATCTACCCGCAGTTGGCTGGTGTTCATTTTAGGCCCTGGATGTTAACTACTTAACAAATGTAGGAACCACACCTGTGTGGAAGCACCTGCTTTCAATATACTTTGTATCCCTCATTTTCTCAAGTATTTCCTTTTATTTGGTCAGTTACATGTATGTCTCAAAGAGCCTCTGGCTAGGCCCAGGTTTGATTTGAAAACCATGTGACCATCTCACACCAAGCAAGCGTTACAAGTCCAATGTAGAAGGCCTATAACTGTAAATAATAAGGCTTTAAATGACACTTATATACACTATAACATCTAGGTTACAGAAAAAAATCTTTAGGGCTGGTTTCACAAGGATTCCTAAGCATAAAACATAGCTTTCTGAAGATTTTTATTTGTGTAAAATATACAGAGTATACGAAACATTAAGAACTGAACTGTTCTTTCCTTGACTTGTAAATCCAGGTGAAAGCTAAGATCCGTTATTGATGTCACTTGTTAAAAATCACAACAAATTTGCGGGCCAGACATAACATATGTTTCTTTTTACAAAAAAAAAAATGTAACACAACAAACTGGCCATCGTTTTATTCGAAAAAAATATGGACCTTTTTATAATGTACACTAAACAAGAATTATTAACGCAACACAAAAAGCTTATTTCTCTCAAAAGTTGTGCACAAATTTGTTGACATCCCTGTTAGTGAGCATTTCTCCTTTGCCAAGATAATTATTCTACCTGATAGGTGTGGCATATCAAGAAGCTGATTAAACAGCATGATAATTACACAGGTGCACCTTGTGCTGGGGACAATAAAACTGTACAGGGCAGATGACAGACACTGTGTAATGCACAGAGATACCGTGACGAGATCCTGAGGCCCATTGTCATGCCATTAATCCTCTGCCGTCATCTCATGTTTCTGCATGATAATGCACAGCCCCATGTCCCAAGGATCTGTACAATTCCTAGAAGCTGAAAATGTCCCAATTCTTCCATTGCCTGCATACTCACCAGACATGGCACTAATTGAGCATGTTTGGGATGCTCTGGATCAACGTGTAAGACAATGTGTTCCAGTTCCCACCAATATCCATCAACTTCGCACAGCCACATTCCACAGGCCACAATCAACAGCCTGATCAAATCTATGCGAATGAGATGTCGCTGCATGAGGTAAATGGTTGTCACACCAGATAACAGACTGGCTTTCTGATCCACGCCCTTACTTTATTTGATTTAAGTATCTGTGACAACAGATGCATGTCTATTCCCAGTCGTGCAGTCTAATGAATTTATTTAAATTGACTGATTTCCTTATGAACTGTAAAGTCTTAAATGTTGTGTTTCATATTTTTGTACAGTGTACATAGGATGCTGTATATAGCATTTAACATATTAAAACAAAATATATCAATTATATTTTTCCAGCCTTTGCTGCTATCCTTGCAGATGTGCATAATATGCTGCAATCCTAATTCAAAAGTATTTAATAACTCTACATAACAAAAACGTAGGTAGGTTGTTGTAACATTTTAAACTTTAAAAATGTTTACACATTTTTTTTGCACTGCATGCATCACAGGTGCGGTTGAATGCAGCATTGCTGTATGGTGCACTCAAAATGTCTTGTAGTTGAGAAGCCAGCCTAGGCTACTGCTCAAATGTTGCTGTAATAGGCCGACATGTTTCTCCTTTGCACAGTGATGTTTTTTGGTTATTCATTGTAACGATTTAAAAACCGACGCCAGACTGCAACATTTTATTAGGCTAGCTTGGACTGTGGCATGTGTCTGAACAATTTTCCCTCTGCGCGATAAACTGGACTTTTTTTACGACAAATATGTTAGTGTAATCATTTTATTTATGGTCTACTAGTTTAATTAAAGGTTGTCTTTTGGAAGGGGGTGGAGTCATGGCCAGCACCACCAATCATCAAACAGGAGGATATGGGTGATGACATGGAGTCTCAAGGTCAGTTTAATCTCTTGTTGAAAATCTATGTTCAATACAAAAAGCACAGACAAGCTCAACTACACTCTAACTTGTAACAATTATAGTCACTGTGTGTTGTTGGTGACTTCCTTTCCAGCTTACGGCAAGTGGATTCCAGAGACACACGGGGCCAATCAGAATATCACAGGAGAAAGTAATGAGCAAGAGAGAAGTCAATCATCTGGGGGATCCAAAGAACTTACACTTGAGGACTTCAAGACAGAACAGAATCCATTGCTGGTCTCAACTGAGGATGCTGCTGCACCCATAAAGAAGAAATATGATAAAAGGTACACCTGTGAAATATGTGGAAAGACCGAGACCAAGAAAGCCAGAATGACGAGCCACATGAGAAAGCACACAGGGATGCCCTTCAGCTGCGATATCTGTGGTGAGAAATTCCAGTGTCAGAAATTATTGACCAGGCACAAGCGCTCCAATCACTACACAGGGATCATCTACAGTTGCTCTGTGTGCGGAAAAACTTTCATGCAGGCCACATCTCGCGACACGCATGAGCGTGGTCACACTGGGAAAAACTATTGGTGCTCAGACTGTGGCGAGACGTTCAAGGAGCGCCAGGAACGCGACACGCACGAGTGCATTGTTTACAAAGGAGACCGGCCCTTCAGCTGCTCAGAGTGCAACAAGGACTTTGAAAGGCAGTACCATCTCAAAAAACACCAGCTGGAAAAACACCCTCTAATGGTGGAGCAGACTGTCGACCCAGAACCCGAGTCAAAGCATTTTGAGGACCAACAGAGTCAGTTGTTAGAGTCTGAGAGTTCTGAGACACCCACGTGTTTCACCTGTGAAATTTGTGGAATGATTATTATGAATAAAGGCAACATTAATAGACATATGTTAACACACACAAAGAAGCCTTTTAGTTGCGATATCTGTGGTGAGAATTTTAAGCGCAAAGCCCAATTTACCCGACATCAGGGCAAACACACCAGAGTTGAGGAGAAAATAGAAAAAACCTACAGTTGCTCTGTGTGCGGAATGATGTTTTTATATTCTAAAATGCGTAACAACCATGAGCGCAAACACATTGGAGAAGACTATTGTTGTTCAGACTGTGGCAAGACGTTCAAGGAGTGCCAGGAACGCGACACGCACGAGTGCATTGTTTACAAAGGAGACCGGCCCTACAGCTGCTCAGAGTGCAACGAGGACTTTGAAAGGCAGTACCATCTCAAAAAACACCAGCTGGAAAAACACCCTCTAATGGTGGAGCAGACTGTCGACCCAGAACCTGAGTCAAATCACTTTGCGGACCAACAGAGACCGTTTGAGTCAGCGGAGAGTTCTGAGACTGAGGCGCCAACGTGTTTCACCTGTGACGTATGTGGAATGATTATTATGAATAAAGGCAACATTAATAGGCATATGTTAATACACACAAAGAAGCCCTTTAGTTGTGATATCTGTGGTGAGAATTTTAAGCGTCACGCCTGTTTAGCCAAACATCAAGGAAAACACAATAGCTTTGAGGAGAAAATAGAACCATACAGTTGCTCTGGGTGCGGAATGGTGTTTGTATATCCTAAAATCCGCGACAACCATGAATGCAAACACATTGGAGAAGACTACAGGTGCTCAGACTGTGGCAAGACGTTCAAGGAGCGCGGGGATCGCGACGTGCACAAGTGCATTGTTTACAAGGGAGACCGGCCCTTCAGATGCTCAGAGTGCAATGAGGACTTTGAAAGACAGTACCATCTCAAAAGACACCGGCTGGAAAAGCACCCTTTAATTGTGGACCAGCACCTTACCGGTCATGATACAGCGATGGTAGTTCAGGGAGCAGAGCCTTCAACTGACAATGGTCTTAAGGCCGATATGAGTACGTTAGCTGGAAAAGTTCCAGTAACATAACCTGAGTTAAAGTTGTCACAAGTGAAATGGCCTCAACTGAATTAAGTTGTTTTGTAAGGTACAAAAAGGTTAGACTTTAAATGTAATTAAAGGGTGACTGATAGCGTTGGAAATAGTGTGTAGAACAGCGATGGGACTGGGGTTCAATCCCACACAGGCAGGGGATCCATATCCTCAGACCTCAGAGGGTGGCGGCCTCTCCCTTACCAACTCACTCGGAGGGCCCTCTGTTGTCACGTGTTGCTGACGAAACTCGGAGGGTGACTTCCAAAGAGTTGTGAGGGGATCAATCAACCCATCAACTTAGGGACACTCTTGGGTATATTGATGATTTGTCAGGACTGATGGTTTGTTTACATAGCAGGTTGCGATAATTAACGTAGCAGGTTAGGAGAATGAGGTTAAGGTTAGGAAAAGGGTTAGAATTGGGCCTAGCTAAAATGCTAGTTGTCAACAACTAGATGGCGCTGTAGGCCTACTCCATCTAACCACAACCATAGAAACCATCAGCTATGTCAGGGGTTCCCAAACTTTTTCTCTCAGGCCGCCTAATGTCTAATTCGCTGTTCACACTACTCTTTGTTGGTGGAGAGAATTTTGCTGTTTTAAAGATCGTTTTCTTAAATTCTATACATTTTGCCGTGTCTAATGTGTATTCATTCACGTGATATTTGAGTGACTCCAACATTGCAACAAAATCTATGGGCTAAAAAAACATCTAAAAACGTCTGGACAGCAAGGGTTTAAGAAGAGGTGTCTTTCTTGGGACTCATGGCATCAGTGGTTTCAGTAACAGCATTTATGTTTAAGGTTTGTCAAATCTACATGTTCATGCTTTTTGAGAGGAATAAAAATGTAAACATGTGATATCGTTTAGTTGTATTATTGTGTATGTACAATACAAATACTAAAACAGCGGGTGAAATTGACGAGGCAGATAAACGTGTTTACAGTATGTCACGGCGCAACCTCGTCAGCTGTCCGGAACCAAACGGCCACCAGCAATTCAGAGGTTCCACAGTAACTTCACACGAACTGGGCTAAATTAGCGACGTTGGTCCATTTTGTAGCCATGTCTTCCGAACTCTCCTTTCGATCTCGTGTTGCCTCCATTATGGAAACTTTGACAGAAAAAGCATTGCAAGACATCTGCCAACTTATGGGGGAAACGTGTGCTGCTCTTCGAATGGAAATGTTTCATGAACGAAACCAAATATCGATAAAGTTGCAGGCGATGGAGAATAGCATGGGGAAGGAGAAGTCAGCGAACTGCATGGACAGCATTAAAAAACAAGGTGAGAAATGGCTAGTTGTTAGTTATTATGCGTATAGGCTATTTGTCTGTAGGAAGCTTGGGTACAATTAGCTAGCTAGCCATACCATACAACAACTAGTTATCGTTAGTATCCTCTTCACTCAGGGAGACATGTGATCTTACACATCTCCCGGACGAAGAGGCTATCAGACAGTCTCCTGTCTCCAAGTCAGTAACTAGCCTCAACAGAAAAGTGAGCCTACACGTTAGATTCGTTAACAGTTCCATCAAAAGTCAGACTATTGAATAAACTTAATTTGTATGTCTTTTATCAGTTGTCCGCTGGTTTTTGGCCTTATACAAAATATCCAGAGTAGTGTTAACCCGACTTTCAGTACGCTGGTCTGTTTGTTATTGAATGTTATCGCAGTTCGCACGCCGCTTGCACAATATGTCAACAATAGCCGAGTTTAACCTAATAAAAAGACCAAACATTGTTCCACGCAATCACCTGTCAAAGCTCAAATTTGGGTAAACAACACTTTCCTGTGGTTATCTCCACCTCCTAGCGCCAAACCTGGTAAAGTATGTTCAAATATTGTATCAACATTCTGGCTTGTAGAGACTAGATGTTTTTACAACGACTTCTTGTTAACTGAAATCCATGGAGTAACCTAGGTAAGTCTGATGTTGCCAGTAGAGTTAGTAGTAGGCCTATTACTATAATCTCCTTAGTGAATACAATATATTTCTCTAGTAAAGATGGCTACGCCATCCTGCCATGAGTGATGGCACATACACTCACCGGTCACTTCATCAGGTACACCTTTTCAACTGCTCGTCAACGCAAATATCTAATAAGCCAATCACGTGGCAGCAACTCAATGCATTTAGGCATGTAGACATGGTCAAGACGATCTGCTGAAGTTCAAACCAAGCATTAGAATGGGGAAGAAAGGTGATTTAAGTGACTGAACGTGGCATGGTTGTTGGTGCCAGACGGGCTGGTTTGAGTATTTCAGAAAGTGCTGATATACTGGTATTTTCCCGCACAACCATCTCTAGGGTTTACAGAGAATGGTCAAAAATGAGAAAATATCCAGTGAGCGGCAGTTCTCTGGGTGAAAATGTGTTGTTGATGGCTGAGGTCAGAGGAGAAAGGCCAGACTGGTTCGAGCTGATAGAAAGGCAACAGTAACTCAAATAACCACTTGTTACAACCAAGGTATGCGGAAGAGCATCTCTGAACGCACAACACGTCGAACCTTGAAGCAGATGGCCTAAAGCAGCAGAAGACCACACCGGCTGCCACTCCTGTCAGCTAAGAACAGGAAACTGAGACTACAATTTGCACGGGCCAACCAAAATTGGACAATAGAAGATTGGAAAAAGGTTGCCTTGTCTGATGAGTCCCGATTTCTGCTGCGACATTCAGATGGTAGGGTCAGATTTGGGCGTAAACAACATGAAAGCATGGATCCATCCTGCCTTGTATCAACGGTTCAGGCTGGTGGCGTAATGGTGTGGGGGATATTTTCTTGGCACACTTTGGGCCCCTTAAACAATTGAGCATTGTTTAAACGCCACAGCCTACCTGAGTATTGTTACTGACCATGTCCATCCCTTTATGACCACAGTGTACCCATCTTCTAATGGCTACTTCCAGCAGGATAACGCACCATGTCACAAAGCTCACATCATCTCAAAATGGTTTCTTGAACATGACAATGAGTTCACTGTACTCAAATGACCTCCACAGTCACCAGATCTCAATCCAATAGAGCGCATTTGGGATGTGGTGGAACAGGAGATTCACATCATAGATGTGGTGGAACGGGAGATTCACATCATAGATGTGGTGGAACGGGAGATTCACATCATAGATGTGGTGGAACAGGAGATTCACATCATAGATGTGGTGGAACGGGAGATTCACATCATAGATGTGGTGGAACGGGAGATTCACATCATAGATGTGGTGGAACGGGAGATTCACATCATAGATGTGGTGGAACGGGAGATTCACATCATAGATGTGCAGCCAACAAATCTGCAGCAACTACATGATGCTATAATGTCAATATGGACCAAAATCTCTAAGGAATGTTTCCAGCACCTTGTTGAATCTATGCCACAAAGAATTAAGGCAATTCTGAAGGCAAAGGGGGAGTTCAACACAGTACTAGTAAGGTGTACTTAATGAAGAGTGTCTTTCCACTATGCAGTGTTGGAAAAAGTAATAGAAAATGACTTGAGTAAAAGTGAAAGGCACCCATTAAAATACTACTTGAGTAAAATTATTTTGTTTTAAATGTACTTAAGAATTAAAATGTGTTTTTATTGACAGATAGCCAAGGGCACACTCAGACATAATTGACAAATGAAGCACTTTTGTTCATTGAGTCTGCCAGATCAAAGGCAGTAGGGATGACCAGGGACGTTCTTTTGATAAGTTTCCTGTTAAAATGTAAAGGTCTTTTGGGTGTCAAGGAAAATGTATGGAGTAAAAAGTATATTATTTTCGTTAGGAAATGAGTGAAGTAAAAGTTGGCAAAAATATACATAGTAAAGTACAGATACCACAAAAAAAGTCAAGTAGTATGTTAAAGTATTTTTACTTAAGTACTTTACACCACTGCCACGTTTGCAATCTGAGCCTCGATATCCCCGTTTTGTGTTGAACAACATTTTTTTGAAAATCTGTACTTGTATGTTAGCTTCCCCGACAGGTTTGAGAAACTTCCCAGTTGTCGAGCAAATCCTCAATGAGCAAGAGGCCAATTGTCTTTGGCTAGAAGGTGATCCTCCTGTGGAAGACGAAGGTCCGCCGTTACTGTTACCAGAGGGAGAAGAGCCATTGCCGCCTCTTGGTCAGATGACAAACATGGTGAGTTTAACTAGTGGTTTGGCTGCCGATTTTTGTAAGGGTAGATATGTCTCAGAGCTGCGCTGGCTACACCCAGCCATATTTCATTAAACCATGCAAACTCATGCACTGCAAAAGTTTCGTCCTGTGTAACAAATAATAAAGTTTTGAATGACACCTAGGCAAGCTCTATACTGTCTAGGCAACAGATAACTTTTAGGGCTCCCAAGGATTCTCATTTAAACATAAATGCCTGTCTGAAGATATTTATTTGTGCAGAATATATTCCATGATTTGTGTTCAACATATTCCATTATTTTGTTGTCATTCTCCATTTTTATAAAGATGCTAGTGTTGGTGTAACTGTTGCTGTATGATCTACTAGCTTAAAGGCTGATAAGAGTTCATAACAGCATTTATTGTCTTTTGGAAGGGGGTGGAGTCATGGCCAGCACCACTGCTCATTAAACAGGAGGAAATGGATGATGACGGCATGGAATCTCAAGGTCAGTTGAAGCTATTATTGTAATCTATGTTCAATACAAAAAGGACAGACAAGCTCTGTAGCATGAGCTATACTCTTTTGAAACAATTATAGCCTTTGTATTGCCCAAAATGTGTCACTGTGACACATCCCTGTGAAATGTATTGTTGGTGACTTCATTTCCAGGGTACAGCGAGTGGATGCCAGAGACTCACAAGGACAACCAGAATATCACAGGAGAAAGTGATGAGCCAGAGAGAAGTCAAGCCTCTGGGGGATCCAAAGAACTTGGACTCGACGGCTTCAAGAGAGAACAGAGTCAGTTGCTGGTGTCAACTGAGGATCCTCCGGCACCCGTAAAGAAGAAATATAATAGAAAGTACAGCTGTGAAATATGTGGAAAGACTGAGAACAAGAAACGTAAAATGACAAGTCACATGATAACACACACAGGGATGCTCTTTAGTTGTGATATCTGTGGCGAGAAATTCAAGTTTCAGAATTTCTTGACAAGGCACCAGCGCACCAAACACACAGTGAA
Organism: Thymallus thymallus; assembly: GCA_023634145.1. Classification (NCBI taxonomy): domain Eukaryota; kingdom Metazoa; phylum Chordata; class Actinopteri; order Salmoniformes; family Salmonidae; genus Thymallus; species Thymallus thymallus. The sequence goes on along the minus strand of CM042424.1, from coordinate 2,499,000 downwards.
AACCTACAGTTGCTCTATGTGCGAAAAAACCTTCCTGCAGGCTACATCTCGCGACACGCATGAGCGCGGTCACGCTGGAAAAAACTATTGGTGCTCAGACTGTGGCGAAATATTCAAGGAGCGCGGGGATCGTGATGCTCATGAGTGCATTGTTTATAAACGAGAACGTCCCTTCAGCTGTTCCGAGTGCAGTAAAGCCTTTCAAAGGCAGTACCATCTCAAACAACACCAGCTGGAAAAACACCCTCTAATGGTGGAGAAGACGGTCGACCAAGAAAATCCAGTTGAGAAAATAGAAAAACCCTGCAGTTGCTCTGTGTGTGGAATGATGTTTGTATATCCTAAATCGCGAGACAACCATGAACGCAAACACATTGGAGAAGACTACTGGTGCTCAGGCTGTGGCAAGACGTTCAAGGAGCGCCAGGAGCGCGATACGCACGAGTGCATTGTTTATAAGGGAGACCGGCCCTTCAGATGCTCCGAGTGCAATGAGGACTTTGAAAGGCAGTACCATCTCAAAAGACATCAGCTAGAAAAGCACCCTCTAATGGTGGACCAGCCCCTTCCCGGTCATGATATGTAAATTTTTTAAACAATACAAAACATACAGATGCGCACGAACATCCACACTATCACCATGCCCAGACCCGCCTGCTCACACCCCCATCTCCAGTGCCCGCAACATGGCCTCAAACTGCACCCTTTTGTCTCTCGATGTCCCACGTACTTTCAACATTTAGATAATAAAGCATTTGACCTTTCCATTGTGTTAACAATGGAGGATTGGTTGATTTATACTTAAGACATGATTTTGCAGTTGTGCTGTAGAATTTGTGAATTTTGTGTAATAAAATAATAAAACATTAGTTTTAGGATTAAGTGTACATTTTTGTTCATTGTAATTAATGTTTCAACATTCCCTCCAATTTGTTCCAATAGAGTCCCACATTGGAGCTGTCATCATACCCATAAAACCTAGCGGTCAAACAGGGAAATGTTTCCAATCATTTTTTCCATAGGGGATTTTAGAAACACTTAAAATAAGGTTTGTTTTGTTTCGTGTAGGCTTAACTTGGTGTTTTGATAACCATGTAAATCTATCGGACAAGGTGATTTATCAATATATTTGGCTCTATTTCCTCTGATTCGAAAATGCTAATTTTCATCAGTAGACATCATGCAAAACTACAATTCCCTGCAAGCTCCTGCACGTCATCTCTAGCTGACACCTTTGATAACAGGTGGTGTCAATTTAAAACTTGCACATGATAGTTAACAGAATTGACCATTAAGAAATGTAGCCAATTTACTAATTACTACATTTAGCTTACGTTAGTTAATCTAGAGATTCTTACCTTTGCCCAGTGGCGGATGGTGATAATTATTTTTGGGGGGGCGCATGCAGTACCAAAAACCATGTTGACTTTTTTTTTTTTTTTTTTCATAAATTTGTATTATACAGACAAATAAAAGTATAAATTCAAGCATTAAAGAGAAAACAGTGTCTGCACTTTTATCTTTTTACACATTCCTTTCCCACATATAACTGAATGAGAGAAAACAAACAGCAACAACAGAGTAGCATGTTGACTACTTGAACATACATTTTGCTCTCCTTTCTTTCTGGCCAGCAAATTTCTCAATGACTCTCTGATTAAAGTCAGTCATCTCAGTAACAAGTCTATTTTCCATGGACAGCAATGCCAGTGCATTCAGCCTCTCCTGGGTCATGGTGTTTCTGAGAAAAGTTTTTATTCTTTTCAAGGTTAAGAAGTTGAATGACAGGTGACGAGAACCAATCAGATTGGATAAAATAACATGTATCCAATTCTGATTCGCCAGGGACGCAGCGACCTGCGTCCGGAGGAGAATCTTTAAGAAACCAATTAGAGACCAGCTTCAGGTCACATGCTGCCCGAAGATTTATGGACATCCATTTGTCCGGCGTCCCTCGGCCATGAAACATATTGAAAAACATAAAATACTAAATAGTTAACCGATTTAAAGACAGTTTTTATTAAATGCTGAGGCTCTTACTACCAGCCGGCACATCGTATGAGTAATCTATTTTATTTTTTATTTCATTTTTATATACATGTAAATTTCTGGAATTTTGATGGGGGCGGCGCCCCAGCGCCCTCTATTGACAAGCCGCTACTGCCTTTGCCTCGATTCGGCAGTCTCGTCCAGATCATGGTATTTGTAGTTTATGATAGAAACATTAGCAACTAATTAAAATGTTATTGGGGGGTAAATACAGAAAAATATATAGTGTAGATCTCTCAAAGACAAGGTGACTTATCAAAACGTCAAGCCAGGTTAAGTCTACACAACACAGCCCTCATATTAAGTGTTTCTAAAATCCCCTTTGCAAGTGTTGTATATCTTTGGCTGGGGTAGGCCGTCATTGTAAATAAGAATTTGTTCTTAACTGACTTGCCTAGTTAAAGGTTAAATAAAAAAATGAAATACCTATCATGAATATCCTATTCTGCCTCAAATAGGATTCCCTCAAGACGCTCTGATGTCCAAGCTTTCCAATCGAAATGTATTGATATTAAACTTTGAAGTTGCATGTATTTGAAAATATCTACATTGGGCAGTCCGGTTTTTCGCATGGCCTGTGTCTCAATCCATGGCCTTCCGCATTTGCGGTGGAAGGTGGCGGAGCTGCAGCGGTGTTTATCAGACCATGAGACATCCCAAAAATTGGTCTTCTCGTGAAAACGGCTGTAGCGTCCAAACGGTTTGGCATGTGGAAAAAGCAGATTCTACCGAACACGATGGTGGTCCACGTTTTTCTCTACCAAGACCCACCGGACTCGCCTTTAGTCGCTACCATCGACGTGCCAACTTGTCTTTGTAGCGTATAATTCATGTTTCTCTTTTAAATAATGAAACAATTAGGTGCACCATTCAACACTTACACACATTTTACTTTCATCCATGCATCTCCATTACACCCCTCATATGCATACTTTCACACTTCACAGGTTAGTTTTCCTTTGAAGTATTATACTTTGATTGATAGATAGATAGATACTTTATTGATCCCCGAGGGGAAATTTCTTTGTCAAGCAGCTACAACAAAACATAGGGCAGGTGCAAAATGCCAGAACGAAAATACACAAAAGACCGATACATGATACATAGAGCGGCGGTATGAAAAAGTATAGAAATACAAGAGGTCTGGAGTGCAAAAAAGCTATAAAAAGACATAGTATCAAATTCCTTATATTAAGCAAACCAGACGGCACAATTATATTTTATTTATTGGCGGATAGCCATTGGCACATTCCAACACTCAACGAAGCATTTGTGTTTAGTCAGTCCGCCAGATCAGAAGCAGTAGCGATGACCTCTTGATAAGTGTTGACAATTTTCCTGTCAAAATGTAACGAGTACTTTTGGGTGTCAGGGAAAATGTACGGAGTAAAAAGTACATTATTTTCTTTAGGAATGTAGTGAAGTAAAAGTAGAAGTTGGCAAAAATATAAATAGTAAAGTACAGATACCCCCAAAAACTACTTTAAAGTATTTTAATTTTTACTTATTGGTGTCTTTTAAAAGTGGTTTATTTGCAGCAATTTGACCATGAAGGCCTGATTCACACAGTCTCCTCTTAACAGTGGATGTTGAGATGTCTGTTACTTGAACTCTGTGAAGCATTTATTTGGGCTACAATTTCTGAGGCTGGTAACTAATGAACTTATCCTCTGCAGTAGAGGTAACTCAGGGCCTTCCTTTCCTGTGGCGGTCCTCATAAGAGCCAGTTTCATCATAGTGCTTGATGGTTTTTGTGACTGCACTTGAAGAAACTTGAAAAGTTCTTGAACTTTTCCAGATTGACTGACCTTCATGTCTTCAAGTAATGATGGACTGTCATTTATCTTTGCTTATTTGAGCTGTTCTTGCTATAATATGGACTTGGTCTTTTACCAAATAGGGCAAACGTCTGTATACAAACACAACTGATTGGCTCAAACGCATTAAGGGAAAAAAACAACTTTTAAGAAGGCACTCCTGTTAATTGAAATGCATTACAGGTGACTACCTCATGAAACTGGTTGAGATTATGCTAAGTGCGCAAAGCTGTCATCAGGGCAAAGTGTGGCTACTTTGTAGAATCACAAATATAACATATATTTAGATTTTTTTTGGTTACTCCCGCCATTACCATCGTAACACTGGTCTTAATTTGTTTTAGGGTGTATTGTATTGCTTTATCAATATTGGATTTTCCCTTTCATGTCAATAAATACTTTTTTAATATGGACAGCAAGGGTTGTGAAAGTGTCAAAATGATGGAATTGAGATCTTTGTTGTGACTCATTCAGTAACAGTATTTATTTAACTAAGTCTTGTCAACTCAATGTTTTTTGAGAGGAATAAAAATGTGTCAACATGTTTTCGTTTAATTTCATTATGTAACACAAATACTCATAAACAGCTGGTAAAGAGGCAGATAAACGAGTGTTTACAGTATGTCATCGGCGCAACCTCGTCAGCTGTCCGGAACCAAACGGCAACCAGCAATTCAGAGGTTCCACCACAGACAGAAGGGTTTCGCATATGTTTGGTTCCACAGTAATTTCATTCTAGTACCATAGTTAACGTCTGCCGGGCTACATTAGCGAGACTGGTGAATTTTGTAGCCATGTTTTCCGAACTCTCCTTTCGATCTCGTGTTTCCTCCATTCTGGAAACTTTGACAGAAAAAGCATTGCAAGACATCTGCCAACTTATGGGAGAAACGTGTGCTGCTCTTCGAATAGAAATGTTTCATGAACGAAACCAAATATCGATAAAGTCGCAGGCGATGGAGAATAGCATGGGGAAGGAGAAGCCAGCGAACTGCATGGACAGCATTGAACAACCCGGTCAGTAGAGTAATGCCTCGTAAAATGAGGTATTAACGTTATGCATATAGGATATTTGTCTGTGTAGGAAGCTCTGATACAATTACTTCCAGCTATCTAGTAGACTCTTAGTGGGTGGTTAGCTAGCTAGCAGTCGTCTGTCTGTCTGCGACGGACGAGCCTTGGCTGACTCCAATTCTGGCTTGTAGTTTACGGACTAAACGCCACTCATTGGTGAAAGAGAAATGTCCTAGACCATTAAGTGGAGTTTAGTCTGCTAGCCAGTAATATGCTATCACCTCCTTAGTATTTGCTATATAGAACCTTTTTCACTATCAATATTTTCATTATGTTTATGAAATCTGAGCCTCGTTTTCCATATTTTGTGTTGAACCACATTTTCTGAAAATCTAATCTGTATTTATGTGTTAGCTCCCCCAAACTTCCCAGTCGTTGATAAAATCCTCAATGAACAAGAGGCCAATGGTATTTGGCTAGAACGTGATCCTACTGTGGAAGATGAAGGTCCGCCATCACTGGTACCAGAGGGAGAAGAGCAATCGCAGGCTCTTAGTCAGACAACAGACATGGTGAGTTGAGCTTGTGGTTTGGCCGTCGGTTTTGTAAGGGTAAATATGTCTCACAGAGCCGCGCCGTTTACGAACAAGTTTAATTGAAAACCATGTGAGCATCTCACGCCCAGTAAAAGTTACACGTCCAGTGTAGCAGGCCTGTAACTGTTAATAGTACAGTAAGTCTTTGACTGACACATAGATAAACGCTATATACTATCTAGGCTACAGATAAAACGTTTCAGGTCTGGTTCCACAATGATTTTCCTGTAAAGGCGAAGTTCACTTTATTTGAACCAAATCTCTATTTTTGATGTGAATTGCATGTTATAGAAGTGCCAAGACACCTTATTATTTGCGAACCTTACCCCTCCAGCGATATGCTTCCTCTTGCTCTTTCAGCAGTTGCTAGGGCCCAGAAAAACATAAACAAAGGCACCCCCCCCCAACAGCTAAATAAGTCATTTTAGTGTGTATTTACACTAATGTATTAAGATGTTATACACATGAAATTGTCATTCCGAAATGTATCCTGAATGTTATATATTCCATTTTGTGTGGCTGCTGCGGTTTCTCGTACTAGTAGCACACACAGCACAGCTAGTATAAACCATGCCCTTCCAAAGAAATGTATTCAACATATGACATGACACCAAAATCATGTATTTCCCCTGTATTGTTTTAAAAAGATATATAATATGTTAAATGTAACACACAGAAAGATGTAACTGTTTATGTACGATCTACAAGTTTAGTAAAGGCTGATAAGTTAATTACATTGTCTTTTGGAAGGGGGTGGAGTCATGGCCAGCACCACTGGTCATAAAACAAGAGGAAATGGATGATGACGGCATGGAATCTCAAGGTGAGTTGAAGTTATTATTGTAATCTATGTTCAATACAAAAAGGACAGACAAGCTCTGTAGCATGAGCTATACTCTTCTTTGAAACAATTATAGCTTCTGTATTGGCCAATATGATGGGTCACTGTGACACATCCCTGTGAAATGTATTGTTGGTGACTTCATTTCCAGGTTACAGCGAGTGGATGCCAGAGACTCACAAGGACAACCAGAATATCACAGGAGAAAGTGATGAGCCAGAGAGAAGTCAAGCCTCTGGGGGATCCAAAGAACTTGGACGCAAACACATTGGAGAAGAGTACTTGTGCTCAGTCTGTGGAAAGAAGTTTGAGGAGCGCCAGGAGCGCGATACGCACGAGTGCATTGTTTACAAGGGAGAACGGCCCTACAGCTGCTCCGTGTGCAACGAAGACTTTGAAAGACGGTACCATCTCAAAAAACACCAGCTGGAAAAACACCCCTTAATGGTGGAGCAGACTGGAGCAAACTTTAAACCCAGTTGCTGTGTGTGTGGAAAAGTGTTCAAGGACATCAAATGGTTAATCAGGCATGAGCGCAATCACAGGGAGAAAAATTAGCGCAGGGATCGTGACGCGCTCAAGTCCATTGTTGACGACCCTATCAACGAACAACTTGAGTCAAAGGGTCAACAGAGTCAGTTTGAGTCAGCTGAGAGTTCTGAGGCGCCCATAAGGAGTGAACCGACACGGTACACCTGTGAAATATGTGGAACAACTTGGACGACTAAAAGTAACATGCGCCGTCACATGGTAATACACAGAAAGAAGCACTATACCTGCGATGTCTGTGGCAAGGTATTTAGGCTCAAACCCCCTTTCATCATACATCAGCTCAGACTCAAGGGTATTAAAAATCAGTACCAGCTTGAAAAGCACCCTCTAAAGGTGGAGCAGCCATGTTCTGATCAAGATACTGCCATGGTAGTTCAGGGAGCACAGCCTTCTATTGACATTGACCTTGGTGGGCAAGTTTAGATCCTACAGCTGGAGTTGAACAATGATCACAGTAACAATGTCAAAAACTACATCAGTGTTCCTATACAAGTCGAGGAAGCACAGTCTACGCCTGAAAATGGCTGCTGCCTTTTGGTCCCCACTGAAGATGATCGTTGAAATGGCTTCAACTGAATTAAGTTGTTTTGTAAAGTATGAGAAGACATGAATGAAGGGCCGACAGATAGTGGGGAAATAGTGTGTAGAACTGCAACGGGACTGGGAATTTACGAACGCACTTAAACACAAGCCACATGCTGGAATCCCCCGAATTGCAGGCTGCAATCACACACTATTGAATTTGGACAGCAAGGGTTGGTTGTATAAGCAATGTAAATCCAAATTATGTACTTGATAGATCTTTATTCTTACTTATCAGTTGATCCAGTAACAGCTTTCCTTTTAAGGGTATAAAAATGTACACCTGTGGAAAGACAGACCAAGAAAGCCAAAATGACAAGTCACATGAGAAAGCACACAGCCCTTTAGCTGCGATATCTGTAGCGAGAAATTCAAGCGTCAAGACTTCTTGGCCAGACACAAGCGCTCCAAACACACAGTGAAAACCTGTGTGGAAAAACCTTCCTTCGTGACACGCATGAGTGTGGTCACACTGGGGGAAAAAACTATTGGTTTGCTGCTCAGAGTGCAATAAGAACTTTGAAAGGATGTGCCATCTCAAACAACACCAGCTGAAAAAGTCTGCTCCACCATTAGAGGGTGCTATGAAACCAGAACTTGAGTCAAAGGACCAACATGGCAAATACAAGAGAGTTGAGGATAAAATAGAAAAACCTATAGGGGTGTCATTGCTGCCTGCAATTTGGGGTGTTCCTGCATCTGCTAGCTAGAACTCTGGTACACAGGCGGGAGGCTCTAGACTAGAGTCCTTCGCCCTGCCTGCCCAACACTGCTGTTAGTAAAAAAAAATGTTTTATTTTATTTAACCTTTATTTAATTAGGCAAGTCAGTTAAGAACAAATTATTATTTACAATGACTGCCTACCAAAAGGCAAAACACGTGCAAAATTACCTAAGACAACAACATAGCAAGGCAGCAACACATGACAACACAGCATGGTAGCAACATAACATGACAACATGGTACAAACATTATTGGGCACAGACAACGGCACAAAGGTAGAGATGACAGTAAGAGTGTTCGTGATTTTGTCTTTGAATGAAGAGATTGAGATAAATCTGTCCAGTTGAGTGTTTGTTGCAGCTCGTTCCAGTCGCTAGCTGCAGCGAACTGAAAAGACGAGCGACTTTAACAGAATGTGACTGGCAGAACGGGTGTTGTATGTGGAGGACGAGGGCTGCAGTAGATATCTCAGATAGGGAGAGTGAGGCCTAGGAGGATTTTATAAATAAGCATTAACCAATGGATCTTGCGACGTGTATACAGAGATTACCAGTTTACAGAGGAGTATAGAGTGCAGTGATGTGTCCTATAAGGAGCGTTGGTGGCAGATCTGATGGTCGAATGGTAAAGAACATCTAGCCGCTCAAGATCACCCTTTCCTGCTGATCTATAAATGATGTCTCCGTAATCTAGCATGGGTAGGATGGTCATCTGAATCAGGGTTAGTTGGGCAGCTGGGTTGAAAGAGGAGCGATTACGATAGAGGAAACCAAAGGCTGTATCACAGCCAGCTGTGATTGGCCTAGCGTCGTCCGAGTTTGTTCTTAACTGACTTGCCTAGTTAAATAAAGGTTAAATAAAAAAATAAAATAATCGGGCTTATCAGTTGTTCCTGTAATAGCTTTTATCTAATAGGTTTGTCAACTTTTTTGAGAGGAATAAAAATCAGTCAAAAACGGGTTATAGTCCTATCTATCTCTTTGACAGATAGTTTTTCTCCGATAGTTTTTTTTTTTACTCCAACGTTTGCGAAATGCCTTATGCGTCCACTTATTAGTGCATTCGTAACAACCTAACCATTACAAAACGAATATTCGGGCAAATAAGACTCACGTAGCAAATTAGCAATACAATATTTTGTTGAAAATAATTCTACCCTCATTTTCTCCATACCAAATAATCCTCACTTCGTGCGTGGGCTTACTTTCGTGGCCAGATTTTGGGCTGAGTAAAACATCTCACTTTGCCTCTTCCTTTGGTATTTATTGCAATTCACCCTCCGAGCTGTGAAAGGCAGCAATACGCAACAACGCGTCTAGTCTGCCGAAAAATCACACAAAGGAGAAGACACGGTATATATGGAAACAGACAACACTTCAACCATCCCGCCTGCTCTCACAGTCAGTTCAATCACACGCATCAACTTTAGTATCAACCATGTCTTTCGAACTTGCCGTTCGTTCTCGAGTTGCCTCCATTCTGGAGACTTTGACAGCAACAGCCTTGCAAGACATCTGTCAACTTATGGGAGAAACGTGTGCTGCTCTCCGAGTGGAAATGTTGCATGAACAAAATCAAAGTTCGAGGACAAAATTGCAGGCGATGGAGAATGGCATCGGGAATGAGAACCCAGCGAACAGCATGGAGAGCGTTCAGAAAGACGGTGAGATTAAATATCTACAGATAGCTATGCCTATTGGCTATTTGTCTGTATGAAGATAAGATACAAATAGATACCTTAGCTAGCTATCAATTCCCCACGTCGGCTATCAGTCGCCTGTCTGGCGCCACAGAGGACCCTGTTATTACTGAGGGAATAATACCGCCCTCTGCTGGACCTTGGGGTATGTGGGACGCCCTACACCCCTAGTTGTGGAAAGATGATTTGCAAACGGGTGATGTTATATTTCCACTACATGTTTTTGTGAAATCTGAGCCTCATTATCTCTGTCAGAAAATCTGTATTTGTATGTTAGCCCCCTCACCAGGTTTCAGAAACTTCCCAGTCGTGGAGCAAATCCTTAATGAACAAGAGGCCAATGGTCTTTGGCTAGGTGACCCTACTGTGGAACACGAAGGTCCACCATCACTGGTACCAGAGGAAGAACAGCCATCACATGCTTTTGGTCAGATGACAGAAAAGGTGAGTGGAGCTTGTGTTCTGTCTGCCGATTTTGTAAGGGTAGATATCTCACAGAGACTCACGCCCAGCAGAAATGTTACCCTGTGTAGCAGGCCTGTAACTGTAAATAGTATATTAAGGCTTTGAATGATTCTTAGATAAACTCAATATACCATCTAGGCTACATGTAAACCTTTTTAAGGGCAGGTTTCAAAGGGATTCTCATTTTAAGCATGAAACATGCCCTTTCAAATGTATTTGTGTTAAATATATTCCATGATTTGTCTAAAACATATTCCATTATTTTGCTGTCTTTCCACTGCTGTATTGTGTGTTGTACTGGAAAACCATGACAACAAGATGCTGGTGTAACTGTTGCTGTATGGTCTACTAGCTTAAAGGCTGACGAGTTCATAACGGCGTTGATTGTCTTTTGGAAGGGAGTGGAGATATGGTCAGCACCACTGCTCATTAAACAGGAGGTAACGGATGATGACTGCATGGAATCTCATGGTCAGTTCAAGCTATTATTGTAATCTATGTTCAAGCTCTGCAGCACGAGTTACAGTGCCTTCAGAAAGTATTTAAACCCCTTGACGTAGTCCACATTCTGTTGTTACAGCCTGAATTCAAAATGGATTCATTTTTTTTTTTTTTATCTAACCCATCTACACACAATACCCCATAATGACAAAGTGAAAACATGTTTTAAGAAAACGTAACAATTTGATTGAGCGTTAAATACAGATCTCATTTACATACACTACATGACCAAAAGTATGTGGACACCAGCTTGTCGAACATCTTCAAAATCATGGGTGTTAATATGGAGTTGGTCCCCCCTTTGCTGCTATAACAGCCTCCACTCCTCTGAGAAGGATTTCCACTAGATATTGGAACTGCTGTAGGGACTTAAGCCTGGCTCGCAGTCAGCTTTTCAATTAATCCCAAAGGTGTCCGATGGGGTTGAGGACAGGGCTCTATGCAGGCCAGTCAAGTTCATTGCTGATCTTGACAAACCATTTCTGTATGGACTTCGCTATGTGCACAGGGGCATTGCTATGCTGAAACAGGAAAGGCCCTTCCCCAAACTGTTGCCACAAAGTTGGAAGCACAGAATCTTCTAGAATGTTATTGTATGCTGTAGCATTAAGATTTCCCTTAACTGGAACTAAGGGGCCTAGCCCAAACCATGAAAAACATCCCCAGACCATTATTCCTCATCCACCAAACTTTACAGTTGGCATTATGCATTGGGTTAGGCAGCGTTCTCCTGGCATACGCCAAACCCAGACTCCTCTGTCGGACTGCCAGATGGTGAAGCGTGATTCATCATTCCAGAGAACGTGTTTCCACTGCTCTAGCAGGGCATACATTTGATTAACTGACTTGTTGGTACGGTGGCATCCTATGACTGGAGCCATCATCAACACTGAGGCAGACCAATACTTGTGTCATTCTCAACTTTTGGCCACTACTGTATACTTGGGGTCATTGTTCTGTTGGATCGTAAATCTTTTCCCCAGTCTAAGGTCGTTTGCACTCTGAAGCAGGATCTCATCAAGGATTTGCCTGTATTTGGCTCCATTCATTGTTCCCTCTATCCTTACCAGTCTCTCAGTCCCTGCCGCTTAAGTGTCCCCATAGCGTGATGCAGCCACCACCATGCTTCATGTTAGAGATGGTGTTAGACAGGTGATGAGCTGTGCCTGAGTAGACCAAATAGTAAAATGTTGGTCTCATCAGACCACAGAATTGTTTGCCTTATCCTCTATTTCATATGCCTTTTTCTCAGTAGTGGCTTTCATCTGGCCACTCTCTCATAAAGCCCAGATTGGTGAAGTGCTGTAGAGACTGTTGTCCTTCTGGCAGGCTCGCCCATCTCAGCCATGGGACTCTGTAGTTCTGTCACTGGTCATTGGGTTCTTGGTCACCTCCCTGATCAAGGTCCTTCTTGCCCGGTTGCTCAGTTTGGTTGGGCGGCCAGTTCTAGGCGGAGTCTGGGTAGTTCCATATTTTTTTCCCATTGCCCAATGATGGAGTCCACTGTGCTCTTGGAAACTTTCAGCACTCTAAAAATTGTTTTATACCCTTATCCAGACATATGCCTTATCATAATTCTATCAGAGATCAACGGACAGTTCCTTGGACTTCATGGTATAGTTTCTGCTCTGACATAGACTATATAAGGTACCAGACAGAGGTTTATTCATGTTGCTTCAACCTGCTACGTTGCGGAAAGGTTTCCCCCAAAACGTTATTGAGCAGACTTTTGAGGTATGTGTGGCGAGGGCAGTGGCCATGTTGACAGCGTTTCACAACCAAAGACCTATGCCCACAATCCAACCCCTCCCCATTTTTGAACGGGTCGTTCAGTACAGCACCGTTTCTGTTCAGTCGTGTTTTCACTGTCATTCTGGGGTATTGTATGTAGGTAGACAGGTGAGGAAAATATTTAATCCATTTGGAATTCGGCCAACAAATTGTAGAATAAATCAAGGGGTATGAATACTTTCTGAAGGCACTGTATACTCTTAGCTTCTGTATTGGCCAATATGAGGAGTCACTGTGAAACATCCCTGTGAAATGTATTGTTGGTGACTTCCTTTCCAGGTTACAGCGAGTGGATCTCAGAGACTCACAAGGACAACCAGAATATCACAGGAGAAAGTGATGAGCCAGAGAGAAGTCAAGCCTCTGGGGGATCCAAAGAACTTGGACTCGACGGCTTCAAGAGAGAACAGAGTCCGTTGCTGGTGTCAACTGAGGATCCTCCGGCACCCGTAAAGAAGAAATATAATAGAAAGTACAGCTGTGAAATATGTGGAAAGACTGAGAACAAGAAACGCAGAATGACAAGTCACATGATAACACACACAGGGATGCTCTTTAGTTGTGATATCTGTGGCGAGAAATTCAAGCATCTGTTCGGCTTGACCAAGCACAAGCGACTCAAACACAGTGTGAAAACCTACAGTTGCTCTGTGTGCGGAAAGATGTTTGTATATTCTAAAATGCGCGACAACCATGAGCGCAAACACATTGGAGAAGACTACTGGTGCTCAGGCTGTGGCAAGACGTTCAAGGAGTGCCAGGATCGCGACACTCACGAGTGCCTTGTTTACAAGGGAGACCGGCCCTACAGCTGCTCAAAGTGCAACAAGGACTTTCAAAGACGGTACCATCTCAAAAAACACCAGCTGGAAAAACACCCTCTAATGGTGGAGCAGACTGTCAACTCTAAACCTAGTTGCTCTGTGTGTGGAAAAGTGTTCATGTACATCAAATGGTTAATCAGGCATGAGCGCACTCACAGGGAGAAAAATGAACGCAGGGATTGTGATGCGCACAAGTCCATTGTTGAAGATCCTATCAACGAACAACTTGAGTCAAAAGACCTAGAGGGTCAACAGAATCAGTTTGAGTCAGCTGAGAGTTCTGAGGCACTCGTAAGGAGTGAACCGACACGGTACACCTGTGAAATATGTGGAACAACTTGGGCTACTAAAAGTAACATGCGCCGTCACATGGTAATACACAGAAGGAAGCACTATACCTGCGATGTCTGTGGCAAGGTATTTAGGCTCAAACCCCCTTTCACCATACACCAGCTCAGACATAAGGGTTTTAAAAATCAGTACCAGCTTAAAAAACACCAGCTTGAAAAGCACCCTCCAAAGGTGGAGCAGCCATGTTCTGATCAAGATACTGCCAGGGTAGTTCAGGGAGCACAGCCTTCTGTTGACATTGACCAAAAGACGGATATCGGTGACCTTGAATAATGATCATGGTGAAGATGTCAAACGTGTGTTCTTTCTGAGAATGTCGGCTGCCTTTTTGCTCTTCACTGAACATTACCCAAGTAAAATGGCTTCAACTGAATGAAAACATTTTTAACAGTGTAAGAATAATTGGTTTTAATGCCTTCTTTTTTTTGCCCATATTTTTGGCTTTGGCAACATTGTATTTTCCCTTTATTTGTTAAGCATGCCATTGCTAAATAGCTTGTCATATTTTAATAAAAAAAATGTACATGATATGATTACGTTTGAATTTTATAAACAGGGCAAATATGGAAAGAGTTAGTTGCTCTGTCTTTACAAATCAGTAATCGCCATCTCCACCCGGAACTAAATTTGCTTGCTACTGTGACATCAGCTGTCAGAATCAGTAGAGTAGAATATGTAATTTGCATACGACACCTAAATCAAATGGCTCGATAAACCGGTATTTACGGTAGACCACTGTCATAACCTCTGCTACCCGGAAGTAAACAATTAAAATGACGGCTAGTTGGCTAGTGAGCTGGATACAGATAAACAATACCGCCGAGGAATTTCACAGAAATATAGCTGCTGCTTTTTGGATGACATGACAATTTCACTCAACAAACCACTCCTGGACAGTCATCCAATACTTTTTAATTTGTAAGCTTTGGGTGAAGTAACGTTAAGAGATAATGTCGAATTCTGTAAATGTTCACTCTCAGCTCGCCTCCATCATGGAGGTATTGGCTAACGCGGCAGTGGCAGAAATCTGCCAGCTTGTAGACGATGGCTATGCCGTGTTGCGACTTGAAATATCGAAAACTCAGAGCGAAAACCAGGCTTTGAAGAGCAAATTACGCCTGGTGGAGGTTCGTTCTAGGGAACTGTCTGTCAAAAGAAGCCGCTTGCCACCTTTGTCGAGCTGTACTGGTGCGAAAGGAACAGGTGAGTTTCTATAGTTTCCCAATGCAATGATGATCAATGCTGTCCGAGTTTTGGTGCAACAAATACTATTTGTGCACTGCAGGTTCTCAGTGTTGTGGATGTCATGAACGTATTTTGTTCCCACTCCGATATAGATCATGTCAGAGAGAAGCAGTCCACCAGTGTAAGGAGAAATGGAGGATCCGTGGTGTTGGGGGACAGGAACACTAGGACTGTCAGTGAAGAAGTTAGTAGATTCTAAGTTATATATCTGATATAGTTGCAGACAAATATTTTGGCATCCTTGCACTTTTCTTATAATTCCCTGTTTCTTCAAAAATAAGTTTAAAAAAATGAATTCATAAACGTTGTTCACCACACCTTGTTATTGGAAAATAACACCCTCCCTACAATCAGTTATGGGGGAGGTTTGACAATTCCGTGGGGTTACTTTGGGCCTTGAATATGTGCAAGACATCAAGAAATTAGCAGATTATCAAGGTGTTTTGGAATACAGTATTCAACCCAGTGTCTCTGAAGAAGGTCATTGGTCTTCCAGTAGGACAAGAACCCCAAACACACATAAAAAAGCAACCTGGAATGGTTCAAGAAGAAACGGAGTGGCCAGTCAAACTTAAGTTTACAAAAATTACATTGTTTCTGCAATGTTGAAATTCCAATAAGGTGTGGTGACAAAAAGTTATTAAATAATAATAACTTATTCTAGAATAAAGGGGGTTATTATTTAAGAAAAGAGCACTCCAACTGTACTTCTAGACTGTGTGGTTATTACCGGAGTGAACTTGAGGATACAGCAGTTCAGTCTGATCCTTCCTTTTGTTTCGCAGACCCTTGACACGACTGAGCATCCTGAGGTAGTGGTTGTAAAGGAGGAGAAATTGGAAGAGGAGCTGAGAGACAGTGGCTCAAAGCCCATGAGACTGAGTAGGTACAACACTTACCAATATGACAGGGCCATAATGGTCTAGTTCCAAAAAGTACACAATCGCATGAAAGTCATGTTTTCATCTTCTCTCTCGCTCTCTCATTCTTGTCCTCAGTTAGTGTGTCTCAGTCTCATGTTGCGGTGAACGACCAAATCTTGAATGCAGAAACTCCACCTGTGGAGGTCAGTGAGGACGCAGACAACCAGAGGCCCCAACAGACCGCAAACGGACACAGTATGGCACGCCAGCGCACACACAGCTCAGACTGTGTGACATATCAGAGACACCTTCATACAGCAGCTGGCCTCTCGCATATAGAGGATGTCAGAGACATGCTTGATCCGTCTTGTTCTTATTTGGTGGAAATGGACTCTACTAAGCCACTTGATGCCCAGACGCCCCTGACTCAGAGTGGGGTAGAGACCTTGTGTGATAGCATGGCTTCCTCTGCTTCACTGGGCTGGAAGCAGGAGGCCGAAAGAGTTGACACTCTTAAAATGGAGGCGGGAATGCCCTTCTGGGACAAAGGGAGGGCTATGGGAATGAGCCTGGCTGCTCAGTGTGGAGTTGACATCCCTGGGAAGGACAGGGAGGGTGTTCAGCTGGGGAACGGCACAAACAACTGTTCTCAGAGTAATGTTAACTTGAAGGAGAGCGAGTCATCGGAAGGGCGCAAGTCCAGCGAACCAGATGCAAACGGATTCGAGACCTCCTTAGACTATTTTTTATCTCCGTCGGAAATGGCCGGGATACAGACTCACCACAGAGGTGATGGCGGTGGAGGTGAGGAGCTGGCCTCGTGTCCGTATCCCGGCAACGACGGTTTCGGCAGCCCTACAAACGCGACACAAGGAGGCCTCCTCTTCTCGAACAGACTGTTCAACTGCCAGGAATGTGGGCGGCTGTTCTCCAACTCGCTAGACCTCTCACTGCACCAAAGAATTCACATGGGGGAGAAACTCTTCAGCTGCGCCCAGTGTGACAAGCAGTTCCTGCACCTGCACCAGCTCAAGACCCACCAGAGAATACACACCAGGGAGAAACCCTTTAGCTGCACCCAATGCGGGAAGCGCTTCTCCCAGTCCAGCCACATCAAGAGACACATGAGCGTTCACACGGGAGAAAAGCGGTTTGCCTGCAGTGTATGCGGGAAGAGGTTTTCGCAATCCTGTAGCCTCAAAGTGCACCAGAGCGTCCACACTGGAGAGAGACCGTTCAGCTGCACTCAGTGCGGGAAGAGTTTCTCGGTGCTCGGGAACCTAATGAGACACCAGAGTGTTCACAGTAGAAAGCAGGATTAAGTATTGAATAATAATGGACAATGCATTCTGTTTGTAAAATATGGATATAATGATGAGTTTTTTGTACATCGCACGGTAAACATTGTTTTGTGATAATAGTGTGAAGTGAACTGTTGTCTCTTGGTGTGATGTGAACGTATTAAAACATTCCCCCTGAAAATGTATGTGGCGTTAGCATGCTTGTTTCAGTGCATTGAATAAAAAAAACTGCTCCAAGTAACTAAATGATGAGCCTACTGTTGACAAACCTACTACATCAAGGCTGCTCTGCAAACGTGGGTTGTCAAGATTTATTCCCATTCTGTTGGGTAAGGCTTATGATTCATAATTTTAAATTCTATGAAACATTGGCTTTGTGTGTAATCTCTCGTGCGGTATTTTATATAGTTACATTTTTTGGAAAAATTCTGTTTTAGTCCTGTCTCCACTCTCAAACTCGGAATGTGGCGGTAATGTGCTTAACATTGGATTCCACAGTCAAACAAGAAGAGGGGCCACGTCATCAACAGGCGACCCGATAGCATCCTTCCAGACCTGAAGCAGTATCGATATTCAACAATAACAAGCTAGGGCTTTACATAAGTATTCAAACTAGTATAACCATCAGACATTTTCAAGCAACGTTGGACAATTTGGCTTAAGAATTTCGGTTTTAGACTAAACGGTGCATGAGGAGCAGAAATGGCAACAATGGCGGACTGTGTTGGTTATCAATTGCAGATAGCTTCGATAATGGAGGTGCTAGCCAATTCGGCGGTGGTCGAGATCTGCAAAATTGTTGATGATGGTTATTCCTCTCTGCGTTCCCAAATGGAGCAGGAAAGAGTGCAAATTGAGAGGGAGAGAGAGCAAACGGAGAAAGAGAAATATGTGCTCCGACGAAAATTACGCGAAATGGACGTGAAGATGCGGAGCTATGAGCGAAGACTCAGAAGACGCGACCTACGGAATGAAATGCATGCAGTTAATTTTAGACCACATGAAGGTACCGACAGTTTATTATTTAACAATAACTGGTTGTGAACAGGGCTGGGTCCGTTACTTTCTACATGTAATCAGTTACCAGTTAACGTAACGTGTCCAAAATTAATCAACAACTTGGATTTTGGGATTGACCAGACTCAGTAACGAAATCTGATTGCTTTTCGATTACTTTCCCATTAAGAGGAATTAGACGATAAACGAGTATTACCAATCGAACCACGTCTATTGCAGCATAAATCAATGTTAAGAGTTTACATAGCTGGCCATAAATGGATGTTGCATTTGACTGTATGGGTTGGTTATGTAGACTTCCTCTAACCCATTGCTTTCTACTACAGATAATAATACAACTAGGTTATATATTTACATTAAAAACATAGTCTGTCAGATGTCCAGTCATTCCAATTAATTGAATACCCCATGGTGTTCGAGAATAGGGCTAGAAATATGGAAATAGATTAGCCAAATTGTTTTACCTGAACATAACTCAAAAATGAAGGATTTATTAGCCTACTGTGTTGTTTCTTGTTGTCATGGAGGACTGATTTGGCTCATTGCTTCGAGTTTAAAAATAAATGCTGCTCTCATGGAATGGCATGCTTTGAGCACGACCGAAAAGTGCTATTTGCATGTGAAAAATGAAAGACGTGCTGCATTTGCTATAGGCCTATTGTTTATGGTTTTTTTTACTGACACTTTGATATTTCCATAATTTGCAACTGTTTACATCTATCAAAAGTGCGCAAGTTTGAGCATCTGTCCGTTAGGCCTATGGACACCCTTACAAAAGTGCAGTAACTGCAGTTGACTGTGTTTTTTGGAAGCAGTATTTGCGACATACTGCAGTCTGACTGCAATCTTTTTTTGGACGGGCATTTTGGGGGAATCAGCACGAATTAGATTGAGCAATAAAATCCCCACTCGTGGTCTTCTTGAATTAAACCGGTTTTTGACAGTATGGAGCACAATACCACAGAGAAGTTTAGAAGGGAGGAACTC
This sequence comes from Thymallus thymallus, assembly GCA_023634145.1. Lineage (NCBI taxonomy): Eukaryota > Metazoa > Chordata > Actinopteri > Salmoniformes > Salmonidae > Thymallus > Thymallus thymallus. Next base: position 2,479,781 of record CM042424.1, on the reverse strand, counting down.
CCTCAAACTTTTATTCCATAGGCTGGGATCAGCACTATTTCACTGGCTGTCCACTGGTCGCAAAAACAGTCATTTCAATTCAACCATTATTGGGATAAAATACGCATACACATGCCCCTCGACTTATTCCACATTTTGTTGTGTTATAGCCTGAATTCAGAATGGATAAAATGTTTTTCCCTCACCCATCTACACACAACACCCCATAATGTGTCTTTCTGTGTGAGTCTCTAAGAGCTTCCCACACCTGGATTGTGCAACATTTGCCGCTTGCCATTATTTAAATTCTTCAAGCTCTGTCAAATCGGTTGTTAATTAAGGATCGGACCCTTTTTTTAAATTATCGCCTAAAATGACATACCCAAATCTTACTGCCTGTAGCTCAGGACCTGAAGCATGGAAATGCATACTCTTGATACCATTTGAAAGGAAACACTTTCAAATGGTTTGTGGAAATGTTAAATTACTGTAGGAGATTATAACACCACATTAGATATGGTAAAAGATAATACAAAGGAAAATGTTGTCCCATCTTTGAAATGCAAGAGAAAGGCCATCATAATACTTAAGAGTCCAGGCGCAATTTAGATTTTGGCCACTAGATGGCATCAGTGTATGTGCAAAGTTTTAGACTGATCCAATGAACCAATGCATTACTGTTCAAAATGTTGTATCAAGTCTGCCCAAATGTGCCCTAATTGGTTTATTGATACATTTTCAAGTACATAACTGTGCACTCCTAAAACAATAGCATGGTATTCTTTCACTGTAATAGCTACTGTATATTGCTAAACAGTGCAGTTAGATTAACAAGAATGTAAGCTTTTTGCCCATATAAGATATGTCTATGTCCTGGGAAATGTTCTTGTTAATTTTCTTATTACTTACAACGCCATGCTAAACACGTTAGTGCATGTTAGTTCAACTGTCCCGAGGGCGGGACACAGTCCTTTAGAGGAATGGTCCTTTGCCATTTTCAGGTCTTGCCATAGATTTTCAAGTAAAGTCAAAACTGTAACTCTGCCACTCAGGAACATTCACTGTCTTCTTGGTAAGCAACTCCAGTGTAGATTTGGTCTTGTGTTTTAGGTTATTGTCCTGCTGAAAGGTGAATTTCCTTCCTCTCCGGAAACTGAGTTTGGATGGACACCTGTATCTTTGTAGTGACTGGGTTTATTCATACACCTTCCAAAGTGTAATTAATAACTTCACTATGCTCAAAGGGATATATTCAATGAATTTTCATTTGTAAACATTTCTAAAAATGTATTTCCACTTTGACATTATTGGGTATTGTGTGTAGGCCAGTGACACAACAAAATGTGGGAAAAGTCAAGGGGTGTGAATACTTTCTGAATGCACTGTATACATTTGTGAACAACCACAATCCGGCAAAGGCGCAAATGGATAAATGAGAGAGCAGCAGTGTGATTCAAATCAATGCACTACGTAAATATCAATAATAAGTGATATCCGTATTGCCCCTAGGCTACAACACTGCTGTCGTCCTTAACCTCCAAGCGTTTATTCAAGTTGTTCAAAAGTATCTCATTACAATATTTTCCCTGGTAACGGATTAGTTTGTTTCTTTGTAATCAGTTACATGTAATCCATTACTCCCTGGTTATAAATGTTTTCCTGTCAGCCAGGGCCCGTTTCTCTAAGCGTATCAGAATAGGAGTGCTGATTTAGGATCAATTTAGCCTTTTAGCCTAAATCATAGTGAATAAGAGAGGGCAGGGCCCTGATGCTAGATCAGCACTCTGAGGATATGCTTTGTGGATATGGGCCCAGATCTTCATACAGGGATCCTAATAATGACAATGTTTTGTAGTTTCAGTGTCTTCAATTGCCATGCCAGTGAGTAACGACCAGTCCCGAGGGCCCCTGGCTACAATCGAGGACCAATCACAATACCACCACATGCCTCAGGTGTGTTTTTGCTGTATCGTAATAATTTAATGTAAATGACATGGAATAGGCTGAAATATAATATGGATTTTTTTATTTACAGGAAGACAGAACTGCATTGTCCCTAATCAAGCAGGAAAGAGTGGACAGCTGCGGCGTGGACCTGAAAGTAGAACAAAACATCAACGCAGAGATTAGACCCACAGGTTAATTTCAGTGCAGATAGAACACACATAACTTATTTACAATCCCAACACATAGGCTACTGCTGCCCTTAGCTGAAGACAAACTCTTAGGACTGAGTTGAAATGTGAAAAATGTGGCGTGTTAAAAGGCAACCTATTGTATATGATTAGGAATGTCTGATCATTGTGATGATGACTCCTTTTTCATCCTTGATGGTAGTTCCAGAACCCAACGACGATGACAGCGAGAGATGTAACATGGCTGACACTCACAGCTCACCCACTGCAGCCACAGAGGACCCCACTGAGACACCTAGGACCAGTGGATCCGACGCCATCCTCAAGTCAGAGATTGGGGCAGAGGGTGTGAACCAGAGACCCCAGCAGCCAACGGGACCAGATCTCAGCACAGAGATACTGAACAGCCCCGGTTTGGATCTGGCTCTGATGCAGGAGAGGGTCCTGGGGCATCTGGGGCTTTCCTTGGCCCAGGCAGCAGCCGCAAACGCAGAGGCCGCTGGGCATCCATCTTGCTCCTACCAAACTCAGGCTGACGTGGAGAGCCAGTCCAGGCAGTTCCCCGGCAGCGATATGGGCGTCTTCGCCCCTTTTGACATGACAGCTCCTCCACCTCCTGCACCGCCAGCGAATCAGAGGCAGCCTCACGGAGCCGCGACGGCGAACGAACCAATGGGGTGTAACTTCTGCGGCCGCATCTTCCACAGCCAGGCGTCCCTGGAGGTGCACCAGCGGGTCCACACAGGACAGCGGCCGTTCAGCTGCCCACACTGCGGCAAGTCGTTTGCGCAGCCCAACAACCTCCGGGTGCACCTGCTAATCCACAGCGGCGAAAGGCGGTACCGGTGCTCGATCTGTGGGAAGAGTTTCATTTCGTCAAGTCACCTTAAGAGACACAGGACCGTTCACACCCAGGAGAAACCCTACATCTGCTCTCGGTGCGGCCAGTCCTTCACTCAACTCTGCAGCGTCCGGAGACACAGGCAGCAGTCACGGTGCGGAGAGCCGCCTCACGCTCAAAACGAACTCTCTGCTTGACTGTAGAAAAGGTGTTGTACAGTATGTGTGTTAGCTGTATCTGAAGTGATTTACACTAGCTATAGGTTTCCTGCTCAAAACATTTAGCCTTTTAGTCTCTTGGATGATAGGTCCACAGATAGAAGTTGAGAAATGTATGGTGTTAACTCCTAATTAATATTTACCTAAAGATGACAATGTCATTAGTTTTATGTGACTGTTTAGTACAATGCATCCCATCTTACCTTGGTCATAAAGGCAAGATGGGGTTGCCGCTGGGAGAAACTTGTTTTTAGAGTAGAGTAGTACTTTATTGATCCCAACATGGGAAATGGTTTTATCCCTCAGCAGCATTATCATCATCTAATTATTTTACCACTAGAAGAAGTCCAGGAGGACCAAGCAGGACGTTACAGAGACCAGTGGATTGGACTGAGGCCTCATCTGACATGGCTGACTTCACTGTGTGACTGAATCACAGGGATGAACGATGCAACTAATAAAAGGTTTTCCTGCATGTTTTGAAGGGGGTTTGCTGACAGGGTCATTTGAGACCAATGCATGTTCATGTGCTAGTCGGAACTAGGAAACGCTGAAAAATTTACGACTTGCTAATTGGCTGTACAGTCGTGGCCAAAAGTTTTGAGAATGACACAAGTATTGGTCTCCACAAAGTTTTCTGCCTCAGTGTTGATGATGGCAATTTGCATATACTCCAGAATGTCATGAAGAGTGATCAGATGAATTGCAATTAATTGCAAAGTCCCTCTTTGCCACGAAAATGAACTTAATCCCCAAAAAACATTTCCACTGCATTTCAGCCCTGCCACAAAAGGACCAGCTTCCATCATGTCAGTGATTGTCTCGTTAACACAGGTGAGAGTGTTGACGAGGACAAGGCTAGAGATTACTCTGTCATGCTGATTGAGTTAGAATAACAGACTGGAAGCTTTAAAAGGAGAGTGGCAACCATGGTTACCTGCAAGGAATCACGTGCCGTCATCATTGCTTTGCACAAAAAGGGCTTCACAGGCAAGGATATTGCTGCTTGTAAGATTGCACCTAAATCAACCATTTATCGGATCATCAAGAACTTCAAGGAGAGAGGTTCAATTGTTGTGAAGAAGGCATCAGGGCGCCCAAGAAAGTCCATCAAGCTCCAGGACTGTCTCCTAAAGTTGATTCAGCTGCGGGATCGGGGCACCACCAGTGCAGAGCTTGCTCAGGAATGTCAGCAGGCAGGTGTGAGTGCATCTGCACGCACAGAGAGGCGAATACTTTTGGAGGATGGCCTGGTGTCAAGAAGGGCAGCAAAGAAGCCACTTGAAAAACACTGCAAATATTGACTCTTTGCATAAACTGAATGTCATTATGACACTTATGGAATACTTGTAATTATACTTCAGTGTACCATAGTAACTACTGACATAAAGATCTAAGAACACTGAAGCAGCAAACTTTGTGAAGACCAATACTTGTGTCATTCTCAAAACTTTTGGCCACGACTGTAGTTATCATAGGTGTTTAGACACTTGCCGCATTCAACCAGTTAGCAAGTCGGAAATTTTAGTTCCGACTGGCACATGAACGCGGCAATACTGAGGTATCACACAGGTAAGAAACTTGCTGCATTTACACAGGCAGCCCAATCCTGATATTTTTTTTATCCTAATTGATCTTTTGACCAATCACGTGAGATCTTTTCAGAAAAAATATCCGAATGGGGCTGCCTGTGTAAACACAGCCCTTGAGATGCACAGTGTGCGGACAGTTTACACAATCAGGTATCGCAAGATAAGGGTTAATACATGACAGGAAGTGCAGGTTTATGCTGTCAAATCAAATAAATGTCAAATAAATTCCTGGGAAATGGCCAGCCTGTTTTTTTCTGCAGTATTTGTATTAATTGCTTAAACCACTGCTTCCTTTGAAGTAATCACAGCTCTCTGATTGGTTACCTCAAGGAAACAAGAAAGGAAGGATGCATTACGTAACCAAATCCCTATTGCGGAAATTCAGCATTACAGCATGCTTGACATTTAAAGACAACGGTCTCGCGTTAATGGAGACTAAATGCACTGTAAACGTTGCAGATGTCAACGCAAAATGAAATTATGTTTACATTTCTAAGCGCTATCTGTAATGCTTCAGAAATACAGATTGAATACTGGCTTAAAAAGACAAACGTAACACAATATCTGCCAATTCATTTCCAGCAATATCTTTTTTCCAGACCTCAAAATTGGTCTTCTGATGTGATTTGAGGAAGTGGTATATTGTCAGAAAACGTATATATTGTACACCAAGGACCCGAGGAAGAGTTGCAGGGTAGAGGAGAATAAAATAATGTGCAGCTCGCGAAATATAATCTTTTTTTGTTGTTGTAAGTATCTCTGATGCCTTAAAAGGTTGGAGGCCCCTGCCCTAGACATTATACTGCGGATTATACCATGTGTTTACGGTAAATTAAAACGTATGTAACTACGCCATCATTAAGCGACACCGACCACGGCTATTGTAATATACGAAAAACAATTAGCTTGTTGGTCTGAATTTCTTGTTAGGCATACGGTTAGCAGTGTGGTAAAGGTTAGGTTTAAGATTTTAAGAAGATCAATTGAAGAAATGGCCGGGGTTTAGTCATAAAGCATCATCCAAGTGGGGTGCTTCGTTTTCGTAGTAATGAAGGAGTAGCTAAATGTTACCTACTACGGATTCCACGGACCGCAGTGGTTTAGCTCAAACTTAATCTGACAGTTCTACTACGGAAAAGACAGACCGCGCTTCCTGCCTGCCTACGGACTTTCTCTCCCCACTTGACCACCTCCCTCCCATGACCAACTCTCTGAGGACTCATGTTGTTTTTCCTAAATTACAGTATTTGTATTGTTTGTGAATAAATGATTTATTATTATGACGTTGTGGCTGTGGTAACTAACTTTAGTGACGACCCATGTAAACAATCAACAGTCTACCTTTGTAAGGTTTTTCAGCCAAACAAGACAGGTTTCATTCATATTCATAAACGGATTGTTTGGTAACGTTATTTTGATGTTCAGATGGAATCACGTTCTGGCTATATCGGGTTCAGACAGCATTTCCCAACACAGGTAGCGACGATCGTGGAGATGTTGAGCGAAACCGCCGCAACAAAAAATCTGCAAGCTCTTTGTGGAAGGCTTTATATTTGGACATAAAGCAAGAAATACAATGCAGCAAGATATAATAAATACAATGCTGCAACGCCAGCTATTCTTTGGGTGCTGAAATCCGTAGTTAAAAAATATATGGTTTTATGATGTCAGAGCTCCAGTCCGCCCACAATAGTCGCTGCTCAACTCCATCGTAAATCTTGGGAGTTGCGTTTAATCGTCTACTGTGCGTGTACCCTAGCTGGGTATAAACTAGCCAGACCCATTAAATGCACCAATTAAAGTCTAAATTTGTCATTGATTAGATGGAAAGAATGGAAATCAACAGTGGATTTCTACGTCAGCTTTGAGGTCCAGATTTGAATTTGCCTGAGCTAGAACCATGAACTCCAGTATCCCAGGATAGTAGATGTGAGTAACAGTATGTGGAGTTGGCTACCACTTGCATGCTAACTTAATCTAATGCTACATTTGTTAACCAAACACCCACATCTGATAATTTCCATTGGTCAGGTGGTTTGAAGTTGTAGTGTGTGACAGATAGATTCACTCACTCATTTGTCATCATTCTGACAGAGAATGGCAATGTCTCAGTTTTTCCAGGAGAGGGAGTCCTCTGCATGCAGACTTGCAATTTGACTGAGGAGCTGAACACTCCATTAGAATGCACTATGCTGGTGAGCCCATTACATCACTTTATATGACTATCCATAATATTAACCTTAAAAGTAGTACAATAATATTCCTGTATTAAATGGAAGCAGTGAGCAGTGGGACCAACACTGCTCTCAAGTCACAGGCAGACACTGAGGGAATGAACTGGACACAGTGAAGATGTAGTGTCTTCCTAAATCTGAACCCGAATTGGGCTTTCACAAAGTCAGAGCCTTCGTTCGAATTCGGTGTCTCTGCCCCAGACGTCGAATAGTCCTCGTGTTCCTACGCCACAGACACCAGAAGCCAGTAAACTCAGTTCGTAGACACCCCTGTTGTCGGTGTGCAGCACCGCGGCTGCATCGACGCCAGCACAGCGCTAATACAGACGCCGTAAGACAGGCAAGGAACCGCTACACTGCAAACAACGCGGCAAGACTTACAGCCAATACCCAGTGCTAGAGGTACGAGAGAGTGTACACAGGGGAGAAGCGGTATATGTGCGGCAATCGCAACATGCACCTAAAGATTTACGCCGGCGAGAAGCAATTCTTCTGCACGGTGTGTGGGAGGAAGTTCATGACCTTGAGTCACCTAAACTGTCACATGACGATCCATGACAAAGGGAAGCCGGTCAAATGCTGCAAGTGCAGGGAGTGTTTTCCGGATATAGACAGCTGCCAAAAGCACCAGGCGGTGCGGCACGGTGTGACCAACACCAATGCCATCCTTCTCAGCTGTAAGCTGTATGGAAAATTGTTCTCTCTAGCCTGTCAACTGAACAGACACAGACAGAAACAATGGCAGTCACAATGAACAACAGAATCAATGGTTGTCTGTCTCTCGATCTGTCTGTCCGTCTGTCTGTCAAAGTCATGACCAGTCAGGAGTTTCATCAAAGCAGAAATATCCAAAGTGCTGCCTTTTTAATATTAACAAATGTTCTTATGTGTACAGTCTGATATATGCATAAACAAGATACATTTCTTCCAGCTCTATTCCAACAGTACAGTCTGACGAGGATTTAAACGTTTTAATTTAATGAAAAAACATGAATGACCTCATTTGTGCCTCACTCTTGTCAGAATGTCCCCCCACTGAATAAAGATGTTAGGCCAGGATTCAATCTGAAACAGCGCTTTAGCGCGTTTGACATTGAAATGTAATTTCGAATTGAGCAGACTTCTGCAGCTCGATCAGATTAATGAATGCCGGCCTAAGGAGCAATGGTTAAAGCAACTGTCTCTGAGGTTGTGGGTTCTGAGCTAGATGTATGTGCTTCTGCTATGTCACTATGTCCAATACACAGGCAGATTTGAAGAGGGCTGTGGCTCTGGGATTAAATCCCTGCTGCTCTTTAAGAGGTTCTAGGTTCATACCCCATCTCTTCATACCCCACACAATCCCTCTCATAAGTAATTCATAGCTCTCTGCGGTTCGTTACAGCTGGAAAGTCCTTTGTTCTGAGACCAGGTTTCTGAGACCAGGTTTCTGAGACGCTGGGCACGTCACCTGCCGTTACCATGATAACCATCCCAAAATTTAAAGGAACAGTGACAGGAAATGAGTATACGTGCAGGAAAGAGGTCAATGGGACGCAAAACGTTGGCGAAAGCCAGGGGAGAACTGCCCACTCGTTGAAGCCACTGAAAATCAAGGCTGACCAGGATATTGCAGGCATTGTTAGCATAAAACTGAATCCCCATTATAGTGAATGTAAAAATGTAAAACATTTTGGTCAATCTTCGTGTAAATAAAACAATGTTTTGAAAACAAACATTGTACCAATAATTGCTTCTAATACACCAGATTTATGTCCTTGAAAAATAAAAAGTCACTGTCCAATGAATTATGGTGCTCACCGTTTTCGGCTGGCTGTTTTCGCTGCATAACATTTAGAAGTTATTTTCTGGGTTTAGAAAAATGTTCTGCTAAATGCTAACTCTTGTTTGTTTGTATAAGCTGGTAGCATAGCTAGCCATATAGAAATCGGTTGTGGTAGTTGAAGCCGTTTTTAAGTGTGATGCAGTTGATTGTTGACAATGACATGACCATGTATTGGGGTTGACATCCACTCAAACATTATACTTCAAGATTTTCACCCCAACACTATGTGAAATACACATATAAACAATAGCCTAAAAGTTGGCTTAATTTGATGGGTGGCGATGAGGAGATTCTGAATCTTTCCCCCCAACGAGGGGGTCACATGCATTGCGTTTCCATGGCGTTTCCATTGTTTTGGTTGAATTCCATTGATCTCTTTTCCAGGTATATGCATCAGTGTGGTTCTTCAGAAGCTACATCAGTATGGAAAGCTGATATGGGTCACATGTAAAACTGAGTGTGGACAGTCAGAAAAAAAAGATTGGATATAGAAAGAAAATCAGATTTGGGTTCTTAGGGTGGCTGTGTAAACATAGTCTAAATGCCTTTTTTATCCATCATAAACTGGATTGGTAAGATCTGAATCAAACCCATTGAATTAATATAAGTAAATAAAAACTAGGGTTAAAACATGAAACAAGGGGAAAGTTACAAGTCATACTCAAATAAGAGTTTGTTTAAGATAACGGCAGTGGGTTGTGAGAAGGAAGGATAGATAGGGAAGACATTACAAAAGACAACCCTCTTCTTACGTGATAGACCGCTAGACACAACTAAGTTTAATGAGAAGGTCAATGGCCAGATTATGGTGGGAAGTTACTAGACATTTTTCAAAGAACAGTAGAACACTTGTGCTGACTCTGATGTTTAGACACTAGTGTCTGCGTCCCAAATGGCACCCTATTCCCTATATAGTGTGCTACTTTAGTTCAGGTTATATAGATGCTGACGGTGTCTTCCATGGTGTGTTGTCAGAGGGTAGGGTGAACCGAGCTACAGCAACACTGGTGGTTGAACATAGCTCACACGCCATGGCAGGAGCATCCACCATAGCAGTTTTGGGGCTTTTGTTCCTCACGGAATGCCACTCGGTAAGCTTTATTTAGATTTTGATTGGCTTTGGTTCATATTGTGCATAATTATACTACCTTAACACCCACATAAGTTGTGATGATGCATCTTATGTGCCATTTTGGTGTATTCTGCATGTACCTGTGTGTGTGTGTTTGTGTGTATGTATAGTTTTCCTCTGCATCCAAATATTGTTAATATCAGATTGCATCATAACAGGTTTCTTTCTTTCTTTATTTGTTTAAATGTACTGAGATTGGCATTTGTAGGTTATCACGTAAAATTAACAAACTCTTCCTTTATCTTATCTGCAAAACTATGATAGAACGGATCATTTTGATAACTTAAAAAAACGATTATGTTATTATGAGTTGTACAGCCTGAGAGAGTGAACAGGGTCCCCCTCTCCCCCTGTCCGTCCTGTCCACTAGGCCCCAGTGCCGTGTGGGGAGATGGTGGGGCGTCTGCAGGCTGAGATGGAGGACCTGGTGAGGGTGATCAACGACCAGCACCGCTACATCCAGGGGCTTCATCTCAGCCAGGCCCAGAAGCTGCCTCAGATCCCCCAGACACACCTCCAGACTGGGGGCCAGTACAAAGGTCAGGCAGTGGGTAGAACCACAGAGTTCCTGTAATTATTTATGTGTAATTCTATGGGTAGAACATAGAAAATAAAATAAAAAAAGTTTATATTTTTGTTTCATGTTTTTTTTTGTGTGATTCATGTTTGATTAGCTGTTAATTGTGATCTATTCAATTTCGTTTTTAAAACAGACAAAAATAGTACAAAATAATGCACTGTATAAGGAATGGACCGGGTGCCATTTGGTGTACATGCACTGTAACCATGTCCTCTGTGTGTGTGTAGACTGCGCTGAGATCTTTAAGGATGGAAACTCAGTTAGTGGCCTGTATATGATCCAACCCAACCGGTCTCCCTCCTCCTTCATGGTGTTCTGTGACATGAGTGACGGAGGAGGCTGGACTGTCTTCCAGAGGAGAAAGGACGGAACAGAGTCCTTCGACAGGTAGGTGAAAAGAAAACACCACTAACTACTTAGAGGGTGATTGATACAATTCATTCATTTGAAAAAGTGCTTTTAGTTATAGTGCACTGCAATATAAGTATTGTTAATTTTTGTAAGGGCAATTGTGGGAATAAACAAATACTATATACATTTTTAATGTATTTTACATTAGATAGCCTAATTAACACCTTTATGTTTGCAACAAATTGTCATGGTAGGCATTCTCAGAGCTCTAGCAAAGATCATGTACTGGGCGATTCCAAGCCACGGGATATTTTAGGTATCTCAGATTGTTCCGGCAATTCTCACAGAGAAACTTCATTAGGAGGAATGATGTTTAACATTCTTTTTCCATTTGTATTACAAAACATTTTTTAGAAAATCGGCATGAAAGTGTCCATTTTAGAACCTTTTTAGACCTGTACATGCCTCCCAACTTATGTTCATATTACTTTATTCAACATTATATATATATATATATATATATATATATATATATATATATATATATGAATATCTCAAAACGATTTTGTTCGTTTTAAGACATTGTTTGGAACACTATGCTCTACAAGTACATCATATTTCCAGAGTGGGCTCTCTGGCACTTTTTTATGATTTAACATCCTTTCTCCCAATTACATTTTTAGTGAGAATTGCCAAAACAATCTGAGATACCCAAAATATTTCTTGCTGCCGCTGGCGTGGACTCGCCCAATCGTTGGTTTCAGGTTTAGCGTGGTCACTTGCACATCGGTGTGTTTGTCTCCCTCCCTCTACAGAGCGTGGGTGGAGTATAAACATGGTTTTGGAGACAGCCAATCAGACGGAGAGTTCTGGCTAGGGAACGACCCCCTACACTACCTCACCTCTCAAGGTGAAGAGAAAAACCTACAGCTAGGGCCAAGAGCTTTTCCCCACCACTTGATCTGACCAGGAAAAACTCTCGGCCCCTAGTTACAGGCTATAATAGTAATATGACCCAGAGTTTTAACTAGGGCCCAGAGTTTTCCTAGTCAGGTAACAACACTGAAAAAAGCATCTAAAGTCATCTGGCCAAATTCACATGGGATGTACCAAATAATGATAATGAGTTGCTTTTACATTACATATAGCTTTTAACAACAGTAGATCTCAAAGAGCCTAATTCAGACTAGACATAAGATGACTTAAAATGGACTCAAGTTAAAAAATGTTGACTTAAGTCCATCTTTTATTGGCTTAAGGCCATGTTAAATGTAGTTATCTCAAGTCAGATTAGGGCCCTGTGTGCTTTACATTGTACAAGACCACAGCAACTCAACTCATCCACACCACTATTGTCTCACCCACCTGGGCGACAAACGGCGGCCATTTTGTCTCTTTATTACCTGCATTTGACTCTGTTTTCTAGGCGACTACGACCTAAAGATCAACATGGAGGACTTTGATGGAAACCAGCGCTTCGCCAAGTACAAAAACATGAAAGTGGATGATGAAAAGGTACACGTGAACACAACACCACTATCTTTACTGCAGACATTCCTCACATGGAACAGACACAGTTTTCCCATAACATTGGGTGTCAGTATTTTGTCTACTGGTGTTCAGACTGTACAAAAGGCAGTGGAGATATTGCTAGAACGTAAAGAACAAGGACGTCTGTAGTATCTTTCCTTTCTGCCTTTGTTGACATAAGTCTTTGTTTGCAAAAACCGAACCATTCTACCGTTCATACTGTATAAGCTGGGGATTACCAAGACACATACTCAGAGCATGCGCTGATCAGTTGGAAAGTGTCTTCACTGACATTTTCAACCTCTCCCTGACTGAGTCTGTAATACCTACATGTTTCAAGCAGACCACCATAGTCTCTGTGCCCAAGAACGCCAATGTAACCTGTCTAAATGACTGGCGCCGCGTAGCACTCACGTCTGTAGCCATGAAATGCTTTGAAAGGCTGGTCATGGCTCACATCAACACCAACATCCCAGAGACCCTGGACCCACTCCAATTCACATACCGCCCCAACAGATCCACAGATGACGCCATCTCTATTGTATTCCATACAAGGACGGTAGGGAGCTGTAGCGGAGTGGGTCGAGAGCTTCAAGTTCCTCTGTGTCCACATCACTAAGGAATTAACGTGGTCCATACACACCAACACAGTCGTGAAGAAGGCATGACAATGCCTCTTCCCCCTCAGGAGGCTGAAAAGATTTGTCATGGGCAATCAGATGTCCTTGAGCGAAGGTACTGGGACAAAACAGCAATCCATTGTTGAACAAGATCAGTATTTGTAGTCAACAGTATTCAGAATGATACATCTCAGCAGTGCTCTGTTTAGGAGAACATTGAGTGTATTACAGTATAAGCATATTACATACCTTGGTCTATCACTCCTGGTCTTCAGCATATTACATACCTTGGTCTATCACTCCTGGTCTTCAGCATATTACTTACCTAGGTCTATCACTCCTGGTCTTCAGCATATTACATACCTAGGTCTATCACTCCTGGTCTTCAGCATATTACATACCTAGGTCTATCACTCCTGGTCTTCAGCATATTACATACCTAGGTCTATCACTCCTGGTCTTCAGCATATTACATACTTAGGTCTATCACTCCTGGTTTTCAGCATATTACATACCTAGGTCTATCACTCCTGGTCTTCAGCATATTACATACCTAGGTCTATCACTCCTGATCTTCAGCATATTACATACCTAGGTCTATCACTCCTGGTCTTCAGCATATTACATACCTAGGTCTATCACTCCTGGTCTTCAGCATATTACATACCTAGGTCTATCACTCCTGGTCTTCAGCATATTACATACCTAGGTCTATCACTCCTGGTCTTCAGCATATTACATACCTAGGTCTATCACTCCTGGTCTTCAGCATATTACATACCTAGGTCTATCACTCCGGGTCTTCAGCATATTACATACCTAGGTCTATCACTCCTGGTCTTCAGCATATTACATACCTAGGTCTATTACTCCTGGTCTTCAGCCTATTACCTGAAGTTGTGGTACCTTTTTACACTCGGCGTGGGGAATTCTGGCACATGACTTCTACAGAGTGTTTACACCAATGTAGTCATTTGTTTGCGGTCTAAATTGAAGACCACAATTAGTTGATTAATTGAATTCAGATGTTAGGTTAAAGGGGATAGTTTAGTGATTTTACATAGTTCAATATTCAAAATCGCTGAATTATTTCCTCCTAAAATACTAAAGAAATGACTCCCTAAAATACTCCCTAAATTACTCCTCTCCAGGACCGGTATCAGCTTCATTTGGGTGAGTACACTGGCAATGCGGGGGACGCCCTCCCCGAAGCCCACCCCCCTCCCAGTGGGCAGTGGAACAGTCTGGGGGCCGGTAACCTGGGTGTCAAGTTTAGTACCTACGACCATCCCAACAAGGAGGACGATGAGAAGTGTATCCGCCATGACAAGTCAGGCTGGTGGTTCAGCAAGTATGGCCTTCTGCATTACTGTGGAGATTCAGTAACCTCTCAACAACATTAGAGTATTGGCACAAACATGTATTTTTTTACATACACTCCCGACTCCCCTACGTATTTATTTGGACAGAGAAGCTAAAACTTTTAATTTGGCTCTATACTCCAGCATTTGAAGATAAAATGTTTTGTATGACACGTGGCATCTTTTATTTGACGATATTTTCATACGTATGCTTTTTACCATTTGAATGCATCCCCATTTGAAGGTGTCATAAGTGTTTGGACAAATTCACTTATAGTGTATACAATTTAGTCAAGTTTAGTATTTGGTCCCATATTCCAAGCACGTAATGACTACATCATGTTTGTGACTCTACACATTTGCAGTTTGTTTTGGTTGTGTTTCTCACCATTTCTCACCATTACCAATAACATGCTAGCCTCTCACCATTACCAATAACATGCTAGCCTCTCACCATTACCAATAACATGCTAGCCTCTCACCATTACCAATAACATGCTAGCCTCTCACCATTACCAATAACATGCTAGCCTCTTACCATTACCAATAACATGCTAGCCTCTCACCATTACCAATAACATGCTAGCCTCTTACCATTACCAATAACATGCTAGCCTCTCACCATTACCAATAACATGCTAGCCTCTCACCATTACCAATAACATGCTAGCCTCTCACCATTACCAATAACATGCTAGCCTCTCACCATTACCAATAACATGCTAGCCTCTCACCATTACCAATAACATGCTAGCCTCTCACCATTACCAATAACTTGCTAGCCTCTCACCATTACCAATAACATGCTAGCCTCTCACCATTACCAATAACTTGCTAGCCTCTCACCATTACCAATAACTTGCTAGCCTCTCACCATTACCAATAACATGCTAGCCTCTCACCATTAACAATAACATGCTAGCCTCTTACCATTACCAATAACATGCTAGCCTCTCACCATTACCAACAAAAGGGGAAGTTAGCATGTTTTGGGGGGGTATGATATTTATGCCTCTGTAACTTTCTCACTTATCATTACTCACGATTCATTCATGATTATCCGTAATCATGGTAACATCCACATTAAAGTGTTCAGAAATATTATATTCTTATTTACAGTAAATGTGACTCCAAAATGACACAATACATTATTTGCCTTTCTTTTCTATTGGGCACAAAATAATCTGAAACACAACTAAAGCAAAAAGCAACTGATAGCGTGCGACTTCATCGACTGTGTTATCGACTGATAGATTGCTACAACATATGATATGGTTAGCTGATAGGTAAAATACCTATCCAGGAGTTGTAAGATCTGGCAACGTCCAAGCAATGGAACTCGACCTATTACTATGAATCTCAGATGTTGGTGACATTCTGTGTCTCTCCACCAGGTGCGAGTCTGGCAACTTGAATGGTCACTACTACAACGGGCCGTACCAAGCGGTGATGGATGACGGGGTGGTCTGGTACACCTGGCACGGCTGGTGGTACTCAATCAAATCCGTAGTCATGATGATCCGGGCCTCCGACGTCCATCCGGCTGGATCTGATGTCCAACCAACCAGAACGCCAGATGACAACAATCCTTTTAGAGTTTTGCCTCAATTAGGATAGGCTGAAGGTGGTGTTACATCATAGAGAACATCCAATCATAACCATCTTGATGCTCATACTAATTTGTCAATCCAGTGAGATTTAAAGAGATTCTCATAATTTTTTGCCAGTAGTTCTGAAAGTACCACTCATGAGCCCCGAACATGGTGTACTATGTCACGTGTACAGATATGTGTACCATGTCATTACTCTCTCTCTCTCTGCGGTGTCGACTAAGCTGTTGGGCCTGCCCTACAACCTCATTGGATAATGTTGGACAAGCTTCTTGCTAGCCGTCACTCAAATGCGAGGAGCTGAAGCTCATTGGCTAGAATTCAAATTGCTAGGGGACTGGCCCATGTGGGGGAAATGTAGGGAAAATGTTGCAGCACAGCTTCAAGAAAACAGTCGCTTTCAAACTAGGGATTTTGTGGCTAATTGAGGTAAAACAGTGATTCTGCCCATAGATTATTAAAGGATTACATTTACTTTCGTCAATTGCACACCAAACATCTTATTTCAGCTTTTAACCCAACCCCTTTGAATCGGAAAGATGTGGCAGGCTGTCACATTGGGAGAACCACAATTATTTTACATTGTCAGCTCAGAGATTCAAACTCACAACCTTTTGGTTACTAGTCCAACACTTTAACTTGCTAGGCCACCTGCTGGATGAACTACACACATCCAGCCCAAAGCAGGAGGTTTAAAACATACTTTCTTTAACTGTTAAAAATAACATAGTGAATGTGACTGTTTTTCATGTTTTTCCTTTTATAAATAATGGTACAATGTGTGTAACTGTGTCCTTTCAACTCGAATAATCCGATTGTGACTAAATTTGAATAAAATGTTAACTATGATCAACTCTTCGCCTATATTAACCTCCCAGAGTTCTCTCTGGCACCCAGAATGGGCACGTTCCAGGTCATTCTCTCTGGCACCCAGACTGGGCACGTTTCAGGTCGTTCTCTCTGGGCACATTCCAATCCAACATTCCAATCTCAAAAGAGACTGCTCTATCATTTAAACGGGCTTCCTCAGACAAACGCTTCTCCAGACTTTGTGAGATCTGATCTACTACACAGATCGACTGCACTAAAAACAACCTGGAACGCACCCACCTTTTTAGTGTTTTAAGCCAACCTTTAAAACATGCAGTAGTTCCTACCTGTTAATACTGCAGCCAGAGATAACAGACACTAGAAGTGATCGATCAGTGTGTGCAAACTAAGCAGTATTACATTACAGAGAGACAGACAGAGGACAAAAACCTCACCAGTGAAAAGATCCCTGAGAGTGTATTATGTTAAAGCACAGTAGTAGATTTGAAGCCACTGAGGTAGGTGTTAAATGAGTGATCTGTGCCCTCCAGGGTGAATTCCTTTCTCTGGGTACTACTGCGCAACAACAAGAGCGAGCACACGCACACACACACACACACACACACTATGAGGAGACGCTGCTGCGGCCTAGCGGTCATTCTTACAGGTAAAATACTATAACCAATCTCTTTCCATGTATCACATCATGCAAACACCGATATGTCCCTGATAATATCCACTATTTATCCACGGATAATAAAGATAACGTTGACCTTGATTTTTATCGTTTGTTTATTTTTTCGTTTTTAAAATGAAAGTTTGAGGCATTCTTGGAGAAGTGGAGAGGTTTGAGATAACATTGGCTCGACACAAAGTTAAGGACTTTTGGATTGGGAACATTCTGAGCGATAAAGCACAGATGGGTAAATACATTCCACAGTTTTATTAAGGTAGAGAGATGAAGGGTTGGGATTCACTTTAACTTTGAATATCCGTGTTCAGATATGGACTGTTTGTACAAGGGGTCAAAAGCAAGTGCTCGTTGCATAAAGTTCTGCTCTTCAATAAGTCGCCCTCAAAAACGCTCTATACCAAAGAGGGCGGATAAATGAAGATGCCCGACTCAGGCTGTTTTTCATTGACTGTGTGTGAACCAGAAAAAAGGGGAATGCAATGTCTCGCTTCCACTTCCGTCTCTGGACTATACCATTTTAACATTTTCAAAACTACATCCAAAGTTTTTCGCACAAACTTTATTAGGGGAGCGGAGAACATGATGCACACACAAAAAACAAAGATCAAAACGAGCTGAGATGCTTATGTACAAACCCTGAGGTTTAAGTCGCCTGTTCTTTCTCTCCGCTGAGGGGGAAAAAAAGAGTGAGAGAAATCAGGCAAAAAGAACGAGGACAGAATTGTCCCACGCTTTAAGTAAGTGCATCTGTGCAACATTGTCTTCTCTTTTTGGGAGCAAAGAAAACGTATGTACAAGTCACTGTGGGCAGAAGCCAAAACGGCAGCGTCATCATACGAAGTAGTCCATCCGTATTTGGAATAGCTTTGTCTCCTTGAGAGGCTGGGGTTGGTGATCTGGGGGGGGGGGGGGGGGGGGGGGGTAAGGGAGTGTAGAGGAGGGGTTGTCACACACACACACACACACACACACACACACACTCACACACACTTTCTCTCCCGGCCACACTCTCTCTCTCTCTCTCTCCTTGGTGTCCAGTTTGGGTTATCTGGTGGGCGAGAGTGGGGCGGGGGCGAAGGAGGCCGAGTTGCGGGGCGAGGGGAAGGGCGAGGAGGGCGAGAGGCGGCGGGGGCTGGCCAGGTCTCCGTTGTGCAGCTTCCACAGCAGCTCCTCATTCTCCATGGAGAGACGCTTGTTGACCTTGGACTCCTTCTGCAGGGTCTGCTGTAGCATGGCCTGCTCACTGGACAACTGTCTGCAGGGGACACAGAGAGGAGAGAGAGGTCAGAGAGATGAGTTTTCTTGAGAGAGATGAGTCACACACACACTCCTCTCTGCAGTACGTACTTGGAGAGTGCGGTGTGTTTGTCCATGCGGGCCCTGTAGTCCTCATTCTCCTGCTGGACTTTGTTCAATCGCTCCTCCAGCTTCACGTTGCTCTCCATCTGGCGCCAGACAGACAAAACAAAGATACCGTCACATCCTGTACTGCATATTCATATCTACTACTGAAATGTGTGTATTTATAAATGGTAAAAAGGTATTGAAAAGCAAAAGGAAAACATTAAAACCACAAATGGTTGCTAAGTGGCATAAAAAACTCCAGGCACTGGTGTGGGTTTGAAAGTTGAAAAGCCTTTAATGTGAGGCTAAGCCATTATTGAAATACATGTGTATTGGCGTACGCCTTCATCGGGGTGTCTATAATAAGGTATACTGGAATATCCTTTACAATCCTGTGCTTTTATTCCTATGACATTGTCACATGGTATATGTAAAAGTAAACATTTCTCTCCCCACTCCTGTACATTAATCATGCCATAGTACTATGTACTTGGTACTATGTACTTTAATCATGCCACAGTACTATGTACTTGGTACTATGTACTTTAATCATGCCATAGTACTATGTACTTGTTTGCATGTATAGATGTGCTCGCATCATCACTTGTTTTAATTAAACCAGTTAAGAACTAATTCTTATTTACAATGACGGCCTACCCCGGACAAACCCGGACGACACTGGGCCAATTGTGCGCCGCCCCATGGGACTCCCAATCACGGCAGCATTGTGATACAGCCTGAAATCGAACCAGGGTCTGTAGTGACGCCTCCAGCAACGAAATGCAATGCCTTAGACAGCTGCGCCACTCGGGAGCATTAGTTGAAACCAAGACTGTTCTCAGGGAAGGCCTGGTTGTAGCTAATCCTAACCTTTTTCCTAACGTTAACCTAATTCTCCTAACCTGCTATGTTAATTCTCCTAACCTGCTGCATAAGTTCTACTAACCTGCTACGAAAAGTCACTCCTG
Source organism: Thymallus thymallus (assembly GCA_023634145.1). Lineage (NCBI taxonomy): Eukaryota > Metazoa > Chordata > Actinopteri > Salmoniformes > Salmonidae > Thymallus > Thymallus thymallus. The sequence goes on along the minus strand of CM042424.1, from coordinate 2,459,957 downwards.
CTAGTCAAACCCGGCAGACCTTGCGCTGAGAACAGCCTTGGTTTCCACTAATGTGATTTGATTTGCACACTAGATGGTGTGACATGATGTAATTAACCTCCAATAGAAGCCTGGTGTGTATGTTCACCAATCACACTGACGATGGCTTGATGCAGAAACGTTTGTGTTTTCAACTTTTATTTATGCACTTTTCTGCACAATTTATTTATTTTTTATTTAACTAGGCAAGTCAGTTAAGAACAAATTCTTAGTTAAAATAAATTAACTTTTGGGCATCATAATGTCTTAATCTTTTATATCGGAATATCAACCATATTAATTTAAAAGCGAATCATACGTTATTCCTATAAGCTATTCATCAATCGTACTGGAATATATTTCTTGCTCGGCTTGTTCCTAGGCAGTTTAGGCCCAGGATTCGGGTATTTGCTCTGAAGCCTTTGGCGAGGCAGACTCAACCTTTCCAATCATGACTCATTATTTGTGGTGTATTTTATGCAGTTTTGTTTTGCAGCCAAATGACTCTTTATGTGGCGACTCCCAAGACTGAAGACAATCTATCAAGAGCTTGAACGACAAAAACAAGCCCTTACTAAAACAGTCAGCCTTTCCAGGAGTGTGTGTGTGTGTGTGTGTGTGTGTGTGTGTGTGTGTGTGTGTGTGTGTGTGTGTGTGTGTGTGTTCGTGTGTGTGTGTGTGTGTGTGTGTGTGTGTGTGTGTGTGTGTGTGTGTGTGTGTGTGTGTGTTCGTGTGTTCTCACCAGCTTGTCCATCTGCATGAGTTTCTTGTCCTGTTGGTGAAGCTGCTTGGTCTTGATCTCCAGAACCACCTTAAGACTCTCCAGCTCCTGTCCCAGATACAACACATGGGAGTCCTTCTATATGGAGGGAGAGAAGGAGGATGGGAGAGGGAGAGGAGCAATAGAGAGAGAGAGAGAGAGGGAGGAAAGAGAGAGGGAGAGAGAGAGAGAGAGAGAGAATATAAAACCATCCTATCCCTAACCTCTTCTAATTCTCCCACAAACTGTTGTTCCAGACAAACAACAGTCGTTCAAAAACCCAGTTTTAGATGGACGATTGCAGTACCAGAGTTGTGGGTTTGATTCCCAAATGAAAGTAAACATGCAGTGAGTCACTGACTGTAGATAAATCCCTGAACACCGCCATCTCAGAAATGGACACAATGTCCAGTGCCGTATTTCACAACCAGCAGGTGGCAGTATTTCACCAGTATAACGACCATATGGACCAATAACAAGAAGAAGAGAAGCAGTAAACGTGTCCCTGGGACATCTGTCTCACTACATAGGGTGCCATCATATTCCATTTACCTGGTTCTTCTCTGCCAGAATCCTCCTCCTCTCCTCCTCCGCTCGCAGCTTCTCGCTCAGCGCCTCGTTCTCCAACGTGAGGTCCTGGATTTTCTCCTGTTGTGGGTGTGAGAGAGAGAAAGTGGGTAAGAGCGGGAGAGGGAGAGAGAGGGTGGTTGATTTATTTTTTGGGAGCATCAGACTGCTAAGTCAATGCTTTAACAGTGTTACTCCCTGATACTGAGTTTATATAAGACAGACAGAAGTTAGTAGTTCCTTTATTGGGTAAACGTGTTGGTAAGGCTGTGATCAGGGAGGTACAGGGAACATGAATCTTACAGTGAGAGTGGCCTCCGTTTCCTTCAGTGATTTGTCCAGGTTCTCCAAGTCCTGTTCCAGAGTTTTCCTGAGCTCTGCATAACAACACACACACTGAGTCAATGATGGAGGAAAACAAGTAATTTATTCACAAATTAAAAAAGTTTGATCAAGTGAAAATCAACCAAGTGTGTGTCGGCCTGAGATGGATGGATGGATGGATGGATGGATGGATGGATGGATGGATGGATGGATGGATGGGTGGATGGATGGGTGGATGGATTGATGGGTGGATGGATGGATGGATGGATGGATGGATGGATGGATGATTGGATGGATGGCTGGATGGATGGATGGATGGATGGGTGGATGAATGGATGGGTGAATGGGTGGCTGGATGGAAGCATGCATTTTAGGACAGACAAATGGAGGGATGAATTTCAAATGAAATGCCAACGAGTTCAGTGATATGAGGGTGTGTGGTTGTGTGTCCTCACCTTGGACGGCGGTGTCGTGGGTCAGTTTGAGCGTGTCTATCTGCTGAGCGTGGCTGGCCTCAGAGTTTCTCCTCAGAGTCTCCTGTCTGCTCCTCATCTCCTCCAGCTGACAGAGAGAAGAAGAAGAAGAAGAAGGAGAGGTTTCACCCATTGATTCCTTGATTTGATTTGATCATTCTAATTCCATGGGGTCTTCTCACCAGTCAGTAATACAAGTTGGTTCTTACAGTATGCCATTACAGTTATGGGGTGAATCTCAATAGTCTAATATGGTTTCCTCTTTATACTTCCCATTCGTTCTACTAAGATTCCCCCCATTATTATTACACATTTCAAATCAAATCAAAGGTTATTCGTCGCATTCACAGTTTAGCAGATGTTATAGTGGGTGCAGCGTAATGCTTGTGTTACTGGCTCCTAACCGGGCAGTTAAAATGAGAAATACTAGAATGAGATATGTGGAGAATCCAGTATTTAAATACTAGAATGAGATATGTGGAGAATCCAGTATTTAAATACTAGAATGAGATATGTGGAGAATCCAGTATTTAAATACTAGAATGAGCTATGTGGAGAATCCAGTATTTAAATACTAGAATTAGCTATGTGGAGAATCCAGTAATTAAATACACAGTGTGAAAGCAGTATAAAAGAAATGGGAAGTGTCCAGTGTTTATTGTCTATATACATCGAACAGCAGCTTTGGCTGTGTGTGTTTGTGTGTGTTTTGTGTGTGGGAGTACAAAAAAAGTATCTGATTTGGAACAAGCTCATGTCGATGATTTATCGCTGATTGAATGAGCATTTTAGCACTACAATTAGACGTAGGCCATAGAGGACTTAGGAAATACTACTATGTGCCAATTCATATTCATCTATGCCGTCACCGTTGTACCGCTGATGACATCAGGGAGTAATAACCAAGGCAACAGTTTGTGGGGGAATAGAAGAGCTTAGGGATAGGATGGTTTTAAATTCTCTCTCCCTCTCTCTCTCTCTCTTTCCTCCCTCTATCTCTCTCTCTCCCTCTCTCTCTCTATCGCTCCTCTCCCTCTCCCTCCCTCCCTCCATATAGAAGGACTCCCATGTGTGTAAGAGCCAATGGAGTGTTTCAGAGGGGTACTAATGCTGTGTTCACGTGCCAGTAGGAACTAGGAAACTATGAAATGTCTGACTTGCTAATAGGTTGTAGTTAAACACCTGCTGCGTTCAACCAGTTAGCGCTTCCTAGTTCCGACTAGCATGTGAACGCGGCATAAACCACAGCACACGGGTCATAACGATGACATCACACCAACCCTATCCCCTCAGCCGCCAGCAGCCTTAGAGGCGACGTATCAATCGCTAATAGCTAAAAACTCAGAACTGTGTTTATAGTGCACCATCATCACCATCATCACCACCAGGGACCAAGCCTTGGTTCGGATCCCCCCGAGGTAAAATCCCCAGACTTCAGCTCGGCAGTCTAACACACTTGTTCAGTTACACAAGCCCAGTCACCACCTCACCACTGACCTGTTGCTCCATGAGGGCGCGGCATTTGTCCGCCTCCTCCTGGTAGGCCTGGTGCACCTTGTCCCACTCCGCCTGGTAGAAGGTCTTGAGCCTCTCCTCCAGCCCGGTCAGCTCAGCCTGGTGATCCCTCTGGAGCCTCCGCACCGCCTCCTCCAGAGACACCTGCACCGCCTCCTTCTCCTTATGCAGCTGCTCACAGCACTGGGACGAGGAGACTGGAGAGGGTGGGGGGAGGAAGGAAGGAAGGGAGGGAGGGAGGGGGATTAGGGAGGGGGAGGAAAGGGAGAGATGGAGAAAGAGAGAGACTGTCAACACCATTTTGTATTTTAGAATCTTTTCAAAACACAATTACCCAGAATGAGTCTCTGATAAATAATGACTTCACTGTAATAAGAGGGGAACAGTGTTGGAATAACATCTCCTAATTGGTGTTTTTGGAACGGCGTTACAAAAACACCAATTGTATGTGTACATCTGACAACGCACTGGAAAAATGCACGACTGTTCCAACATTGCGCAATCCAACCCTAACCTCTGTCTTGATCAGAATCACATGCACACTTTCACACAACTCTCCCGATGTTCGCTGAAAACTAAGGGCCGGATTCCCGGACCCATTAAACCAGGCCCTGAACTAAAAAGCCCCTTCAACAGCAGGTCTCCATAGAACATAATTTTTAGGCTTAATTTGGGTCTAGTAGGCTATAACCTTCTTAATCGACATCTAATGATAGGACTATATTTTAATACATTTGTAATGATAGACCCATATATGTAATGATTATACCAGATTCTCATAGCACGGCGCAGCCCAGCCTGGACAGTTGATATTTCTTCATATCCTACCCAGTGGGGTTAACTCTGAGGCCTGTTTCCACGGCGATGATGTCATAAAGGCCGGCAGCTGTGAGCCCGTTAACAGACAGGTCCTGTCTTTATTATGGGGTAACTAACAGAAAGGGTGTGTGTGTGTGTGGATTGGCGGCAGGTGTCGTTTTGCGAGCCAATGCTAATCAGCAGAGACATACAAAATGGTGTCCATGAGTTCATCAGACTCTGGGGAAGTTGATAAAGAGCTTCATTACCAAACCTGAACTATCCCTTCAACTCAATCAGCGACCTTAACTGGGACCATTATCCACTCAATATAAAGATCCTACAACTGTTAGCTGTAAAACTATTGGAAAGACGAATACAATCCCTGGAAGTCAGAATGTCCTTTCACTTGCTTGACGAGAAATGTATTGACACAGGTTCTGCTGGTCAAACATACAGTAGACATAGCAAAGAGACTTGTTAGTGCTTCTCAAAGTCTGCCGTTAACAGACAGAGTTTTGAACGAGGCGGTGAGAGTGAGATCCATACATTCCACAGCCAAGTGTAAAAACAGGGGTCAAGGTTCAACAAGCACACCAAAGCCCCCGCTCATCAAACAGATCGTAGTCAATGCATTTTCTGCTGAGGTTCGGTGGGAAAAAAGTGCATCTATGCATGTGTGTGCTTTTAGGGTGGAGGGGGAGGGGGAGGGGTCTTGGTGCGGCAGTTAAAGGGTGTGTCTGAGCTTGCATGAGGGTGTGTGGCGTGTGTGTGTGTTGAGACTGAATGGTTTTCAATAAAACTGTGTAGTAAAAGTGTGTTTTTGTAAACGTGTGGGTGAGAGAGAAGCGTCTGAGGGAAGTGTGTGTGTCTCAACGTGTGAGTGTGTGTGCCTGTCTGTTTAAAAGAGAAGGGGATTTCTAACTCTCTATATCCCTGACAGCAGACGGCCGTTGGTATTTTTCATCAGAACCACGTTGTACAGGCGTTCCAACAAGATGCCTTTGCACAGGTGGCGAGGGTTGACGAGTTTCGGCAAGAGGTCTGGGCCTGTCACGGGGCACGTGGGTAAAGTGAGAAGGCACACGTTTCCTCTCCATTTCGTAACACATTACAACGTCTGGGGTCTGGGCCAAGTCTAAGAAACAGAACTGAACAAGATCCTCTGGAACGCAACTCTGACTCTGACATCATTGGCGGAACAGAGCCGAATGGAATGCCTTGGAATGTACGAAACACATCCAGAACAATGTGTGTTTGAACATGTTCACATGTTTTGGGAAAACATGGATGGAAATGTCAGATTGCACTACAGGGTTCCCCGATGATTTAATTTGGCCCCCATGTAAAAAAATGTAAGTAAGACTAAAAACAACAGCAAATCAGCTCCAAGTATTTTTACGCATACCAGAGATGTGATCGAATACAAACGTAAGCAAGGTTTGAAATTATGATGTTTTAGTCAAATATTTTATCTGTTCGGGCTTCTTGCGGTCAATCTGCAGTCTACAAAGTATTTGTAATTATGTTCTGGCCTGCACTACAACAACAAGACATTATCAACCAAGTTTCTCCAGAATTAGAGTCTAAATGCTTCCTCCTAAAGTGAAAACCCCCCTTCCTTGACAAGCAGTTCCACAACTCTCAGACCCATTATGTTAAGACAACTGTCCTGTTCTGACAGCGATGCAGCACGTCTCCATGAGGTTAAACAAAGATAAGGCTACAGAGAGACTACCACTAACTACTGTCGGTGAACGCTTGAGGGAAGACGTTAAGTCATGCTTGAAGGAAGACCGTGGAAAAAGCAGACCGTCCGTCTGTATCTGTAGTTATTAAGGCTTTATGACTGCTGCACGGGCTACCAATAGCATCAGTTCAATGAATGTCCCTGACACACGGATACACACGTACAAACATGCACGCACGCAAACAGGTGTACACACAGACACACACATTTTCACAACACGTGCCAAGGCTTGCATTCACGCTTCACAAATACAGCATGCATAGAGGGTGAGGGCTAATAATAAAGGCAGAGAGTTGGCAAGCACAATGTGTTTTAGATGGCAGTTGACGACCTGATAAGGCCTTAATGATAAGCCAACAGGTTAGGAGAATGAGAGGGAAACAGAGGGGAGGTTAATTCACATTCATATAGAGTGTTGTAAAAAATTATTTTCTTATTTATGACTTGATTTACTGCTTTGGCAACACTTGCTCTTCCTTGAGCAACCGACGTGTTGATAAACGTATGTAAGAGGTAGAGGGGTAGACGGAGCACCGGTGTGAAGGGAAGACATGCTTGAGGTGTTTTTTTCTTACTGAGCTCATCGCGCAGGTTAGAAAGCTCCAGGGAAAGTCCTTTCTTCAGCTTCAATGCCTCTTCACGCTGTCACAGAGAGAGAGAGAGAGAGAGAGAGAGAGAGAGAGAGAGAGAGAGAGAGAGAGAGAGAGAGAGAGAGAGAGAGAGAGAGAGAGAGAGAGAGAGAGAGAGAGAGAGAGAGAATACGATTAGTCATTAAGTCAATGGAAAAACTATTACCATACTTTGTGAGACTGTCTTTTCAAGTCGAACCAGACAATCGTTTTACGTCAGACATTATGACTCGACTGACAGCCATCTTTTCCACAACATCACTCCTTGGCACCAATAGCTTCAAATAATGAAAGGCTTCAGTATGGTGACCTAATAACAGTACAACCTATAGGTGTGTCGCTGAATACTGTAGCTTCTAATAACAACTTACAGTAACCTACATTAGCCAGCTGGTTAGCCTACAGAGACTGAGACAATACAGTAACGAGAGCAGCATTTGGTCCCAGATCTGTTTGTGCCGTCTTGCCATCTTCTATGGTCCATAGGAGTTGGCGAGACGGCACAAACCGATGTGGGAAACATGCTAGCGTTTTCAGCGGCTATCTCGACACTGTATCCATATCGCTCTGTTATCATACTGTGGAGAGACGACTTTTAAGGTGACTTAGAAGTGACATAAGGTATCTTAGAAACAGGCAACGAAGGCTATGAAAACTCTCACATTTGTGTGGTTTCATCAGACACAGGCCTACGTGTAAATGAATAGATCCTTTTAGTCTAAGACACACATGCTTCCTCTCAGGCGTAGCTTCCATTCTGTCACATACACAAATCCTCTCAGAAACGTGTTAATTCTTACAGACACACATTCTCATACATATCAACACTGTCTCAATGTCCCGAAAGGATCGAAGGCTACACCCTGTACTAATCTAACCCAGCGCTGCACACACATGCAGGCACACGGAGAGACGATTCCCAAAATGGTCAAACATAGACAGTGCTGTAATAATGTCCAAAGTACATTAACACACTCTTTACAACTAAGACACAACGACCACTTCATAACCATCTCTACTGTGCACGTGCCATGAACACAAACACATAGTCATCAATCCAATCTGTCCGTTTTGAATGAACCAGCAGACAGAGAAAGGAGGAAAGAGAGAGGGAGGGAAAGAAAGAAATAAAGAAAGAAAGAAAGAAAACAAACACACCTTGCCTTTCTTTCTGGTATGTGGAGGAGTCTTAAGGCAGGCTTTGCTGCCAGAGGAGCCCATGTTATTCCCCCTGGGCTGCCGAAGGGCCGAATGCTAAAGTTAGGAGCACCACTACAATGTGCCTGGTCGGAACCTCCTCCTCTTCTCCTCCCCCTCTCCAACACCAACCAACCACCTCCACCTGCAGCACTCACTCACTCTCTCGCTCAGGGAACTGGTCTGTCTACATCAAAGAAGCTTCTCCCTCACTTATTATTATTATTTATTTAACCTTTATTCTTTACTCTCTCTCTCTCTCTCTCTCTCTCTCTCTCTCTCTCTCTCTCTCTCTCTCTCTCTCTAAGGAGTACTCAGCACATCAGGCCCTGCCTAGTAGTTCCTCCCCACCTCCAACCCAGTCGCCTCTGGCCCAGCTCCAGCCCACATATATTCCCCCTAGATACAAGGCCTGGAGCTGGGGGTCTGGGGGAGCTGGAGGGAGAGGGTTAGATGAGAATGAGGTCAGGCTGGGCTAAGGCCCTCTACTCTGGGCCTCGGGGGCTGCATGGTCGAGCCTCTCTGGTTCTCTGGTTACTTTAAAAGAGCCCGGGGTTGTACAGTACATGTGTCTGTGGGGTCCTAATACATTAATAAACATTAGCAGCACTAACAACACTCAGTAGGTTCTACTTTTCAAAGACATGACCTATAGGGAATCAAAGCGAGTTTCACCATTGCCTGTTAGATAGACCGATACAGAGTTACAGTGGAGATGCTCAAACTGGAGAGTCCAGTTAGGCCTAATAAACAGTTTTCTATGCCATCAGCTTGGCAATTGCTGTTTGACTACTAGTGTCCTTCACGTCAAAGCTGGCTTGGTTTGTGCTGTAGAATCTTCTACGTGGCGCTTTCAAGTGGTCTCGGCGGCCAAGATAGCACTGGCATTCTCCCTTTAGATAAGACTCCCACGAATAGAGTCTGGCACTGTAGAGTCAATAGAAGGCTTATAATGCTATCAGTGAAGAGATATTTCACTGCCAAGACTCTCTAAATAGCCTCCTAGCTAGCCAGACGCTATCCAGGAAATGTTCCCTACAACGAAAATATACTGGGATGGAGGGATGAGAAAGGAGGGTTATTCTCCACTCGTTTACAGCTTGGGCAGGACAAAGAAGAGGATTCATCCCTCCTTCACGATCATCCACACTATTATACTACAAGTCAACCCTGTATGTACAGCAGGAGATATCCATGTAGTCTAACCTTAATATTGAATGATGGCACCATATCATGGGTGTGTTCATTAGGCACCGAACGGGAGAAAACAGTCTGAAACAGGTAGGGACTAGCTGAACTTGTCCAATAACAACTCTTTAGGTTTTTTGCTAAACATTTCACTACTGTGTTCCCTTATGAATGCAACCCGGGTTTATCTAGGGGGAAATTTGAAATATAATTGTATGAAGGTATGACAATCACTCATTAGCATTACTACTTTGTTAGAGAGTTTTAAGTTTGCTCTCGTGTTTAGTTGGCTTGACATGTGATTCGTCTACTACATTCAGAGAGCTCATTGCTGTTCCTCAGATAGGAACATCTCTTTCCCCTCTATCAGGAGGATTACGGTAGAGCCCGAGGCTAGTGGGCGGGGTTATCAATAGCCTCAGATGTACAGCTCATAGGTGATGTGGTGGAACCCAACAGCCCCACCCATTTACGTTTCTCCTCCCCTTCTCTCCCCTCCTGCAGCTGGTGCATTACTCCCTCTCTCCCCCCCAGTCTCTCCTCCCTTTCTCTCCCTTCCCCGTCTCTCCTTCTATCCATCTCTCTAATCAATAGAAAGAGTGCAAAGCATTCCAGAGCTGTCTATCTGTCTTTCCACAGAGGGGTTTTTGGTTAGAAAGTGGAAACGGAAACCAAGCAGGAATCCCTTGACTTGATACAGTACTTGAAGCAAAAAATGATTTCCTTAACTTGATAAAGCTACCAAAGTAGGCCTGATTCAGTACAGTATATTGGAGATTCCATCAAGCGCAGTGTTGCCCTGTTCCTTTTCTACTATCTAAGTGATCGCTCAGTCGACCGTCTGTTCCACAACAGCACCTGTTGAGGAGTGAATGTTGAGGAAGGTGAAACCTCATGGTTGTTCTGATCTCTAGGAGATGGAAACAGGTTTACAGGAGATAGACTACTTTCTCTCTTATCACCATCACAACACTCAGACAGAGAGATACACTGTGTTCTTCTGTCTGTTGCAAGTGTGTGTGTCTCTGTGTGTGTGTGTAACGCCTCTGGCCAGGTAGGGTCAGCAGATGGTAGGCGTGGCCAGGTAGGGTCAGCAGATGGTAGGCGTGGCCAGGTAGGGTCAGCAGATGGTAGGCGTGGCCAGGTAGGGTCAGCAGATGGTAGGCGTGGTCAACATCACAAGACTGGATGTAGACATGGGAACAGCCATAAATAACCCTAACCCCTCCCTCCCTCCTCCCTCCTTTCCTCCCTCCATCTTCATGTATCCATCTACCTCCCTCCCCCTCCTTTCAACACATAACCATGCTGTTACTGTTCTTCATTGATACCAGATGTGGGGCAACATAGCAGATACACTTACAACATGACAGCAAGTTTCATTTGGGAGGAGACACTATGGACTAAATCAGCTTTAGGACGAGAGAGAGAGAGAGAGAGAGAGAGAGAGAGAGAGAGAGAGAGAGAGAGAGAGAGAGAGAGAGAGAGAGAGAGAGAGAGAGAGAGAGAGAGAGAGAGAGAGAGAGAGAGAGAGAGAGAGAGAGAGAGAGAGAGAGAGAGAGAGAGAGAGAGAGAGAATGAAAAAGTGAGAGAGAAAGAGAGAGAGAGAGGGAAAGAGAGAATGAAACAGTGTGAGAGAGAGAGAGAGAGAGAGAGAGAGAGAATGAAAAATAGATAGGGAGAGGGAAAGAGAGAATGAAAAAATGAGAGAGAAAGAGAGACAGAGAGAATGAGAGAGAGAGAGAATGAGAGAGAGAGAGAGAGAGGGAGGGAGAGAGAGGAGAGTGAATCTGGGAAAGAGGTCACGAGCTGCACATTCACTATACAGTTGCCACACACGTAAAGTTCACTTTGCCCTCATAAAACTGAGTGAGCCAGTATACTTTATAAACACCCAGGGATTTAGGCCTAGAAACGAAGCACCTTGAGCAGATTATCACTGCTATTCCAAACATGTTCCTGCCGTACCACTCAAGCAGAATAATTAAAAGTATGACTCACAGATTGATGTGCCTGTCATAAAAGGATTTACAGAGTAGTGGAACCTCATTCTATCTCTGTGTTAGTAGGCCTCGGTTCTGGCCTATAATTTATGTTTTTCCTTTGGGAAGATTCCTCACAATCCTAAATACACAAAGCGTATAATTCAAAATCTCCTACAGTGTTTAATATACGCTGTCAAGAAATGTCACTCGATCACAATGAGCGTTTTAAAATGTTCATCCAGAAGACAGAGGAGGGTACAGATCACTGTAAATATTTACACAGTAGCCTATCCAAGTCTGGGATTTTGTGAGTGACAAGTGGATTATCCACACAAGCCACACCCAATCGCCTGGCTGGACACACCCTCAAAGACATCAACCAGGAACTCAGTTTGGTTCAACAGGATCCTCGTCTCACAAAGCCACGTATAGATGTACAGTATATATTTTGTAGGATATTGATAGGGGAGAGCAGTGTTAGAAGTGTTATGGTTGAGAGGCTGCTTTTGACTGGCGGCAGATGAAAGCCCAAATATATTAGGTCCATAGGGGCCCATTTAGAACACACACACACACACACACACACACACACACACACACACACACACACACACACACACACACACACACACACACACACACACACACACACACACACACACACACACACACACACACACACACACACAGGACTAAACTAATAAGGGTTCTGAACCTAACTAAACATCCCTCTGCTCTGTATTCCCAACAGGGTTGTTTAAGCAGTGGACAACAGAGACAACAGATACTTCTGTCATGCAGCCAAGCACATTCAGACAACCACAGCATACCGTTCACACCCACTCATCAATGGTCATGCATAGTTATGGATGGTGGAAAGGCGTTGTGTATTTGTTGACAGCCATGTAGGCAAGTGGGTGGGGTGAGATTGACTATCCTTCCCTCCTCCTCCATCATGGCAACATCAGCTCTGCAAGTCAACCAACCAACACCCACTATATCATTATTGCTACATGAATAATATCCATGGCACTACTCAAAACACACACAGGACAGATATGGTTCTCTGACCCCTATAACATCAAAGTAGATGTAACCATAGTTACTAAATAGAGACCGAGGACATTCCCTTTACCTCACCAAGCACCTAAGAACAACAAACAAAACGAATCAAATCAAATTATATTTGTCACATGTGCCGAATACAACATTAAATGCTTAACCAACAATGCAGTTAAGAAAATAGAGTTAAGAAAATATTTACTAAATAAACTAAAGTAAAGAATGAAATATAAAGTAACTCAATAAAATAACAATAACGAGGCTATATACAGGGGGTACCGAGTCAATGTGCGGGTCAACAGGTTAGTCCAGGTCATTTGCACAGTACATGTAGGTAGGGGTAAAGTGATAGAACAGCACACCAAGGTGCAGTAAAACCCAGCCATATTCCAGTGTTACCTCGGTGAAGAGGTGCTGCACCACGGTAGCCAGGGCCTCTATCCGGCGGTTGCCCAGATCCAGAAGCCTCAGGAGCTGCTGAATGCACTGGTTCTTCTTCTCACACTGGACTCGGTACTGGGCCGCTGTGGCCGGCTTAGCCTCCACTGGAGCCCGGGCTGGGCGGAATGCCGAGACCACTGGTACCTGGACTGAGAGAGGGACGGCAGGGACTGGGACCAGGTCTGGTTGGGGCGTCTGGGGTTGGTTGGGTCCTCCTGCCTGAGTAGTGGTGCTGGTCTGGGAGGAGGTTCTTGCCACCGGTGCCCCCCGCGCCTTGTTCTTGTCCACTGAAAGAGAGCAAGGTCGGTTGAGTGTGCTGGCCACAGCGTTTAGCATGGTCTCTTGCATTCGACTCTCCACAACCCCTTCACACACACAAAACATAGAAACTCAACAAACACACCAGCATGCAGGAGGATACGCCTAAAGGTCTCTGAGCAGACATCGACTGAAACCCCAGTAGAGATAAGAAGCAGTACAGCAGTGCATGCTGGGATAGCGCTGTAATGATGGGCCCAAGTTAGAATCCCAGGATGCATTAGGAGTGCATTAGCATCAAGCCACAGTGCAATTAGGTGACAGCCATCCTCTCCCTCTCCCTCCCTCCCTCCCTTTCTCTCTTCATCCCTCTCTCCCTCCACCTCTCTCTCCCCCCCCCCTCATTTCGCTGTCTCCTCTCCCTCCATCCCTCTCTCATATTTTGCTGTCTCTGAGAAAAGTGGACCATGGAGATTTCATCCCTGACTGAAACTGCATTCAGTGTTTTATTAAGAGGGCAAACTGGCCACAACCCTACAGCAGACTGTCAATAGAGTTATCTTGTTACTTCATCTTGATCATCAAAATCATCAGTGATATAATCGTCATCATTAATAATTGTATCAATAATGCCATATCAACCATCTCTATCTTTCCCTGAAGCTATCAACTAGAAATTAATTGTGTTAATAAAGCTTTCTTTATTAACACAATTAGAGGGAGAGAGAGAGAGTGCTCTAACACTATGTGAGTCATGTCACCACACCAGTTGAACTATGACCTTCTCCCTAAGGGGGTTAAATACAGTAATACTGCCCCCTTATGGCCACCACACTGTCAATAACCCCATAATGGCTTCACAGTCATACAAACAGGGATCACAGTCATACAAACAGGCTTCATGTGTCACCTCGATGGGCAGTCCTGGCACTAGAGGGATACAGTGTATGCAGGTTTTTGTTCCAGTCCAGCACTAACACATTTGATTCTAATAATCAACTAATCACGGTCTTCAATCTTACACAGCTGGAACAAAAACATGCACATCCAGACACTGACACACACACTGACACACACACACACACACACACACACACACACACACACACACACACACACACACACACACACACACACACACACACACACACACACACACACACACACACATACAGACAGACACACACAGACAGACACACGCAGTATCCACTGTACTGTATGAGGCTTTGATTTACTGTAACAGCCAAGCCAACTCCATCTCTCTAGCGCTACAATAACCAGCATGGAGCTCCAACTCCATCTGTGTAGCTCTACAATAACCAGCATGGAGCTCCAACTCCATCTGTGTAGTGCTACAATAACCAGCATGGAGCTCCAACTCCATCTGTGTAGCTCTACAATAACCAGCATGGAGCTCCAACTCCATCTGTCTAGTGCTACAATAACCAGCATGGAGCTCCAACTCCATCTGTCTAGTGCTACAATAACCAGCATGGAGCTCCAACTCCATCTGTCTAGCTCTACAATAACCAGCATGGAGCTCCAACTCCATCTGTCTAGCTCTACAATAACCAGCATGGAGCTCCAACTCCATCTGTCTAGCTCTACAATAACCAGCATGGAGCTCCAACTCCATCTGTCTAGTGCTACAATAACCAGCATGGAGCTCCAACTCCATCTGTCTAGCTCTACAATAACCAGCATGGAGCTCCAACTCCATCTGTCTAGCTGTACAATAACCAGCATGGAGCTCCAACTCCATCTGTCTAGCTCTACAATAACCAGCATGGAGCTCCAACTCCATCTGTCTAGCTCTACAATAACCAGCATGGAGCTCCAACTCCATCTGTCTAGCTCTACAATAACCAGCATGGAGCTCCAACTCCATATGTCTAGCTCTACAATAACCAGCATGGAGCTCCAACTCCATCTGTCTAGCTCTACAATAACCAGCATGGAGCTCCAACTCCATCTCTCTAGCTCTACAATAACCAGCATGGAGCTCCAACTCCATCTGTCTAGCTCTACAATAACCAGCATGGAGCTCCAACTCCATCTCTCTAGCGCTACAATAACCAGCATGGAGCTCCAACTCCATCTGTCTAGTGCTACAATAACCAGCATGGAGCTCCAACTCCATCTGTATAGCTCTACAATAACCAGCATGGAGCTCCAACTCCATCTGTCTAGCTCTACAATAACCAGCATGGAGCTCCAACTCCATCTGTCTAGCGCTACAATAACCAGCATGGAGCTCCAACTCCATCTGTCTAGCTCTACAATAACCAGCATGGAGCTCCAACGCCATCTGTCTAGCTCTACAATAACCAGCATGGAGCTCCAACTCCATCTGTCTAGCTCTACAATAACCAGCATGGAGCTCCAACTCCATCTGTCTAGCTCTACAATAACCAGCATGGAGCTCCAACTCCATCTGTCTAGCTCTACAATAACCAGCATGGAGCTCCAACTCCATCTGTCTAGCTCTACAATAACCAGCATGGAGCTCCAACTCCATCTGTCTAGTGCTACAATAACCAGCATGGAGCTCCAACTCCATCTGTCTAGCTCTACAATAACCAGCATGGAGCTCCAACTCCATCTGTCTAGCTCTACAATAACCAGCATGGAGCTCCAACTCCATCTGTCTACAATAACCAGCATGGAGCTCAACAGACCCACTCATATCAAACATTTTACTAACCCAATCTCCAATTAAATTGCATTAGCCTATTATTCAACAACAATATAATTTATTAACAGTTTGACACTAATCTGCCATTTGGGTTTTATATATATATATATATATATATATATATATATATATATATATATATATAATACGTATACAGTCTCCCTGTCATTCTCGTACAAAATGCATTTTCTGTGTTGTGTGGCTTGAGTAGGCATTGAAATACGTGTGTGTTAGTGGGTAATTAGCGCTCTGTCAGTGTGTCTGCCTCTTCTGACACACACACACACACACACACACACACACACACACACACACACACACACACACACACACACACACACACACACACACACACACACACACACACACACACACACACACACACACACACACACACACAAATGAATAGAGACTTTCCGTGACACACACACAGAGTTTCAACGCTTCCTCGAGCATGTCACAGCACTGCCAGTCCGGATGTCCCCATGCATGGCTTGAGCTAACAGGGAGCAGAAACCTTCTTTCATCCTGTGTTATCACAGCCTGCCACAGCAGCACACCCACACACACAGGGGCATCCTGTGGGTGACCGCTAATCGCTAAATCTCTTTTAACACACCAGGGAGGACAAACCAAAACATCCTCCCAGGAGGCACGCACCCCCACATGAACACTCTTCATTCAGAAGCATAAACAACTGGAATTTATGACAATCATCTCGGTTTACTTAAGTTAGGGCGTAAACTCCTGAAGAGAACCAAAACAAAGGCCATGGAGGTTTAGCCTGATCTCATCTACCTAAGAGGCTGATGTTGAGATATCTATTCCATAAAAAGTCACTGGACCAATATATAAACCGGTATTGTATAAAATGTTTGCCAGTAGTAATTCTGTTTACTGGGGAGCCCTCAGATATCAGATCATATATCATATTCAGCAACATATCAACACGTTTAACAAAATGTCTCTTGAATCTTTTTTCTCCGTGCTCATTTTTGGAGGGAAAAAGAGTTAAGCGGACATTTTGCAGAGTGTGTACCTGGGATCTGCCTTGCAGGCTGATAGAGGTTCAGTGCCCAGTCTGTGAGAGAGATGTCAGTCGGTTAGCCACTTAGCATGCAGTGGGATATTAAATCTGCATCCCAAATGGCACCCTATTCCCTATATAGCACACTGGTTAAAAGTAGTGCACTATATAGGGAAGGTGGTACCATTTGGAATGTATTTTACAAGTTCGGAAAAACAGCTCTGGGTCGAAGTTGGGCTTAGATACAGATCTAGGATCAGCTTTTCCTCCACAAGTCATGACCGTAACCATCAGGGGAAGAAACACTAAACTGATCTTGGATCAGTGTATAGAGGAGACTTTAAGAGGCGCTACTAAAAGGAATACCCGGGAGGGATGAGAGGCTGGATGAGAGGAGGAAGAGGACGAGCGGAGCGGAGAGGGTGTCTTTTAGTTGAGGATGGTGTGTGTGTGTGTTAGATCTGTCATCTGTGTAGATCAAACCCTTTTGAAACGTATTCCCAACCGAACTGAAACCACGTTGGTGTTTGAGGCTACTGTAGTTTGGCAGAATGTAGAGAGTGAGAGTTGGACAGAGAGCCAATCCCTCATCAACTGTACAGTATTAATAAGACTCTCCTGACTGCTGCTCCAATGGGCTGATAGCAAATTAAAATAAAACCCATACTGCTCAGTGCTGTGAAAGGCTGATCTGGGTGGAAAAGCTGCTGCCAAAACGATGCCCACACCCACACCCACACACCCACCCCACCCCACACACACACACACACACACACACACACACACACACACACACACACACACCCACACCCACACCCACACCACCCCACCCCACACACACACACACACACACACACACACACACACACACACACACACACACACACACACACCCACACCCACACCCACACCCACACACCCACCCCACCCCACCCCACACACACACACACACACACACACACACACACACACACACACACACACACACACACATTAATCCAGTCTTAATCCCTCCTATGAAGTGGGTTTTATTTTAATTTGCTATCCAGCCCATTGGAGCAGCAGTCAGGAGAGTCTTATTAATACTGTACAGTTGATGAGGGATTGGCTCTCTGTCCAACTCTCACTCTCTACATTCTGCCAAACTACAGTAGCCTCAAACACCACGTTTCAAAAGGGTTTGATGTGCCAGCCAGAGAAGCAAGTGGCAGTAAGCAGTGCTCATCACACACACACACACACACACAAAAAGGTAGCCCGTAATCTTAATCTGGGTGAGATTAAAGATGACCCCGCCGTGTTCAGATGAAACATCAAATCTGGAAAAATGAAAAGTGCGAATCTGACGTTATTAATCCCCAAACTGCATAAACAGCAGATTTACCAAATTAGGTTTTTGATTTAGATGTACACTATTTAAAAAGATGTGGCGTTAGCAGCGTTGGATGGCACCCATGTAGAAGCTTGCTGGGTCTATTACGGGCTTCACAGAAAATCTTAATCGGGTGTTATCTCAGTATTAAGTATTATCGCTTTGACAACCATGAGGGGATTATGGAATATCTGTATGATTAGAACTGAAGTGTAAGACACAATGTAAATGATCTTCTCATATGTCACCCTATACCACATATAGTGCACTATTTCATACCAGAGCCCTGTATTGGGATTAGGGTGTGAACACATCCACGGTGACACGGCTACAGACTCCCAGAAAATCTAGAAGGACCCCTAGCCCACCTGCAGTCAAGTCAAAGTTAATTAACTGCAGTAACTGGGGCCTCATAGATCGTGTTGCTCGCCTAACGAGGAGACTGAATTCCCAACGCGGCTGTTTCCGTGGCAACACGTGGAGAAACGTCGGTGTCAGTGGAGGCTGCTGAGGGGAGAATGGAATGGCATCAAACCATGTGTTTGATGCCATTCCGCACCAGCCTTTACCACAAGCCCGTCCTCCACAATTAAGGTGCTACCAACCTCCTGTGGTCGGTATATGGAGTGAGTGAGAGAACATGGGATGTCATTAGCATATGTGTGCCTAGCAACACTGAACTGGGGTCCTTATAGTGCTCCACTCATTGGGTCTGCCCAGCAGTATGCCTGTACAGAAATGCTTACTGACCTGTATTAAATTAGCCTAAAAACAGGCAGCCTGATAAAAAACAACAACTTGTTGACATATTTGATATCTGTTCATCACAAAATACGCCACATAAATATGAGCACCAGAAGGCATGGCTGGATGAATTCATTAAACAAATTCAATAGTTTTGAAAAATATGCTTCTCATAAATAAATACAAAAATCACCCATAGGAGAATGTATAATCTTAATGCTCCCAAAATACCACTAAACTCTCCAGTACACCAGACATATTTCACAAAAGGGAACATCTCTCCCTAGACTCTGGAATATTCCGTCCTCATTCCACCAGATAATTCCCTCATCAGGCGAACGTTGAAATAACATAGAGGTTAGATTATTCCTTCAACAAGCGAACGTTGAAAAAACATTGAGGTTAGCTCTCTTGCACGAATGGGCATCCTTGCTTGAACCGCAGCGCAGAGCATGCAGGGACTAAAGCCTGCTGTAACCTACATTTCTCTCACAGCAGAGAAGTGGGTCTCTAAACCGCTAAGATGGAGGCCGCCCTCAGCCAGACACGTGCAGCCTGACACGCATATCTACTATTACACTGCTTATCAAATATTATTATTCTAGCCGGTGCAGATATAAGCGTTTAATAACAGAAATAGTACGTAGCCAGATATGTGCAGTTTAGTTTGAAGACAAAACCAGCATGCCAGGCTAAAGTATAGGTTTCAACAGACAAAATGCCAAAGATTAAATAGGGTGTAAAAAAATCCTTAGTAAATAGATGTATAACCATTTGAAACAGATAGAGGGATTAGTCCATTTTCAATAGATACAATGCCGCAGAATACAAAGAAAAGGCCTGTTCCAAATATAGCCTAGACATAGTGGTTTAATGACAGAAAGATGGTCAAGCTAGTTGGAGCCACAGATGAGACTATGGGTTGTGTGTCTGGGTACCATGTGACTCAAGCCCCTCTGGGCTTCACGGTTAGAAGGAGCCCTCTGCCTTGCCGGCTATTCACCACCACGCTATGGCAGAGCCACTCGTGCAGAACACACACACACACACACACACACACACACACACACACACACACACACACACACACACACACACACACACACACACACACACACACACACACACACACACACACACACACACAGACAGACAGAGAGAGTGGCATCTCTTTTGTATACATGGAGGCTATACACAATAGTGAGAGAACCCCCAGGTAAAGAAGGATTGCAAGGCAACAGTGGCTGCCGCGGCGCGGGGGAGGAAAGAGGGAACGTGGGAGATAAGATGACGGAGGAGGGGTACGATGGACGGAGTGATGAGGTGGATGGGGGTGTGTGTGTGTGTGTGTCTCAGACCTGCATGGAACACCACAGTGGTCTTCTTGCATCCCGAGAGGAGTTGGAGATTCCGGAACAATCCTTTGGCTGTCAACTTCACATGGAAGTTAGACAGAGAGAGTCTAGGAGACCATAACATGTCTCTGGTGAGATACTCCTCTAGAATAAAGGAGGAACAATGAGAGGAAAAGAGAAACAAATCCACTGACTAGTCTTCAGAATCTAGGTAGATACTCCTCCAGACTAGGTTAGTCTCTAGGTAGATACTCCTCCAGACTAGGTTAGTCTCTAGGTAGATACTCCTCCAGACTAGGTTAGTCTCTAGGTAGATACTCCTCCAGACTAGGTTAGTCTCTAGGTAGATACTCCTCCAGACTAGGTTAGTCTCTAGGTAGATACTCCTCCAGACTAGGTTAGTCTCTAGGTAGATACTCCTCCAGACTAGGTTAGTCTCTAGGTAGATACTCCTCCAGACTAGGTTAGTCTCTAGGTAGATACTCCTCCAGACTAGGTTAGTCTCTAGGTAGATACTCCTCCAGACTAGGTTAGTCTCTAGGTAGATACTCCTCCAAATGGCGCCAAAAATAGCATTGTTTTTCTGCCACTTGCAGTAGAGGCAGTAACAGTATGGAGAGATAGTCCAGGTATAGTCTTTAGTAGAATCCTCAGAGAGAGAGAAAGAGATGAAACGTAGGCAGAAACACTGAGGATGATGATGATGATGATGAAGATTATCTCCTCTTCTTCTGAGGATCAGCAGTAGCAGACGATATCCCCTAGTAATGCCTCACACACACACACTGCAGCGAAAGGACACTGGTCCTTTCGATAGTACTGTGTAGAAAACACACTGAGAGAGATGCTGCTAGGGATGGAGGGAGGGAGGAGAGGAGGGAGGAGGGGGAGGAGTGTGCGCAGAGCGGCAAGTGGGCGGGATCTGAGAATAATCTCTCTCTCTCTCTCTACTTCACTCCCAGGGTGGGGGGGAGGGAGGATGGAGGGATGAAAAGGAGAAGAGAAGGTGGGAGGATGCAGATGGTTACCGAAGTTACAGCTGATGGGAGAGCACAGATAAAGGAGAGGAAAAATAAGTGGATCCTTGAAAGCAGGCGGCCCCACCACTCTCTCCCTCCATCCATCTTTCCCTCTCGCTCTCTCCCTCTCTCTTCGGCTCTCCCTCTTTCTATCTCCATCTCTCCCTCTGTGGCAGGTGCTGTGTTAAGCCTATTCACTGGGAGGGTGGCGTCTGTGAAAGGATGCCTTTGTCTCACACACACATACACACACGAGAGAGAAAAGCGCAAGTGAGAGGGAGATACACATGTACACACACACACACACACACACACACACACACACACACACACACACACACCTCAGAATTTGATGAGTGACACTATTATACGGCGTGGCTGTATGGGCAGCCTGTGGATGGCTGTATGGGCAGCTTGTGGATGGCTGTATGGGCAGCTTGTTGATGGCTATATAGGCAGCTTGTAGATAGCTGTATGGGCAGCCTGTAGTTGGCTGTATGGGCAGCCTGTAGATGGCTGTATTGGGAGCCTGTAGATGGCTGTGTGGGCAGCCTGTAGATGGCTGCGTGGGCAGCCTGTAGATGGTTGCGTGGGCAGCCTGTAGATGGCTGCGTGGGCAACCTGTAGATGTCTGCGTGGGCAGCCTGTAGATGTCTGCGTGGGCAGCCTGTAGATGTCTGCGTGGGCAGCCTGTAGATGGTTGCGTGGGCAGCCTGTAGATGGCTGCGTGGGCAGCCTGTAGATGTCTGCGTGGGCAGCCTGTAGATGGCTGTGTGGGCAGCCTGTGGATGGCTTTCCATTTCCATCATTCAGTTGCTCTTTTCACTCTGTGGAGAATCAACATGGAATACACACCACAGGGGATAGGAATGCTGACGCATAGAAACCCAATGAACCATAGAGATGGCTGGGATTCAATGCAACTCACATTCTGTTGTGGGTTTATGAATTGAATTCACGCTAATAGATAGTAATGTCCCAGTAACATCTATAAAACGGTTTGATTAAATTGGGAGCGTATGCTAATCAATAAGGACAAGATACGCATTGGAGCACATTGAAACGTGTGGTACCGAATGGGGCATATGATCAAATGTGAGTCAGGGGGTGTTGGTCACGTGACACACTCTCCAGGATACACTTCCACACTCCACCCCCAGGGGGCAGCAACCAGGTCTAGATGCTGAGCCAAGCCTTGATCAGCACATTAGGTTCTGCCAATTAAGGTGATGTCACAGTGGCAGCTTAAGGCCCTTGCTGGTTTTGTTGAGGCCTTTCGTTAGTTTTTGGAGTTGTTAGTTTGGGCATGCCTTTGGTATTTTTCCTTTTTGCAAATATTTATGTTTTTTCCAACATCTGAACAATCTGTTTGGACTGGCCAACCCAAGACAGGTCGAGACAGACCATGTAACTAGGCCTAAGACCCCTAGACTTAGTGAGTGAAGCAATATTAGTAAGCTAGTTATTGGGTTCGTAACACCCCTCTCTATTCATCCCTCCCTCTCCATCTCTCCTCTCCTCTCCACTCCACATCTCTCTCTCCTCTCCTCTGAGGCAGCCGTGGTTTACAGGGACAAGGTCACTCCAGAGAGAAATCTGTGTGCATGTGTGATAGAGACAGTGGGAGAGAGAGAGAGAGGGAGTGAGAGAGGGGGGTGAGAGAGATGGAGAGAGATGGCGAGAGAGAGACAGCAATTGGGAGTGACCATACCCAAGCTCAACACCAACACTTTAAAATGAGGTTCTAAAATCATTCCAATTCCCTTTTAAAGGCTAATTCAGTTCAGCGGTATTAGCGGTCTCAGGGCCGCCGGAAAATGTGTGGCAAGGCGGCATTTAGTTTTCAATCAGGTGTAGCAGCGCCACTTTTGATTTATACTGAACAAAAATATAAACGCAACATGCATGGTTACACGTGGTCTGGTTGGACATACTGCCAAATTCTCTAAAACGATGTTGGATGAGGCTTATGGTAGAGAAATTAACATTCAATTATCTGGCAACAGCTCTGGTGGACATTCCTACAGTCAGCATGCCAAATGCACGCTCCCTCAAAACATGAGATATCTATGGCATTGTGTTATGTGACAAAACTGCACGTTTTAGAGTGACCTTTTATTGTCCCCAGCACAAGGTGCACCTGTGTAATGATCATGCTGTTTAATCAGCTTCTTGATATGCCACACCTGTCAGGTGGATGGATTATCTTGGCAAAGGAGAAATGCTCACTAACAGGGATGTAAACAAATTTGTGCAAAAAAATTTGAGATAAATTTTGTGAATGGGATCTTTTATTTCATCTCATGGGACCAAAACAACATGTTGCGTTTTATATTTTTCTTCAACATAGTTTCATAAAATATATTTAACGCACAGCATTAAAAAGAGAGACAAAGTTCTGTTAGATTAGTCTCATTGTAGACTAATTAACTGTGGCTAATTTAATTGACTAATCTCACTGTATAGTCTCATTCATATCGGAGTGCTGCTGCAGCGCTTTGCGTGTCTCGACCAATCAGATTCACAGAAATCACAGGTCGCACAAAGCTGAAGAGGCTCTCTCTACTTTCCTCCAGGTTTTAGCGTGATAACACATCACTGCCTACACAAGCAAAAACTCTTACATAAATGTAGCAGCCTAAACACCGAAACACTAGCCAACTGACACGCTGTATTGTATGCAAATGAGACAATTCTCCAGTCTGATCAACTGTAGCCTAGGCTACTAACAACAACAGCTGCATAGTCTAGCCTACTACGCACGCTGTCCCTCTGGCTAGGGTAAATGAAGCGATAACGTTGTGTATTTAAAGGCCATTTGTTTGTGAGAAAATATGAATAGGAACAAATTTGGTTTAAATTCAAACCTGGGCTGACTAGGCTACCTAGACTTTTTCCAATCCAAAATTATTAACTGGAATTAATCAATAAACACAATAGCAGACAGACTGATTTGTAATTAGGCCTACAGTTGCATAGGGCAGGACTACACCATACAAACCTGCATAAAGCAAGCTCGGCACTGTGAGTTTTATTGTCCAATCATGTTGCTTTCTCCGTGTCTGTGTATAGGAAACCCCCATAGTCCTGCTTTAAAATATAATTCATATGAACAAGTACAAGGATGCTGCAGTTTGACAGGGTTTTCATCCTCTCCAAGGCCAGGAGTTTTCCAGGAGTGTTTTAAAACCATGTGACCTGATTAGAAAGACTCTTGTACCATCAATGCCCATATTAATCCTTTTTACAACAGATTAATCACGTCATACTGTAAAAGGTCCAGAGTTTTACCTGGTTAGGTTACCACACTACTCAGGGACCAGTGGTAAAACCACTGAGCGGTCTGACTTTAGGACCATACGGACCCCTGGGTGCGGGAGGGAAGGCAGTAAATAAGCTTCAACTCCTTGTCACGTTGCCATACCCTAGGGTTAGCTGAAATGACACCCCTTCATTGCATGGTCCTGAATCCAACAATGTGACAGAACTAACTAAAAACACTATTTTAGTTTGACAAATGAGAGTTAAAAAAATAAACTCTTGTAGAATCTCCAAGTGGTCACTTCATGTAAGAGCCCCATTTGAGAAATGTGTCCTGAGCTACAAGGCAAGACAACTCAAGTGCATATAAAGTACAACTCAGCCCTGAAGTATAAATAGTCCCATAGCAGCACTGCACTGATAAATATCTCAACTTAGGCAGCGGGCAACTAAATGAATAAAGTCTGTCTTATAAAGGAAAACTGAAACAGGCATCTTGCCAGACAGCTTCAACAGCCATTGTAACCGCTGTCCTGTAAAGCCATTGTTTTGTGTGTGTGTGTGTGTATACTGTTTATGTGTGGAATACTGTGTGTGTGTGTGTGTGTGTGTGTGTGTGTGTGTGTGTGTGTGTGTGTGTGTGTGTGTGTGTGTGTGTGTGTGTGTGTGTGTGTGTGTGTGTGTGTGTGTGTGTGGTGGTATGCCGGCGGGGGTGACAGCATGTCTGTGACTGGTGGCTCCCCACAAACCCCCAGTGGGAGTTCCTGACGAGACCGCAGCAGAGAGGCAGCCAGGCGCCGAGGCCCAGCCCAATCATGACCAGCCCCGTCTAGGGGAAGGGACAAACCACAGACCCAGGCTTCACCAGGCCTCCAGGAACACATTCACACTTCACAAAGCCTCTGTGAGATGGCCTAAATATCTTAACTAAAAACACTGAACTTTCTGCTTCTAAAATACTGATTTGGGATCAGCAATCGCAAATACAAATCTAACCTTAACCCTTATTGCTGAGCAACAAAAACTAATCTGAGACCTGTTTATAGGAGCATGTTGGGACCACATGTCCTTATTATAGTAGTGGCAGCTTTGCCAAATGCCAACAAGACAGATTGCAGGACGAATGGCCCTAGTGTCAACGCATTACATTGGTCTCAACAAACTACTGCCCTATTCTTCTCCTGACTCACCACACAGTGCCAACATGCCAGTTAAAATAGATGGGCATCGTAAAGTTAGAGCACACACGTCCACAACAATGCACAGTCAATGGTGAGAGAAGTATTTGAAGTTACACGAGTGCACTGTCAGTGTGGCTGTCCGTCATCTGTGACGAGCCTGGATACAACAGTGCAGGCTACCATGCATGTGCACAGGGTGGGTGTGTGTGTGTGACAGAGGAAGCAGTTAAGCCTAGTTTCCCTCCAAGTAATTTCCATCAGTCCTCTGTTTCCCTTTAATTACAGGCAGGGTTTGGGACGCCATTCTGTGTGTGTTTGTTTACCCTCGCCACGAGCCTGTGCGCTCCGAGCTAGTCATCCAGAACGCACAACCCAAACGTTTCTAATGATCAACACACACATGGGAATGCTTTCCAAATTGCTAACACGTTTTTACATTCCTCTATTTATAATATTCTCCCTCTTATCTCCCCAATTAGGGACTGGCCAATAAAAATACAAGATTAGGATGGGCAAAAGAACACAGACACTGGACAGAGGAACTGTTGACACTGTTGACGTTGAGACTGGTGTTTTGAGGGAACTATTTAATGAAGCTGCCAGTTGGGGACTTGTGAGGAGTCCGTTTCTCAAACTAGACACTCTAATGTACTTGTCCTCTTGCTCAGTTGTGCACCGGAGCCTCCCACTCCTCTTTCTATTCTGGTTAGAGCTAGTTTGCGCTGTTCTGTGAAGGGAGTAGTACACAGCGTTGTACGAGATCTTCAGTTTCTTGGCAATTTCTCGCATGGAATAGCCTTCATTTCTCAGAACAAGAACAGACTTACGAGTTTCAGAAGAAAGTTATTTGTTTCTGGTCATTTTGAGCCTGTAATCGAACCCACAAATGCTGAAGCTCCAGATACTCAACTAGTCTAAAGAAGGCCCGTTTTATTGCTTCTTTAATCAGCACAACAGTTTTCAGCTGTGCTAACATAAAAGGGTTTTCTATTGATCCATTAGTCTTTTAAAATGATAAACTTGGATTAGCTAACACACCGTGCCATTGTAGATATTCCACTAAAAAAATCAGCTGTTTCCAGCTACAATACTCATTTACAACATTAACAATGTATACACTTTAATGGACAAAAAAATAGCTTTTCTTTCAAAAACAAGGACATTTCTAATTGACCCCAAACTTTTGAACGGTAGTGTATATACAATTATGTTTGTGTTTGTGGATACTTCTAACAGATGCCTTTTATGAAGTTTTTGTGCTGTAGGCCATCGTGCTACATTTATGCCCATTGAAGACCATTCAAAATGCCTACGAAAGTTTTAAAAAACTACAAGGCTACTTCCTGGAAAATGACCCGTCATTTTCATACTGTATATTGTGGCCATTCGGACACAAACATAGATTTTTATAAATAAGCTGTCATGGATCCTTCTGACATTTAAAGAAAATGCAAGGCTGAAACCCCTAACTGATTGAGACCGGAAAGTCTTTTTTCACACAAATCAAGTGTGTGATAACGCTGGAGCGCTACCTAGGCAACCAGGGGCCTACACTCTCCTGTGGCGTGGGTGATAAAGTATAACTGGTGTGCGGAGGTTTGCTCACAATTCAACAATAACCATGACACCTGTTTTTGTGAGAAACATATCGCTCTCAAGTCTCTAAACTGGGTGGTAGAGCCCTGAATGCTGTTGTATATCAGACAGTATACCACGGGTATGACAAAACATTGATTTTTACTGCTCTAATTACGTTGGTAACCAGTTTATAATAGCAATAATGCAACTCACGGGTTTGTGATATATGGCCAATATTCCACGGCTAAGGGTGGTGTCCAGGCACTCCACCGTGGTATATTGCCATATACAACTACCCCTCGGACCTAATTTCTTAAATATACTGCAAGATCCTTGGCTCTATTGCCATCTGAGCAACCCTAACCGCTACGTACAACTAAGCACAGAAAAACACAAAAACACTAGCAGACTGAACCCAAGCACAAAACCGAATCCCAACAAAACACCAGAAAGTTCAAACAGAACTCTTACCTGTGGCAGCAGCTGTGGGGCGATTGAGTCTGGCCGAGCCAGCCCTCTGTAGGGGGTTCTGGGCCTGCTTGCCTGCTACCTGGCTGGTCACCGCTGGAGTCTTCAACCCTATGGTAGAGAAATAGTGAAATCCCATGTCAACAGACAGACAAAACCTAGCCTTGTAGCAGAGACTACCAGGTTATAGGGCTAGTGTGGTCTTATGATGGAGTATCTGTGTAGTAGTGGAGCTTGGGTCTTGAAGGAGAGCTCAGAGATTTAGCCTCTGTGTCCACCTACTACAGGGTACAAGCCTCTGTGTCCACCTACTACAGGGTACAAGCCTCTGTGTCCACCTACTACAGGGTACAAGCCTCTGTGTCCACCTACTACAGGGTACAAGCCTCTGTGTCCACCTACTACAGGGTACAAGCCGCTGTGTCCACCTACTACAGGGTACAAGCCTCTGTGTCCACCTACTACAGGGTACAAGCCTCTGTGTCCACCTACTACAGGGTACAAGCCTCTGTGTCCACCTACTACAGGGTACAAGCCTCTGTGTCCACATACTACAGGGTACAAGCCTCTGTGTCCACATACTACAGGGTACAAGCTGAGGTTGGATAGAGAAACACCTCATAATCACCTGGGCCCAGCTTTTCAAAAAGTGATCTATCTGGATTTAAATCCATAGAAATAGAACGAATAGAACAAAATAATCATTGACTTGAATGATTCATTATATTTATATGCATTTAATCCTATCCGATTGCCGAAATCCAGATAGATAACTTTTGAAAAACTGGGCCCTGTAGACTTCTACTCATTGGGAATCGGAGGATGACGGGTCAGTTGAGCCACGGGGAGGAAAATGATTATGTTGAAACATAATTTTAGAAACAACTCATATCCTCAACCAGCTAGTTTGTTGATATATGGTTTGGTATGTTCCAATATAGTGGGAAAGAATGTCAAGATATTTGTGGGAATTGAGAGTCTTCTACCTTGGCAGTGAGTCATTACAGTGTGTGTGTGTGTGTGTGTGTGTGTGTGTGAGAGAGAGAGAGAGAGTGTGTGTGAAAGTATGCGTGTGTGTGAGAGAGAGAGAGAGAGAGGGAGAGAGTGTGAAAGTGTGGAGAGAGAAGAAGAGAGAGAGAGAGAGAGTGTGAAAAGAGAAAGTTGTGTTGGTAAAACCAATGAGAATATCAGACTGACCTAGATGTAATGGAATAAAACATATTGGTGCTCATTTAATGGAACACTTCAACCCAGCAGAAATCCACAGGGAAAATCAACTAACATCGACTACTGTATCCATAAACTGTCAGTGGTCACTGCTGCCATGGCAACATGATGTCGCTACAGCAGATGTACTGTACGCCATCTACCCCAAGCTAATATTACTCACATCCAGTAGGCCATAGAAATAAACAGAGATTCTAAATAACCAATATAAGGGAGTGCTAGATTCATTGACACACATTATAGAGATCAAGTTTATAAATGAACCAATCAGCATTCAGGATTAGACCCACCCGTTGTATAATCATTGACACACACAGGGACTGAGGTTGGTTGGTAATACAATCCTGGTTCTGTAATATTCCAATTTATGGGGTTCTTTTGGAACAACACATTGGGTTCTAATCAGAAGAAACGAACACAGTTCAATACGAATATGTCCATATTTTAGCTAAAAGACCTTCAAGTCAAGGAGATGGTGTGTGTGTGTGTGTGTGTGTGTGTGTGTGTGTGTGTGTGTGTTTAAATCAAAGCACCAGAAGAGACATCATCTGGGCTAAATACGACTATTCCATCTGTATACTAAACCCTCCATCTGATCCTGATCAGAGAAACACATCAAAGAGGGTGAAACTGATTCATTAGTGAAACTGGTTAGTGATGGTGAGCACATTTACACACATCTGCACATATTAAATGCTAACTATGCTTAGACCATCAGACTTAAAGTGATACGCCTCAAATTTCAAAAGGCTAGTGAGTGAAAGTAAGGATCTGTGAAAGTATTGTGTGTGTGTGCTCACCTGTCGCAGTGCTGCTTCTCCCTGGTAGTGAGGGGGCTCTGGTTCGGAACCCCAGTGGCCTGGTAGTGGTGGTGCTGGGGGCCTTAACAGACCCCTGGGTCCCCGCTGGAGCTGTAGGCCGGCTGGGCCTCTCCTCTGGCTTACAGCCCCCCACCACTGGAGCTGGGACTAGGACAGAGAGAGAGACGGAGGATCAGTTAAAATTAGAACGAAGAACTAACTAGTAAAAAGATGAACCACTTGGAAATAGACAGAAACTCATTCAAGCCTCACTAGTTTGAGTTGTTCGATACTCAAAGATGATTGGCTTGCACGTGCAACTTCGGCACACACACCAAAACTGAAATAGTCTCCTTCGTGAATAATCGTGTGTGGGCAGAGAGAGCGAACCTCTCACAGCCCAGATGTAAGAAAGTTTAACCCAATCCTCTCTACACTGTTTACATAATGCAGAATTCCCCTCGCTCAATGCACATAATGCCACCAAAGAGGAAAAATCTCTGGTCCTAATTATCTACATGATTACTGTCACTAGGCAACTGATTACCAATGTCTGAAAACGCTGCATAAACAATATTATCTGCATTTGTGACAATTAGAGCAATGGGAAACAATGATGTTTATGTAGTTAAGGCGCAATGGTAGATTGATTTGACTGATCACTGTCTATGTGTGTGAGTGTGTGATTATTTCCTCTGTAAACAGAGGTGGCACGTTGCCATAGGAGCAGTATCTTGGTCGTCATCTATCTGATCACCATGAGAGAGAGATAAAGAGAGAGAGAGAGAGCGAGAGATAAGGAGAGAGATAAAGATAAAGAGAGAGAGAGAGAGCGAGAGAGATAAAGAGAGAGAGAGAGAGAGAGATGAAGAGAGATATACTTCTGGGCTTTCACATTAGACCATTATAATACTGGGCTATCACATTAGACCAATATAATACTGGGCTATCACATTAGACCAATATAATACTGGGCTATCACATTAGACCAATATAATACTGGGCTATCACATTAGACCAATATAATACTGGGCTATCACATTAGACCAATATAATACTGGGCTATCACATTAGACCAATATAATACTGGGCTATCACATTAGACCAATATAATACTGGGCTATCACATTAGACCAATATAATACTGGGCTATCACATTAGACCATTATAATACTGGGCTATCACATTAGACCAATATAATACTGGGCTATCACATTAGACCAATATAATACTGGGCTATCACATTAGACCAATATAATACTGGGCTATCACATTAGACCAATATAATACTGGGCTATCACATTAGACCAATATAATACTGGGCTATCACATTAGACCAATATAATACTGGGATATCACATTAGACCAATATAATACTGGGCTATCACATTAGACCAATATAATACTGGGCTATCACATTAGACCAATATAATACTGGGCTATCACATTAGACCATTATAATACTGGGCTATCACATTAGACCATTATAATACTGGGCTATCACATGAAACTATTAGATCGTATAGAAACCTCACTCTACACGTTCAACATGTTGTGTGTTGGTTTCATTACAGACTTCCTGATTCACTGAGATACAGCAACTCTACATGATCCAGTACTGACTGGTTCAGTGTAGCAAGCCAACACATAGATATATAGATAGATAGGTACTTTATTGATCCCCCGGGGTGGAAATTTCATAAACATTGACTAAAAACACATGTAGGGATATGTACATTAAATCAGTGGAGACCTGACAGTAGGCTACAGCAGGTCTGTACAATAAGCAACTAATATTTACTCCCTGAAATTAGTTAAATAAATGTGTGTGAGTAAGAGTCAGTCCTCACCCTCCTCCAAACACTCCTCAACCTTCCCCAACACACAACCACCACCAACACACAACCACCACCAACAGAGAGAGAAGGATCGGATGTAATCCAGAGGTTTATGGTGCCGTTCAGACAAAGCCCCTGGGGATATGTGGGTCAGGAGACCCTGTCCACCTGTCTTATCTTACACATATTAACACACACACAGAGAGAGAGAGAGAGCCTGGGCAGATGTGAACTCTGACCTCAATAGAGGAAGCAGGAATGCCACGGCAATGAGGGGGCAGATTCACACAAACATTCTCTTCAGAGAGTCAAATGGTAGGGGAGATTCATGGACTTGTCACGGGAGGTCGGAAGAGTGTGTGTGTGTGTGTGTGTGTGTCTGAGAGAGCTAGTGGCAAGAGGAGGATATGAATCACCAGCAACAGGAAGTCCACACCAATGAAAACCATTGCTTGCACACTCTTCCATTGCTTGTGTGTGTGTGTGTGTGTGTGTGTGTGTGTGTGTGTGTGGCCCTTCTGTGGTTCAGCAATGTAGGAAGAATAACTCAATACACACACACACACAGTCTCACCTTTGCTGGGAGCTGCTAGAGCTCCATTACTCTCCCTGGTGGCGCTGCCCAGAGAAAAGGAGCTAAGGCTTGTGGGTAGGTTCTTCACGGGCAGTTTGGAAGAGGCGGCGGTGGTGGCAGGCCGAGCAGCATTTAACCCCTGGTTGACCGACGGCTTTGGGTTAGAGGTCACCACAGTAGGGGCAGCCAATCCCGAGGGTCTGTCTGTGACACGCGGCTTGGGGATACCTGAGAAATGTAGGAAAGTACCAACAGGGTTCATCAGTTCCAGTGCAGGTATTGGGAGAAGTATTCACATCTGTATCAGTGTGTGAATCAATGTTGATAATATCGATATATCAGTATACTGAAAATTATAACATTAGATGTCATATCAATACAAAGATCAGGGCAGTATTTATCAAGTGTCTCAGAGTAAGTGTCGATTTAGGATCCGCTTTGCCTTTAAGATCACAATGATCTTAAAGATGAAATAGACAGAGGGAACCTGATCCTAGATCAGAACTAGTACTCTGAGACCTCTGAATCAACACTGTGAATCAACACTGTGAATCAACACTGTAAATCAACAAGGCTTTATCAGCATCTGCAGAACACATAAACCACTAGTCAGGATAGTGTGAGTTTATAAACACGCCCTACTAGAAGATGAAGAAAAAATATGTATCTAGTGACACAGCTGAGCTAGCAGAGGAAGGATAACTAGGAGAGAGAAAGAGAGAGAGAGAGAGAGAGAGAGAGAAAAGAGACAGGGAGATATAGGGAGCAAGAGAGAGAGAGGGAGAGAGAGAGAGAAAAGAGACAGGGAGATATAGGGAGAGAGAGAGAGAGAGAGAGAGAGAGAGAGAACCCTCTCTGGCACTGCGTACATACAGAGAGACTCATAGAGAAGTGTCCATATAAGCACAGAGTAACATACTGTAGGGCAGCATTGTCCTTCTCTCTCTCCCTCTCTCTCTCTCCCTTTTTCCAACCGGTCTCTCTCGCTCCACCAACCTCTATCCACCCATCTCTTCCCTCTCCCTCCCTTTTTCTCCCTCCCTCTTCCTTCCTTCCTCCCTCCCTCCCTCCCTCCCTCCCTCCCTCCCTCCCTCCCTCCCTCCCTCTTCCTCTCCCTCCCTCCCTCCCTCTTCCTCTCCCTCCCTCCCTCTTCCTCTCTCCCTCCCTCCCTCTCAGGTTAGGGAGCAGAGATTAGGCTCCAGCGTGAGGTGACCTCTACCTCTAGGTTTGTGACCTCTACCTCTAGGTTTGTGACCTCTACCTCTAGGTTTGTGACCTCTACCTCTAGGTTTGTGACCTCTACCTCTAGGCAAAGGTTCTGACATGGAACAGGGTTTGTCTTTCACAGAGAGAGGGGTTATGTTCCTATTGGCTGGACCCTGTAGTGTTGATTAATACTGTAACAGAACATGATGTAGTGACTCGGCCGCGTCTCCTTAACATAATCAACTGCAGTGACGGTAACAACACTGTATAATAAGGTGATATGAACTATCTGGTTACATGGCTAGTCTAACACCTCAGAGCAGTCATGTTCAGTAGGGCACAATGTAGCAAAACATTTGGCAACACAAAACAACATTCTTGGTCTTACTGTACAAGTTAATTTAGTGCTTTCCCTGTTTCACTCTGTTTCTACTAGCTTGTATTGAACAGGACCCTGGATCATATAGGCTATTCCAGAAACTTTCAAATACTTGAGCTGCACCTGATTTAGGTCCCACACAAGATGAATCACACGCACAACGCAAATACTTTCTGACATATTCATCTGACCAATGTCTGGTACAATGTCTGTCAATGATCCACAGAGCCTAATACTACTGTTTAATTTGACCCAGGTCTGGTAACCCCTGGGCTGTTCTCCAGCTTAGGGTATGTCTTGGTGGGAACTAACAACACATCCTCTTCCCTCCTCCTCTCTCCCTTTCTTTCTTTTTGTTTTCCAGTACTGAATCACACATGCTTTCCTATCAGTAGGAACACCTCCCCAAGGACCTATGACTCTTTCCTTTACACACCACTGCCCCGTGTGTGTGTGTGTGTGAGACAGAGAGAGACAATAGCAGAGATGTTTTTTGTGTGTCAAAACTCAAGGATGTGTACATGTGTATCCATGACAACGCCCTGAGTGGACCGGTGGGTTCCGCCACCATCGGCTTTGCTCATCAGACACAGGAAAGAGAGGAAGAGCACTGCTGTGTAGAGAATAGTAGTAGAATAACAATGATCTGTGGTCAGTTTGACGTTTTCCCTCATGATGGTCAAGGTTAGGACTGGAGCAGGGAAAGCTGGTCCTGGATCTGTGTATATTGTAAACATCTAGCCCAAGCTGTTAGATATTACAGTAACACCCCTGAATAGTCCTCCTGTGTACAGTTTTAGTTACTGCAGTACCACCAAAATAGCCCTTTGGTGTAAAAAACCTATTTTATTATGCACTCAGTATACCAACAGCCTTGAATCATCCTCTGCTCTACAAGGTGTCGCACGCGTTCCACAGGGATGCTGGCCCATGTTGACTCCAATGCTTCCCAAAGTGGTGTCAAGTTGGCTGGATGTCCTTTGGGTGGTGGAACATTCTTGATACACACAGGAAACTGTAGAGCGTGAAAAACCCAGCAGCGGTGCAGTTCTTGACACAAACCGGTGCACCTGGCACCGACTTCCATACCCCGTTCAAAGGCACTTAAATATTTTGCCTTCACCCTCTGAATGGCGCACACACATTCCATGTCTCAATTGTCTCAAGGCTTAACAATCCTTCTTAACCTGTCGCCTACCCTTCATCTACACTGATTGAAGTGGATTTAACAAGTGACATCAATAAGGGATCATAGCTTTCACCTGGATTCACCTGGTCAGTCTACGTCATGGAAAGAGCATAATGTTGTTTTGTATACTCAGTGTATAATTGAGAACGTATAGTTGTGTGTTGGTTGCCTGAATATCATAGGAATATACAAACATACATGTTCTGTGTGTTCACCTCGTGGTGAGTGTTTACAACAAGACAAGAATAAACACAAGCACGTCTTTAAACACAAGCATATTGCCTCAGTAACCATGTAAGACATTTGGAAACAAACGATGGTGATTGAGTAACAGACAGTCTTTGAGCTCGTACGTATGGTTTCTGAACGTGCCTCTCAAAGACGCCTTTTCAACATGGCCAGAGTTCGGGGTCAAATTCGGCAACGTTTTTCAGAAACAAGCAAACTATTGTCCACTCCGAATTTGACATTTTCTGACAAGACACAGATCTGGTTTTCTGATAGATTCACTCTTCCACACACACCCTCATATGCGATCCGCTCCCGAATCCCAACAGTCCCAAATGACACACGGCAGCCGAGTGGTTATGGAAACAAAGGTTTAAATTACAGACAGGCTATTGGGGGGAATTCCGACCAGATCCCTAATATTCTGAAACTGTTCTCTCAATATTTTCTATTGAGTATGTCGACAAAATTCTAACTAAAAAGGTACACCATATTTAAAAGGCATGGCTTAAGATAAATATACTGACAACTTCATTGAATGAAAACTCCACAACAAAATCTGTTGGCCAGCAAGTGGGAGGGTTTTCACGTGGGTAATGTGGAGTATGTCCCAAATGACACCCTATTCCCTATATAGTGCACTACTTTTGACAAGGGCCCATAGGGCAATAGGGTGCCATTTGGGACATACCCCAAAATGACCCACGTCATGCTAACAGTAGTCTCCATTTCCTCACACAAGAAAAGCCTTTTGTGTGTACGGGGAAACAGAGAATCAAACATTGGATCAAACCCCTCAGGCAAAAGGAAGAGAGGACACGAAAGAAAGGAAGAAGGAGAGAGAGAGAGAGAGAGAGAGAGAGAGAGAGAGAGAGAGAGAGAGAGAGAGAGAGAGAAGGCATGCTTTTCAGGGAAGTTGGAGTAAATTTAGACCGCAGAGGCATGCATGGTCGCACGCACAGGCACACACACACAGTCAGTCTCCCATTTTAAATGGCTTTTAAAAGATGCAGCATGCTACATGTGGTGAGGGAACATGATGTAACAGAGAGAGAGAGAGAGTTATCTTATGTAACTCTATGCAGCACTGAGACAGACCCAAGGAGAGATCAGTCTGGAGATCTACACACACACACGCCTGTCTGTCAGAAACTTGACAAAGTGTAGAACAGACATTGCTGTGTGTGTACAGACATGAAACTGTGTGTGATAGAATGTGTGTGTGTGTGTTTGTGTGAGGTGTAGTGGAATGTGAAAGGCATTTTAACTGTCAGCTCTGCAGTGTCAGCCTGCTCATTTCCTGCTGCTGCAGAGACCAGGACACTTAAACACACACTCTGGTTTGGGTAAACAAGACACACACTCGTACGAGCCACACACACACACACACACACACACACACACACACACACACACACACACACACAGATCAGAACAAGACAATGAGACAGAAACAAACTCATGGAGCAACAGAGAGATTGTATCTGTGTGTGTGTCACTCACCAGCTGGCTGACTTGATAGTCCTCTCGGTGGGGACCCACTCCCAGAGGTCTGGCTGTCCTTAGGAGGAGCGGGAGGGGGCAGCCTGGAGCCAAGACTCCCTCCTACTGGAGCTGGAGAGGTGGGAGACAGGGAGGGTCCCCCGGTGTTGCCCGCTTCCCCAGCCCCCCTGCCCTTGACCTGGGGTAGCTGCCTGGCCGATGAGGGCCCCAGCTTGGAGGAGAACTTCTGGAGAAAGAGCTGTCGTTTAGTTACAGCGTCCCAGCCCATGGGGCCCAGCTCGGAGCTGTGCACCGAGACCATGGTGTTGGCCATTCCGGAGTCGGAGACAGAAATGTGGAAGTAGACGCAGGCAGGCAGGACGAGCGAGAAGGAGGGGGAGGAGAGAGAGAGAGAGAGAGAGAGAGAGAGAGAGAGAGAGAGGGAGGGAGGGGAAATAGGAGTAGGCTGGAACTCTAAGGTAAAAAACTTTGCTATTGTACTACATTCCCATTCACTGCTGTTTCTTTGTCACTCTTTTTCTCTCCCTCTGTCTTTCCTCCCCCTCTGTCTTTCCTCCCCCTCTTTCTCGTTCCTCCCCCTCTGTCTTTCCTCCCCCTCTGTCTTTCCTCCCCCTCTGTCTTTCCTCCCCCTCTGTCTTTCCTCCCCCTCTGCCTCTGTCTTTCCTCCCCCTCTGTCTTTCCTCCCCCTCTGCCTCTGTCTTTCCTCCCCCTCTGTCTTTCCTCCCCCTCTGTCTTTCCTCCCCCTCTGTCTTTCCTCCCCCTCTGCCTCTGTCTTTCCTCCCCCTCTGTCTTTCCTCCCCCTCTGTCTTTCCTCCCCCTCTGTCTTTCCTCCCCCTCTGTCTTTCCTCCCCCTCTTTCTCGTTCCTCCCCCTCTTTCCTCTTCTATAAACACAGGACACATATGGAGTGAGTTTGCAGGCAAGTTTTCAAAGAAAATACTTAACTGACTACTATAAATGTTCAGACTATTCTTAGGCTGTTCAGAACAGTTTACCAAATGTCTTTTGCCTTCATACGAGTAGTGTCTGAGAAATAGATCTGTTCTGAGGACAGTTTCAAACTGAGAACAGAATGTGGCGGAGAATTCTCAACAACCGACGTGTCACACACACACACACACACACACACACACACACACACACACACACACACACACACACACACACACACACACACACACACACACACACACACACACACACACACACACACAATGTGTCAAGACATTCCTTAAAAAATTATTGGACTCGCTGCACTTCATGTTGTCATTCAACAGAACCCCAAAACAAAACTCGCCTGTGTTCAATGTTCAACAGTATAACTGGTCTTAAAAACCCTCTGCAGTGAATGATACCGTTGACATTTAAACCCAAAGCCCTCCTTTAGCCATGGATTACTTAAGCCTGAATAACAGCATCGTTAAGTCATGTGATGACACGCCTGCAGCCAGACTTGCCTGAGCAACTATTCAATCACGCCACTCACAAACACAGGAAGAGTTGAAACCTGTCAATGGTTTTAAAGGCAAAATGCCAACAACAAACCACTCCCACTCCCTCACCTAAAACCACTGTTCCCACCGTTTAGGGATGAAACCAGCCTTGGGCTTGGTCTATAAATCAATATCCGTCGAATACAACAGGTGTAGACCTTACAGTGAAATGCTTACTTACAAGCCCTTAGCCATTTGATTAACTGTTCAGCAGTCTTATGGCTTGGGGGTAGAAGCTATTGAGAAGCCTTTTGGACCGATACATGCGTCCTATCATCATGATAAAGTACAGTATGTTCTTGGTGACTGGAACTCTCAGTCAGAGAGAGAGAGAGAGAGAGAGAGAGAGGATGTTCTAACTATTCTAACAGGGCTGTAATAGAACACACTACTTACGGTTCCATTACTTCTCCTTTGTTCTGCAGGTATCTCACTCCCTGCTCCCTTTGTAGTGCCCTCTGTAGTACACCCTCCTGTTGTACCCTTCTCTTCTCCATTTGGGACACCCTCCCCAGGGGTCCTCTGGTGCCCATCCACAGCCACCTCTGAACCCAGAGAGCTGCTGGAGGTGGAGCGAATGCCATTGGCTACAGTGCCCTTCCTCCTCTTCTCTGATTGGTTAGCGACTCTGGGCTCAGTGTTTTGATTGGGTCTGGGTTTGGGGCCCGGCTTCAGCGAAGCTCCTTTGGTTTGACCCAAAGACGACCTTTGCCTTCTGACTCCGTCTGGGGCTTTCTTTTCATTGGCCGGAACAACTTTTCCCTGCGTCTGATTGGCTGTTCTGGGTGCAGAGGCGGGCCTGGACATTACCTTAGACTTGACGTTTTTCAGGTCGGGTTTGGGGAACCTCTTGATGTCGTTCTTACCAGGTTTGGATGTCGTAGTGATTGTTGTCTTGGCGATGGCGGCATTCGGTTTGACCCGAGTTGCACCCGGGTGTTCTTTGGCGGGGCTTGCACCCGGGGACCCTTCGCTTGGAGACTGGGGAACGATAAAAGGGGACATTGCCAAATCTACACCCTTGGAGACTAGTTCTGGGGTGAAGGTCTGGGAGATTACAGTGAAGCCTTCAGAATCAGGAGACACAATAGTCTCACTGAGAATAACCTCTAGTGCTACACTAGGCTCTGTGTCTGCTGCCTCCCCCATGGGGAGAACATCCAGAGGGCAGGCCTCCTTGGGCAGATCCACAGCCACCTGAAGCGCCTCTCCATCGGGCATTCCTGGTGAGCTGTTGCCCCTGGTCTGGAGGTTCTGGAGTTCCATGGTGACGGACCCAGCACGAGGACTCTTCCTCCCCTCAAGGCCCTTACAGAGGTCAGACAGTGGGGCGGAGAGTGTAGCCTGGATGGGAGCCGTGGTAGAGGGGGAGGCTGTGTCCGAGTCCTCCAGGATGTACACCCCGCTGCTGGGGAGCCGCTCCGAGTTGCTCAGGCTGATTCTCCTCATAACCAAGTCCGAGCTCACCGACAGGAACAACCCTTCCTCATCATCTTCATCGTCACCGGGGATCTCCGTGGCCGCCGAGTCCGGAGAGGAGTCCCTTCTCCCACTGCTGTTGCTCGCCACACTGCTGACGTCGTCATGGAGATTGCCATGGATACCGTTGCTATGCTCCCGTATCCCAGCAATGCTCATGGCGAGGGTTAGGTTGTCGTTCCAGGAGTCCTCATCAGCGTCCACGTAGACGGACACCGAGTTGTCGTTGGATTCCGAGAACTCTGTCTGAGGCGGTTCCTCAGCAGGTGACGCTGCGGCTATTTTGATTTGGGTCGTCATCACGCATTCCATGTCGACGTCCAGGCTGCTCAGACTCTGCAGGGAGTCTGGGGAGGAAGAGGAGGAGGAAGAGGAGACAGGGAAAGCATTGCCATTTTGGTCACCGGAGCGGAGGAGGGGGAGCCTCATTCCGGAGCCCCCGACGGGGACGCGTTCCCCGGGCTGAGACACACTCATCTCTGGCCTGGTCCTGGGGGGTGCGTGGGGAAAGCTAATGTCGCTAACTGCTAAAGACCTCAAAACAAGGTCAAACCACTGACAACCCCATGCTTACAGCGCTTGTTTATCTATGTAGGCAGATGTCTATTGAGGAAGGTGATCAACTCAATAACAGTGATAAGTAGTCAGTTGTCCCTATAGGCCAGGAGTTACTGGGAGGTAGATATTGAAGTGCACTTTTGGACAGAAGTGAGGAGTGGTCCCCTTCTAAGTCCCCTTCAACTGAGCCCTTAGTTCAGTCACTGGAGTGGTCCATACTCTTCAGAACTGGAAAACACAAAGACAAGGAAACACAGCATCAATATCACACCACAGTTATCACACCACAGTTAGCACACCACAGTTAGCAGTTTATTATCTCCAATGTCGATAGGACTTTATTTGACAGTGACTACGATATGAACATAACAGTATCATAAACAGCGACAGACAGAGAGAGAAAGACAGAGAGAGAGAGAGAGAGAGAGAGAGAGAGAGAGAGAGACAGAGAGAGAGACAGAGATAAGGAGAGAGAAAGACAGAGAGAGAGACAGAGATACAGAGAGAGAAAGACAGAGAGAGATACAGAGAGAGAAAGACAGAGAGAGAGACAGAGATACAGAGAGAGAAAGACAGAGAGAGAGACAGAGAGACAGAGAGAGAAAGACAGAGAGAGACAGAGATACAGAGAGAGAAAGACAGAGAGAGAGACAGAGAGACAGAGAGAGAAAGACAGAGAGAGAGACGGAGAGAGAGACAGAGAGAAAGACAGGGAGAGAGACAGAGAGAGAGACAGAGAGAGAGACAGAGAGAGACAGACAGCGAGACAGAGAGAACTCTGCTGCCCTCTGTTGGTGAAACATAGGAAGTGCTTCAACTGGATATTACACCACAAAAAATGCACCCCAAAACAACACATTTTAACAAAGCACACAGTGTATCAACATAACCTAATTCATGTAATGCTTGAATCCTAAATACAAAATCCTTTTTCTTAGAAGGATTTTCAAACAACTGATACCCTGCCATTCATACAGTAGG
Source organism: Thymallus thymallus (assembly GCA_023634145.1). Classification (NCBI taxonomy): domain Eukaryota; kingdom Metazoa; phylum Chordata; class Actinopteri; order Salmoniformes; family Salmonidae; genus Thymallus; species Thymallus thymallus. The sequence continues at coordinate 2,418,838 of CM042424.1, read as the reverse complement.
TGTCATTAAAATACTGATACCCTGCCACTCATACAGTAGGTGTCATTAAAATACTGATACCCTGCCATTCATACAGTACGTGTCATTAAAATACTCAGAAAGCCGTCAGATTTTCCACTAAAAGTAATTAATATGGTGTTAAGAATCTGTTGGCATTTAAACCAATGAGGTCAACCAGTTTAGGACGAAATATTCTCCATAGTTAATGAAACTGGCTTTGATACTCATAACCAAGGGAAGAATAAAGATGACGTAAAGTTGGTCTCTGTATTTAATATATATCTAAAAAGAGCCTCACCACACTGTTCCAGAAATGTCCTTTCATACAAGCTACAAACAACAGCTCTGTTGAAGGTTAGGCAGTGTTAGAAAAGCCATAGACGTACAGTAGAGTGTGTCCCAATGGCACCCTATTTCCCATTTAGTGCACTACTTATGAGCCCCATAGGGCTTTGGTCAAAGGTAGTGCTGTAGAGGGACACTGCTATAGGGTATAGGGTGCTATTTGGGACGTGCCAGAAGACCACAGCCCTACAGTACGAGGGTGAATGCAGAGACAGAGACTAAACTGAACTAAATAAAGACACATGAAAGATCAGGGTGGCATTCATTAGGGCACCAAACGTCAGAAAACTGACAAAACATGGCAGGACGTCCTGAACTTGTCCAATCAGAAACACTTGTTGTTTTTTTTTTTGCTGCGAAACATTGTGGTACGTTGTACTTTAATGAACACACCCCAGATCTTTTGCACATGATAAAGATGAAGGGGAAAGTGTGGAGTCACTTTGCTTTTTCCACGTGAACAACAACAGATATGCAGCAGGTTCCTGAGAGGGAAAGATCCGGCATCTGGAGAGAGGAACCTCCATTTACCTAGCGAGGAACGGCTATCAGTCCTCTGGGAACACGTGTTCTAAAACTTTGGACTTAAGATGCGAGAGGTTGGCCTGGACTAGGAACAAACTGCAGATCCATATCCAAAAAACTAAGATAGATAGCTTGTAGTTTACAGGCTAAAAGATTCACACGTCTGTCAGTGTGTGTGTGTGTGTTAATCTGGGTCAGAGTGAGAAAGAGAGGGGCTATAATAAGGATCAGTTTTATTTTCATATCCAGGACAGTGCTGCTCCATTGAATGGCCCAGGGACAATAGGAAGCCTATAGAGACTATGAGCTCACTACTACACTTGGACAACAGTGAGAGCAACCGATAGTACTGCGTTACCTAGCATGCTCTCTACAAACTCTACCTCTATTCACTGCAACAACATGGTCAACCCTAGTGCCCACTCAAAAATGATCAACCAACCCCAATACTTGGCACTTGTCAGGTTGTCATGGTGAAAAACTGACATGCCTAGATTAATATAGGTTGAATAAATAAAAACTATTAAGAAGCCATTCAAATGTACAATGATGGCATTAAAACCACTTTCTTCACTCGGCTAATAGTTCATTCTAAACGCCATCACTTTGACGTAATGCCGTCACGGTTAATCAGATGTGTGGGAAGCAGGTAGTAAATACTAAATGAAGAGAGCGTTCACTGCATCGTTATCCAATCAGTGACCATGTCTAACAGTATCCTCTTCCCTCTGCTGTTCTGAGTTGTGTTACAGTTTGACTACTTCATGGGATATCCACCATGTAGGGCAGCAGGTAGCCTAGGGGTTAGAGCGTTGGGCCAGTAACCGAAAGGTCGCTGGTTCGAATACCAAAGCCAACAAGGTGAAAAACCTGTCGATGTGTCCTTGAGCAAGGCACTTAACCCTAATTTGCTCCAGGGGTGCCGTACTACCATGGCTGACCCTGTAGGTAGGCTGTCCTTGTAAATAAGAATTTGCTCTTAACTGACTTGCCTAGTTAAATAAAGGTTAAATAGACTCTTCCCTCTGCTGTTCTGAGTTATGTTACTGATGTTGTGGTGACTCTTCCCTGTGTGACCCTGTCTCATTGCTAATGCATGAGTTAAGGATGGGTGGGTGGGCGACTGCAGACCTGTGTGTGTGTGTGTCACACTGGCCTTATCAAACATGCATTAGCCTGCTGCCGCTGTGGGAACGCTAGCTGACAGGTGAGCTGGTACACCTGAGACCGAGTCCAATATAGAGCCACTGCCCTTTGGCATTTACATCAATACAGAACAGGTCACCTGAGAGAGAAGGAGGTAGCGCTCTACCATGCTGAGGGGGTTGTTAGAGCTGAGGTTTAATGTCAACAGGATTGTGTCTCCTATGGCAAGAGAGTGTTATGAATGCTATATTAAGGTTTAGTTTATTGTCAAGGTGTACACCATTGGCATCTAAGAGCTGATGTGCAGTCCATCTAAATAAATAAACAAATAATTAATTAAACAAATGAATCATGTGACATGGTGTGATAAATGTCTGTGTTGAGGGAGGGAGGGAGGGAGCATCAGTCGGTCACAGACAGCTGAAAGCCTCAGGAGCCTTGGTCAGGGACAGGGTCTGACAGGTCTGGAGGCGGAGCAATGATGACTGGTTTGCAGCATAACTGGTCTCTGTAGCCGGTAGCTAGGCAATAGTCCAGTAACCTTGTAGAACTCCTGAGCATCTGCACTCGTCCTCTGTCATCTCAGTTGTCCTCTCTTGGCTCTTGCTTCAGGCTTCTCCGCTCAACCTTGAAATCATTCAATTTAAAACATCCAGCTAGCCAGCTACTAATTAGCTAGCTAGCAAGCCAAACCAACCATCCATCCAAATTACTTATTTTACAGTTTTGAAAAGCGGTGGTGGTTTAAAGACAATTGTAAAAGTTAAAAATATACAAAAATACAATAAAAAACAACTGTGCCAATTGTGCGCCGTCCGATGGGACTCCTGGTCACGACCGGCTGGGACACAGCCTGGGAACGAACCCGTGTCTGTAGTGACGCCTCAAGCACTACGAGGAAGTCCCTTAGACCGCTGCGTCACTCGGGAGGCCAGCCACCATATATTCCTGCATAAGGCTACTTATGTTTATAAACGAGGCCCCTAGGGAATATGAATTTGAGCAAGCATGCTTACTTACTTTACAGACTATCATGCCGACCCCACTAAAAGTGTACGGTTAGGGTCGGTATAGTAGTATGGAAGACCCATCTTCAAGTAGTAGAGACTGCAGCAACTCTACAATGTACGTTCCAGTGGATCCTTACATATCATTGGATCCACTCCATTTAATAACAGTGATTCCCACACTCCCAAAGTCATCCTCCCATCTCTACACACTAGCCTATACAGGATCATTATGATTAAGGAAAGAGTGAGCGTCACGTTTGGTAACAAGGCTCTTGAACGGAGTCAGAGTCCCAAATGGTACCCTATTCCCAATGAAGTGCACTACTTGTGACCAGATCCCTATGGGTAACCCTATGGGCCCTGGTCAAAAGTAGTGCACTAATGGAATAGGGTGACATTTGGGCCTCAGGCTGACTTTCTGGGCTTCAGTCAGAGCTGCGTCCCCTACATCTAAGAGTTGGTGTCCGTTCACGTTATGCTCTTAGGTCTTTGTCCCCCAGGGTGGTTATGGGTAATGTACTGTCGAGTGGTGTAAAGAGAGGGATGGAGAGGTGGAGGGGAAGTTGAGAGATTCAGAGGTTTAAAAAGGCTAGAAAACTAGAAAGGTACGCAAGAATGAAACAACGTGACAGACTTAGCAGAGGCAGCATCACCAATAAGCTAAAAGGTCATCTTTAAGTATCAATAGGAGACTGGGTATCAAACACAGACACTATCCATATATACACACACACACACACACACACACACACACACACACACACACACACACACACACACACACACACACACACACACATACACATACACATGTAGCCTAGATGGATAGTGATGATGTTTAGTAATGGATTGAGAGTGAGGGTTTTAAACACTACCCATTAGATAAGGTTGGTAGTGGGGGACGTCTCTCTCTCCATCTCGTCCTGTTCCGGAACACAGCAGAGCTGCTAATCAATGACCAGTCAGCCGGAACAACAAGGAACTACACACACGCACACACTGTCTTCCTGCCTATCTGCTGCAGTGTAATCATGTAAATGTGACACTTTATCCACAACTGGTATTACAGTGGAGCAAGAGTTCACTAACCAGGAAGTAACCTTTAACGTGATTGGTTTAATTTGACTATTGGTCAAATGGCAATAATGGAGTACATTGAAAACAAACTCCAGCACACTGACGATCTTGATTCTCCACACACAGATTGAATGGATGGTTATACCAACCACTTCGGTATCAAAAGACCTCCATCAATAATAGACTATAACACAGTCTGAAGTTACACAGCATAGGTCCAAATCATTACTATAACACAGTCTGAAGTTACACAGCATAGGTCCAAATCATTACTATAACACAGTCTGAAGTTACACAGCATAGGTCCAAATCATTACTATAACACAGTCTGAAGTTACACAGCATAGGTCCAAATCATTACTATAACACAGTCTGAAGTTACACAGCATAGGTCCAAATCATTACTATAACACAGGCTAAAGTTACACAGCATAGGTCCAAATCATTACTATAACACAGGCTAAAATTACACAGACATAGACTATAACGGCCTCCCGAGTGGTGCAGAGCTCTAAGGCACTGCATCGCAGTGCTAGAGGCGTCACTACAGATCCAGGTTTGATCCCGGGCTGTGTCGCAGCCGGCCGCGACCGGGAGACTCATGAGATGGCACACAATTGGCCAAGCGTCGTCTGGGTTAGGGGAGGGTTTGGCCGGCCGGGATGTCCTTGTCCCATCACGCTGTAGCGACTCCTGTGGCGGGCCGGGCGCATGCACGCTGACTTCGGTCGCCAGGTGTACGGTGTTTCCTCCGACACATTGGTGCGGCTGGCTTCTAGGTTAAGCGAGCAGTGTTTTAAGAATCAGTGCGGCTAGGCGAGGACACGTCTATCGACTTTCGCCTCTCCCGAGTCCGTACGGGAGTTGCAGCGATGGGACAAGACAGTAACTACCAACTGGGGAGAAAAAGGGGTAGAAAGTACAACAACAAAATAATAATAAGAATGGACTGTAACACAGGCTAAAGTTACAGATTATTAATGGACTATAACACAGGCTAAAGTTACAGATTATTAATAGACTATAACACAGGCTAAAGTTACAGATTATTAATAGACTTTAACAGGCTAAAGTTACAGATTATTAATAGACTATAACACAGGCTAAAGTTACAGATTATTAATAGACTTTAACAGGCTAAAGTTACAGATTATTAATAGACTATAACACAGGCTAAAGTTACAGATTATTAATAGACTATAACACAGGCTAAAGTTACAGATTATTAATAGACTTTAACACAGGCTAAAGTTACAGATTATTAATAGACTTTAACACAGGCTAAAGTTACAGATTATTAATAGACTATAACACAGAATAAAGTTACAGATTATTAATAGACTATAACACAGGCTAAAATTACACAGCATAGGTCCAAATCATTCTCTCCCAAGATTCCCCCCCATTTTACCAGTTTTGTAATCTTCACAGTACTACAGTAAATTACATGATTTAATATTGACCAAGACTGGGTAGATTGAGACATGTTGTGAAAATTATATGATAAAAGTAAACCTAGGGATTTTAAATTTCCCAAATGACTGTGTTAGTGCCAGTGGTCATACGGCAGCCTACCTCCCAAGGCTCCTGGACATTACAGAATCAGACCAAACAACGACATCACTTCCTGTTGGAGCCGAGTCTCAAACTTTAGCAGTTAATTCAGCATCTAAGCCCTAACTATTGCATAACGTCATTTGAAGGTCATAGAATAAAAACAACAACAAAGAGGTCAAAGTAATTCCATTAGTAAACCCATTCAGAAAAACTTCTATCATGAACCTTCCCCTCTCTCGTCAGCCCTCTCTACAGACATGCCTCTCATTCCAGGAAGATTAGTATAGCTTTCCTCCTTAGTCAGGTTGGTTGTCATGCACTTGTAAGGCTAAAGACACCTTGCTTTCACCGTCACTAATCTGACTGGAGATCAGTACAGCCCTAAAGCTTGTTCCACAGCGTCCCCAGTTGCCCTAACCCTCAGTGAGTGCCATCAGTCAGTCAGTCAGTCAGTCAGTCAGTCAGTCAGTCAGGGCTTCAAGGCACAGCAGCTCCAGAAAGAGAGGCTGTGAATGCTCTTTCCCTGCTGGGGGCCTGACAATAAAGTGTTACAACCATCTCTACTCACCCACTCTCTCCCTCTATTCCTCCCTCTGCTCCCTTGTGTCTGGTTGAAACAGCATCAGCTGGAGGAGTGGTGCAGAGTTACTGTAGGATCAGCAGCTGACTGTGTCACCTCCCTGTGTGCGTAAGCTATTCCCTGGGCTATAATCACCCTCACACTGGTCAGTGCCAGCCACAGCTTATTACGCTACGTCCTGTCGGAAGCTACTAAGACTACTCAGCTCCTTTGTATTAGGGTATTAATTCATATTTGAATTACAATGCAAGTTGGCAATTAAACCATATAATGGATAAGCCATTCATATTTTTCAGCTTAGAATTTTCATACGAGGCATCAAGGTTCCCAGTAAAAGGTACAATCAATACTTGTCATCACTGGCTGATTTACGTCAATGTTACCAGACTTTACAACAGTCATCAAAATCTTTACATCTGATTGGTCACAAAACCCTTACTTTCCCATAATTTAAACAAATCAGAAACGGAACAAAATTACCCAACGTGTTGATTACATTCAATGTAAACTACCTTTTCAATAAATCCATATCTCTGCTCACTGATACTTGCTGAGAAGTGCACAGTACAGCAGATCTATCTGAAATGCACACCTTATCTTCATGGGAAAAAAATATTGGTCATGCCCTTGCTTTCCGCTGTATCACAGACATCCGACTGTACCTTGAAGCCCCGCGTTTCAACACTCCCCTCTGCAGCTCCACTGCCTGTCTGAATTAAAACTCACCCTGAGCTCGTTAACTATCGTGTTGGTAATTAATCGTTAATATGTTTCACAGCTATAGATCCTGCCTGCCCTGGGACTGTGGTATCAAAAAAATTATTCGATACTTAGCTTCTATTTCTATGGTGTCAACAGGCTCTGTCTAATCAGGAAGACAGACGGCGCCAAGGAATGTAAAGAGAATCAGCTGTCAGATGCTCCATAATCCTGCGTCTTGACATTCCTAGGACAGCAGCTCGGTCTAGCTGAGAACACTGGCAGAACAAAAGTGGTTGCCATAGGAATGAGCAGCGTGCCTAGTCACCCTCAGACCAAGGACGAGACGTTTCAGGAGAACGGTGCCCTATCAGAATACTAACACCGCTGTATCTGTGAGGTCGGAAAGGAACAAGTGCGACTACAGGCTGTGTGTGTGTGTGTGTGTGTGAAATCTCACACCGTTATAAGAGGCAGACAGTATTTGGAGTGTGTGTGTGTGTGTGTGTGTGTGTGTGTGTGTGTGTGTGTGTGTGTGTGTGTGTGTGTGTGTGTGAATGCGACACTTTCTGACTGTTAAGGAGTGTGTGTGTGTGTGTGTGCACACGTTAGACAGTTTGCCCCCGGCGACATCATTAACAAGTGTGTTGACCCGGTGTTTTCAGCCTTGTGCTGTGTAACAGTGACGCATGTCCCAATCAATCTAGTCTCTTAATAACGTCAGAGAGGGGCTGGATAGCTGCCAACCCAGCTACATACAGAGTGGAACACTACAGTACAGAGCTCATAGCTAATATATGGATCAGACTGCAACTTCATACAATTCACCATACATGCTGATGGAATCCATGCACCTAGTCAGGCTGATTAAAAACAATTGATGCTCAGTCAGTCTTATGTGACATGCTAATAAAGGACATCAATCTCATGTACAAGAGAGTCAATATTAAGTTTTAGCCTACTACAGTATAGCTACTACAGTATAACTACTACAGTATAACTACTACAGTATAACTACTACAGTATAGCTACTACAGTATAACTACTACAGTATAACTACTACAGTATAGCTACTACAGTATAACTACTACAGTATAACTACTACAGTATAGCTACTACAGTATAACTACTACAGTATAACTACTACAGTATAGCTACTACAGTATAACTACTACAGTATAACTACTACAGTATAGCTACTACAGTATAGCTACTACAGTATAGCTACTACAGTATAACTACTACAGTATAGCTACTACAGTATAACTACTACAGTATAACTACTACAGTATAACTACTACAACAGTACTGGTCGCAGGTAGCCTAGCTGTTCAGAGCATTGGGCCAGTAGCCAAAATGTCGCTGGTTTTAATCCCCGAGCCGACTAGTTGAAAAATCTGCCGATGTGCCCTTAAGCAAGGCACTTAACCCTAATTGCTTCTGTAAATTGCTCTGGATAAGACTGACTAAGTTGCTCCATTCTGACTAACTTGTTTTAGTTCAAACAAATACCTGTCTGAAATATGCCCCAGATTCAAGGCAAAGTTAGCTTTACATGTTATCTACCTCACCTTCACACACATACAGTAACACACAAAACTTCCTCATACAAAGTACTGTTGCTCAAGGCATGACTTACCCAGACATCCAGCCCCTCTGTAAGCTGAGAGAAGGTGCCAGAATGGTGCTGCTTGTCCTTTTACACACTCCCCCTTTCTCCTGGTACACACTCAGCGTTCTCCCTTTAACCACACACACACACACACACACACTGCTGCGTAGTTAATGTGGTGGTAGAGTTGTCCCCGCCGTGTCTGATACTATCAGCGTTCTACTCAGACTGACGAGGTTCAGAGAGAGAGACAGAGAGAACCCCCCCCTTCGGTTCTGAAGCTCAGCTCGGCAGTACTGCAGTAACTAACCCCACAGCTTCTCAGAGAGGGAGGGATGGAGGGGGAGTTGTGTGTTTGTGGAAGGCAGCCGTGGAATGTGTTTTCCTTCTTACCCTGAGCACCTCATGCCAGCAGCAGCAGCAGCTCTCCTCGACTCTCCCCACGACACACACACACACACACACACACACACACACACACACTCACACCTCAAGTGCGCACGCCTCCTACTTAAGAACACACAGCCAGGCATGTTCAAGGTCTAACTTAGAGTGGGAGGGGAGAGTTCAGTTCTGTTGAGGAATGTGTGTGAGAGAGAGAGAGAGAGAGAGCAGGTAACCTGGTCAGGTTACCCCCCCCCCCCCCCCCCCCCCCCACCAACCCAAATCAGCATTCACTGTTGCTAAGCAAAGTCTCCCACTCTTATTTGCTGCAGCAGGAAAGTAGCGCCAGGCTCTGGAGGGAAAGGAAAATACAGCAGCCAACCAGATTACAGTATGTGACATACTGATACACAGGGCTATTGACCAGCTAGTCCCGTGTAAATAGAGACATTACAAAGGGTCTTATCCATGCACACATTCACGCGCCCACACACACACACACACACACACAGGTCACTGGGGATGACGGTTATACCGATGACACACACTTCTAGCAGGAGAGATACCTTTGCTATCGGATATCTGAACTCAAACCCAGCACACAGAGGTCATGAACTCAGCCATGTGGACAAATACAGGAGGATTTACACAATAAGAGTGTGACTTATGATCGATAACAGCAGTTAAATATTACAGCAACTTCATCGTCGGCCTATGCTAATGCTACTAAAATCGGAGGAATAGTGTCATATTAATATCAGCTGAATAAGATCTCTCACACACGCACACCACACACACACAAACAGACACAGACACACACACACACACACACACACACACACACACACAGACAGAGCTGCGTGCGACATGTCCACTCCCCAGCGCAGGCAGGCTCCGTGGAACAATCAGAACGCCATGGCGATATGAAGATGACAGGAGGAGAGGAGGAGAGGAGGAGTGGACATCTCTGTCTCCATGACGACAGACTCACTTGATATCTCTAGAAATCCATTCTTCCATGGTATCTTATGAGAACACACACACACACTTTTAATGTCCTTGCTGCATATCTGGAGCACAGCAACATTTCACATTAAAACAGTCTCTGGAAATTGGATGACATTGAAATGGCAATCGATTGCATAACACACAGAAACACAAAAGGAAGGAGACCATGTAAATTAGCAGAGGCCACAAGGATTTGTCCGAGCAAAGAGCAATACACACCCAACACTCATTATTCCCACACAGTCAGCTAATGTAGAGACTTTACACGAAAGGGAGTGAGACAGAACCAGAGAGAACGAGAGAGAAGAGAGAGAGAGAGAACGAGAGAGAAGAGAGAGAGAGAGAACGAGAGAGAAGAGAGAGAGAGAGAACGAGAGAGAGAGAACGAGAGAAAGAGAGAACGAGAGAAAGAGAGAGAGAGAGAGAACGAGAGAGAGAGAGAGAGAGAGAGAGAGAGAGAGAGAGAGAGAGAGAGAGAGATTTGGGGTTCTCAACTCCATCCTACTGTATCTAACTAAGCCTTGAATGAACAAACACTGTGTAGGCCTAGAAGTTTGACAAGAGCAAAGTTCTAACAGCTTAGAACTGAAAACCTTTCCAGAACTTTTCCACTTCAATGGGTGGGAAGCCTACATGTCCTATGACGTTCAGAGGTAAGCAGGCAGCAGCTACAGACCAAGTGGCTTAAATTAATTCACACAAGGATCAAGGGATGGAAATGTTTAAGGCCTGAAAACAGAAATAGCTTAATCATATATTTATATATGGCGAATGGCAACATCACTCATTCTAGGTCTTATCTGATTAAATAATGGGTAAATAAATAAAATCATTGACCCAGAATCAACTGCAAAAAAACAAACCATAATCTCTACCTTCAGATACATTTTCTTCATGTCCAGTCATGTTATAACCGTGTGGAAAATAACCAGATACATTTGGATTAAATGAATAAGGATGCTAAAGCCAGCATTTCTTATGTTAAAGCTCAGGCCAGAGTTAAAGTCTACGGAATCACAAGATCAGAGGGAAAACACACACAAGGAGATTAGAGTAACTGTACTGTGTAGGCGGATGAGGAAACGTTTCTCCAGGATGAGATATCCTGGCTTCCTGGTGGCATACAAACCCTCATATAACCTTAGCCGTGTGTGTGTTCCCTTGTAACCCAGTGAAAATTACATTAACGTCCTTGTCATCAATAACTTCACACAGCTCTCTGAGAACTCTCCCCATCTTCGCATCTTTGGTTGACAACATTTCTCTGTAACTAAAATAGTTCTAGCACAGAAAGTTCTAGAACAGAAACCATTTGCAACATTCCAGTGTTGACCAGACTTATAAGTTCAAATCAATCCTTGTCTGACTGAGAACACAGTTAAGAGTGATAAGTGTCTTTACACCGATGACAGTGTGTGTGTGTGTGTGTGTGTGTGTGTGTGTGTGTGTGTGTGTGTGTGTGTGTGTGTGTGTGTGTGTGTGTGTGTGTGTGTGTGTGTGTGTGTGTGTGTGTGTGTGTGTGTGTGTGCGTGATTGCGTGTGTGTGTTTGTTTGTGTGTGTGTACGTACATGGAGCCAGCTGTCACTGATAACACACAGATTTAGCCCTTTATCTCTCCTGGCTCCTCTCCTCTCACACACATACTGGTTTATGGGCTGGCTAACAGGACAAGGTCTATGGGCTAGTTAACAGGAAGGTCTATGGGCTGGTTAACAGGAAGGTCTATGGGCTGGTTAGCAGGACAAGGTCTATGGGCTGGTTAGCAGGACAAGGTCTATGGGCTGGTTAACAGGACAAGGTCTATGGGCTGGTTAACAGGACAAGGTATATGGGCTGGTCAACAGGAAGGTCTATGGGCTGGTTAACAGGACAAGGTCTATGGGCTGGTTAACAGGACAAGGTCTATAGGCTGGTTAACAGGACAAGGTCTATGGGCTGGTTAACAGGACAAGGTCTATGGGCTGGTCAACAGGACAAGGTCTATAGGCTGGTTAACAGGACAAGGTCTATGGGCTGGTTAACAGGACAAGGTCTATGGGCTGGTTAACAGGACAAGGTCTATGGGCTGGTTAACAGGACAAGGTCTATGGGCTGGTCAACAGGACAAGGTCTATGGGCTGGTTAGCAGGACAAGGTCTATGGGCTGGTTAACAGGACAAGGTCTATAGGCTGGTTAACAGGACAAGGTCTATGGTCTGGTTAACAGGACAAGGTCTATGGGCTGGTTAACAGGACAAGGTCTATGGGCTGGTTAACAGGACAAGGTCTATGGGCTGGTTAACAGGACAAGGTCTATGGGCTGGTTAACAGGACAAGGTCTATGGTCTGGTTAACAGTACAAGGTCTATGGTCTGGTTAACAGGACAAGGTCTATGGGCTGGTTAACAGGACAAGGTCTATGGGCTGGTCAACAGGAAGGTCTATGGGCTGGTTAACAGGACAAGGTCTATGGGCTGGTTAACAGGACAAGGTCTATGGGCTGGTTAGCAGGACAAGGTCTATGGGCTGGTTAACAGGACAAGGTCTATGGGCTGGTTAACAGGACAAGGTCTATGGGCTGGTTAACAGGACAAGGTCTATGGGCTGGTTAACAGGACAAGTACTTCAAGATAAGACTACTATAAATATCCACTGATGAACTAAAGGACCAAACAACATGTTTTGATGAAAGCAATGACTTGGGATGTGGACCAACCTGGACTTGGTTTGCAATACATATTTCACTACTAGCACCACACACACAGTCAACTAATCATGGACCACCCAGCCTGCACTTACCCTCTCCGACAAGGGAAGACATTTTTCCCAGGCTGCCCCTGTCAGGCCACCAGAGCTCAGGACCTCTTTGGGGACTAAGGGGCCCTCAGCCCGGCTGGCCTAAAGACCCAGAACCATGATTTAGACCTTGGAGGCCCCCTGCTCCACTAGGAGCGAAACTGAAGAAGTAAGGCAGTATAATGTAACGTTTTACACCTGTAGCATACAGTAATACAAGGAATTTATACAATATAGGCTATACAGTTCAAAGGTAGCCAATGGTATTTGATGTAGCTATTTAGACTACACAATCTACCATTCACCACCAACCCCACTCTGAGCCACTAGACCACGTCCTCAATTATGTGGCGGGTGTAAACATTTAAACTAACTGCTCTTGACAAGCCACCCAGTAAGTGTTAGGCCTAGTGGTTAGAGGGGGTAATCCAGACAGCGTGGGGAGGCTGTGACATCTATTCCCTCTGGAGTCATTCAGTCCTCACATAGCTCAGCTGTTAGCTTTAACCAAGGCAGACTATCAGACTAAACAAATAGCTCGCAGGTGGGTCATCACACTCCATCTCCCTCTCAACACATTCAGTAGACCACAACGTTGTGGAATGTTCAGATAGAAATATAGTATGAAGGACAAACATGACTCTCTGGCATGTATACTGAACAAAAATATAAATGCAACATGCAACAATTTCAAAGATTTTACTGAGTTACAGTTCATAGATTCATTAGGCCCTAATCTATGGATTTCACATGACTGGGCAGCGGTGCATCCATGGGCGAGCTTGGGAGGGCATAGGCCCACCCACTGGGGAGCCAGGCCCAGCCAATCAGAATGAGTTTTTCCCCACAAAAGGGCTTTATTACAGACAGATATACTCCTCAGTTTCATCAGCTGTCCGGGTGGCTGGTCTCAGACAATCCCACAGGTGAAGAAGCCAGATGTGGAGGTTCTGGTCTGATGTGGTTACACGTGGTCTGTGGTTGTAAGGCTGGTTGGACGTACTGCCAAATTCTCTAAAACGAAGTTGGAGGTGGCTTATGGTAGAGAAATTAGCATTAAATTCTCTGGCAACAGCTCTGGTGGACATTCCTGCAGTCAGCATGCCAATTGCACGCTCCCTCAAAATATCTGTGGCATTGTTGTGTGACAAAACTGCACATTTTATTTTATTGTCCTGACGGTGCACCTGCATAATGATCATGTTTAATCAACTTCTTGATATGCCAAACCTGTCATCAAACCTGGATTAATTATCTTGGCAAAGGAGAAATACTCACTAACAGGGATGTAAACAAATATGTGCCCAAAATATGAGAGAAATAAACTTTTTGTGCGTATGGAACATTTCTGGGATCTTTTATTTTAGCTCAACACTTTACATGTTGGGTTTATATTGTTGTTCAGTATAGAATAAGCAATTATTTAGTAGTATGCAAGTTCAGTTTGGATTACAGGATGGAATTACAGTCTTTGTGTGAAACATGACCAAACTAAGTGAGTAGCTATATCGGATATCTCTCTGTGCTCTGCCAGTGCGCGAGGGAGTCAGAGAGAGAGAGAGCACCCGCCACACACTACCCAAACAGGCATGTTGAGTCTACACTGAACCCACCTAACGTGATAGCACCGTATCAGGTTTTTACGAGACACCATTAACCATTAATACATCATATCTATGGAGAGCTCCAGTCAACCTATACTAAGGCTAGTAAACTACAACTCCCAGAATACTAGAACTACAACAGGACGAGCATCTAATACATCATATCTATGGAGAGCTCCGGTCAACCTATACTAAGGCTAGTAAACTACAACTCCCTGAATGCTTAGGGTCAGTAAGTAGTAAAAACATTTAATTTGAATTACAGGTTGCTGGCTGTTTTGATACAGTGGGTCATTTTAAAAAAATCTATGACTTAAAGAGTAAAATAGTAAATACTGTAACAATAGGACAGGCTAGGCCTCTGTTAATGAAAACTATTTACATTGTGTTATAAATGTTTCAAATTATAACTATGGTACAATTAAGAGATTAGGATTTGGCGTGGAGGGTAAATAAAGGATTGTATGGCTGGTAAGAGCTCTTAAGATACAATGATGCCATCAATCAGAAATGGCTATTGCGTAATTCAACAAGCCCAGGCAAAGTTAGATGAGTTTGAATAAGGAGTGGCTATGTTGGCCTTGCTTGTTGCAGTCTTGACAGTTGATTCAATTGCAATGCAATGCATAAGACACACATGTAACAGTTGGGGAAAGTTTCCACTCTATGGCTAAGGATGGGGCTCTGACTGTTACTATCGTAAACATGCTGTCAGTGAGTCAGTGTTTTCATCCAGATTAACTTTAAAGTCTAAGCACTTCATACAAGAGAGACAACAGGAAAATATTAATGAACAACGCTGAGTCTTGTCAAATATAATTAGAGCATACAGTGCCTTCGGAAAGTATTCAGACCCCCTTGACTTTTTCCACATTTGGTTAAATTACAGCCTTATCCTTATTTTGTCTTAGCACTCTGCACACAATACCCCATAATGACAAAGCAAAAACAGGTTTTTATAAATATTTGCAAATGTATTATAAATAAAATCGGAAATACCTTATTTACATAAGTATTCAGACCCTTTGCTATGAGACTGTGCATCCTGTTTCAAGTGATCATCCTTGAGAGGTTGCTACAACATTAGAGTCCACCTGTGTTAAATTCAATTGATTGGACATGATTTGGAAAGACACATACCTGTCTATATAATTATGTCCCACAGTTGACAGTGCATGTCAGAGCGCAAAAACCAAGCCATGAGGTCGAAGGAATTATCCATAGAGCTCCAAGACAGAATTGTGTAGAGGCACAGATCTGGGGAAGGGTACCAAAACATTTCTGCAGCATTGAAGGTCCCCAAGAACACAGGGGCCTCCATCATTATGTGGGGAAGTTTCTCAGCGGCAGGGACTGGGAGAGTAGTCAGGATCGAGGGAAAGATGAACAGAGCAAAGTACAGAGAGATCCTTGATGAAAACCTGCTCCAGAGCGCTCAGGACCTCAGACTGGGGCGAAGGTTCACCTTCCAACAGTACAACGAACCTAAGCACACAGCCAGTGGCCCAGCCAGAGCCCGGACTTGAACCCGATCAAACATCTCTGGAGAGACCTGAAAATAGCTGTGCAGCAAAGCAACGCTCCCCATCCAATCTGACAGAGCTGGAGAGGATCTGCAGAGAAGAATTGGAGAAACTCCCCAAATATAGGTGTGCCAAGCTTGTAGCGTCATACTCAAGAAGACTCAAGGCTGTAATCGCTGCCAAAGGTGCTTCAACAAAGTTGTAAAGGGTCTGAATACTTATGTAAATGTGATATCAGTTTTTTTTGCAAAAAATGTAGATTGATGAGAAAAGTAATCTATTTTAGAATAAGACTGTAACGTAACAAAATGTGGAAAAAGTCAAGGGGTCTGAATACTTTCTGAAGGCACTGTATATGGTCCGATTTTCAAAAGTGCATCAGGATTGAGCCATCAACCTTAGCAGCAATCAATTGAAAACAAGTCAGTGTTTTGTTAACAAATGTTAGGAAATGTTTTGTTTTGAGTGCCAAACTAATAAAAATGTTCATGGGCTAATGTGTGTTTATTACTGTGTAACTTGGTTCAAGTCTATTTATCATGGCTTGTCTTGAATAGCGGACACTTTCTTGGAGCCCACTGTGTATGTAGCCTACATTTTGTTCAGTCTGAGGCTGTGTGGCGGTCTGTTGTCCTGAGTAGAAACAGATAGAGTAACTATCCACCTGGGGTAACAGCTTAGACATTCAATCACACAGACACACACATATATATATATATAAATAACTCCCAACAGAATTGCTCAAACGTTACTTGGACGACTGCAGCAGTTATAGAGCTAATTTATGCCAATGGCCTTCGGGATATGTGCATTTATTCAGACCCATGCAGGGTACTCTAGTACTCTCGGGCACCACAATTAATGATGATGTCACACCAGACGACATATTCAAGGCTCTAATGTAGGAAATTATAGTCGAAGGTGGCAGAACATTTTGAATTGTTTAGACATAGTTTATTACAACTATATGTTTTTTTTTTTACTTTAATTTTTGAATAAAATATTTTTCCACTTTCGTTTTGGCCAAATGGCAACTACACAGAGTAGGCCTCCCCCCTCTCTCCCTCTTTCTCCCCCCTCACCCCCCTTCCCTCAGGTAGTCAAACAGAAGGCTTATTCATCACAGACAGCCTGCCCTTTCTCCACTGCAGAAAGAGATCGAGAGAGCGACAGTATTTAGTGTAACCTCCAGTGTTATCCTATAGTTTCCCCTACAGTCCCTCAGGCAGTGCCAAGAGGAGACATTGCCGCAGTGGCAGCCAAGAGCACTGCGCTACCACACACACACACACACACACACACACACACACACACTTACTTCCTCCCAGTCCAAGCCATCGGTGTGAAGCGACGGCTTGGACATTATGTCATGATGTAATTCTTGTCTCAGCAGCCCAGAAGATTATGCCGTTATGGCAGGAATGCCCAGTCATGACAAACTGACCATGTATTGACCCTGGGATAAACCCTGGCTTGGCATAACACACCTTTTAAGTCAATGCACAAATGTATTCACTGCCAAAGGAAGGGTACTGACTGCACATAGTGAATGTTCAGGTAGCATGTTAGAAGGTTCAATGTCAACATAGAACTTTTGAATACCCTGGCTCTAATCACTAACCTACATCAAGCTGTAATAGCGTCCTGTCCAGAGGGTGTACTTGTACATCAAGCTGCCTCACACTACTGAGACAGGAGCTGTACTAGCGTCCTGTCCAGAGGGTGTACTTGTACATCAAGCTGCCTCACACTACTGAGACAGGAGCTAGACTAGTGTCTTGTCCAGAGGGTGTACTTGTACATCAAGCTGCCTCACGCTACTGAAACAGGAGGAGATATGCCCTTAGGACAGTTCTGGCTCAGACAAGGCTTACTTAATTACTTGTATACTGCAAGTTAATAATCTATTTGTGCCACAGGCAGCATATTGTATTGTAGATCTCCTGACAGGCCTCGATTCTCTAAGGTTATAGTGGGATAATCTTTCCAGACATACTGTTTATCTCAAAGCCATTATGCTCTTGACATTTCACTATTTAGTTAGGGAAGTGTTTGACATCTTATGATCAAAGAGTGGGGCATGGAATCTCTTTAATTCACTAAGGATAACAAAAGGGATACAGCCAAAGGGGTAGACTGCTGAACAGGATAGTAAACCTAGATACAGAGGGGGAGCGTTTACACACACAACACAACAGACATCTGGGTTACAAGTGCACATCGTAGCAAAGCATTTTTGCAAAACACATTTAATGCTGTATTCTTATTGGACACGTTCACTTAACAGAACCCGTATCTGTTTCTACTCAGCTCCCTAGGACAATGGACCGCCACAGCCTCAGACTGAACAAAATGTAGGCTACATACACAGTGGGCTCCAATAAAGTGTCCGCTATTCAAGACAAGCCACGATAAATAGACTTAAACCAAGTTACACAGTAATAAACACATATTAGCCCATTAATATTTACATTTGTTTGGCACTCAAAACAAAATACTTCCTAACATTTGTTAATAAAAAACAGACTTGTATTTCAAATTGAAAGCTTCAACAGCACGTTAGGCAAAAGGGCAAAACTTACCGGAGACTCCACGACAAGACAGCGGCCAGAGAAATGCCAAAGTCATGCAATCCGTTCTCTGCACTATTCACCTGTGCAGACTATGGCGTCATTGCAACCTTTTTAACCTACGCGAAATGCAGATAAAAACGCAGATTTTATAGATTGGTAGGTGAAGTCCTACAGTCATTAGAAACAGTTGATAAAAGCCAGGCATCTTGAACTGAAAAGTTGGTGTAGCAGCCTCTTATGGTGGTGGTATGCTATACTGCAGGAAGAGGTCATTTCTCAATTTCTGATGCCATCTAGTGGGCAAATACACTTCACGTCAAATCAGCGCAGTTGATCAGAATACAGTATAGAGTTGACTGGATTACAGATAATACAAGCATGGCTTTCCCCATACACATTTAATTGTGAGATAATCTACATCTTGAACTATTCTATTGGGGAATTATCTTTGCATTGCAATTAAAGAGATAAAGGCCTAACCATCATACAACAATGTATATTTCATGGACCTAACCGTTGGATAAATTGCGCATATTTATCTGATTATTGGAATATGTAGAAATGGGAGTTGTATTGTACACACACACACACACACTTCATTCTGTGTTGCTCTCTAGTCATTGGTACACATCCTTATCTTGTGAACCACTCAATTTTGAAATATATACCTAATCTAATCATACAATTTCCCCAATTCCTCCAAAATGTCCACCGATCACAGGCTAAAATGGCATAATAGGCTGTAGTTACATGTAATACCTTTATTTCTGAGCAGGTTCACATTCCAACAGCATTGTATGTAACACACATTGGATATGTGCAAGGCGGGCTCCAGGCATCAACGACATAAACCACAAAAAAACAAAAACAAATAAACAATAGTTAGGAACTCAATTTACTGTTGAGAGTTAGGATAGTAGTATAATACACAAAGTGGTTGTTCGAAATCTGGTTGTGCTTCAGCAGTTTTTCTGTTTTTCTGTCGGTCACTGACAGTCACTCAAATTAGCCATGTCAGCGAACAATTTTTAGATTGGTAAATGAACCTCTGAAAGCATGTAAACATTTAACCTGATAGCAGAAGCAGGTCATGGCCAAACACACACGTACACACGTAGGCATACACATGTACACACACAACAGGCCACTATTTGAATAACTTATTTCTAAAGATGAAATAGGCTAAACGTCTAAATACACTGACACATTTCACATTTAAATTTAAATAGGGCCATTCATCTCCCCCTCCCTGTCCGTGGGAACGCGTCGCTCCCTTTGCTCCACCGGCTCATCGCTCAGTAATGTGCGCAGGCGCCGTTGGGAGGTAATGGCCGTATTCGAGAGGATGATCAAAATCGCAATGTATCATGGGTAAATTGTGACTGAATGATCTACAAATAATAATGAGTCGTTATTTAATGATGAAACGTGATAGATAAATCAGTCGGCAGTAGTTTTGATACTCTCGAACACGGCCAGTCATTGCCAATACGATCCGTGTTGTTGGGTTTCCACTAGATAGCACAGCCACAAAACTATATCGTAAAAACTATATCGTAAAAATTAAGACCAATAATTTGGTCTTATTTTAAGGTTAGGGTTAGGTATACGGATTGCAGTGTGGTTAATGTTACGGTTAAGGTCAAGTTTAAAATCACATTTTAAGAAGACAAATTGTAGAAATGGGCGGGGTTTATGACTGTGGCTGTGGTAACTAGTGACGACCGCGTTGTCATAATCACCCGTGTGGGAGTGGATGCAGGGTGATTCTCCTATCGTACAGAATAGCAGAAGGGGGACCATGGCATACTTGCGAGGCGCCCCATCTAATATCCAACGCACAGAGATCATGAAGCGTGCGCGATTTTTGTGCTGAGCCAAGATACTCTATTTGTAAAACACAAAACCAGGGACATAGGATTATTTCTACACGCACCATTTTGATTGAAGCGGTCCATGATGGAGCACATCCGAACGCCGAAGGTAAGCCAACCCTATATTTTCATGTCCATCCTATTCTATGACTATAGTCCTATTCCTAAATGAAATCGCATTTCAGTTGCGTCTTCTCAAGATGTCACAACGTTGATGATTCGTGACATCCCCCTTCTTATGTATCCAATGGCCCGTACATTCAGGGTTCCTGAAAATGTAACCATTATATTCTCCGCAATTTATTTTCCTGGTTAAAGCGTTGCAAAAATAAACACACAAAAATATTGCTCATATGATGGCATGGCTATAAATATTGCCATTAGAATTTGCATAATTCGTTTCATTCTTGTCCTGGCTTCTTGATGTTTATTCTAGTCTGCCGTGGGCATTTCTCCTCTTGTGGATTTTAGTATAAAGGCAATAGGCCTCAATAAGGACACATTGTTACAGACTCCTGCTGTAGGTTACTTCCATTAAACAGTTATAGCATTCCAGAATCTGACAACCATATCTACAATGACGTGTAAATATTGAGTTCTATAATGACCTTTTTTTTTTTTTTAGATATGTCCCCATTATACTTTCTGTGTTTTTGTGTCTGTGGCCCTATAGGTGGAGAATGTCCGCTTGATTAACCGTACGGCCCCCAGGAAAGCCACGTTGGGGACGCTGTACCTCTCTGCCACACACACCATCTTTGTGGAGAATAACCCAGAGACACGCAGAGAGACATGGGTAGGAGCTAGGAAGTGAAACCAGTTGTTTCAACAGACCCCATTCTGACACAACACCTATTACAAGTCATCTGGCCTGACACGGTTCTGACACAACCCCCCTATCTGCCCAGTGTGGCTTCCTTCCTGCCTTCTCAGAAAGATCCTATTGATTCGCCCCGGCACTTTGGAGACACTGGAATCACCTCAAAATCAATGGACCGCATCCAATACATTTCCTCTTTAATGTATATCTCTTTCATACACATGATGTGAGATTTGTTGGGGTATTTAGGCCTACTGAAGTGAGGTCGGGGGCCCCCAGATAGCATGTGATAGCAAAATGTGTAAAATTACAGGAAATTAGCTTTAAAAACTTCAAAATTGTCTCTCAGCCTCATGGGAAAATGTGTAGAATAGCAGGAAATTTGCTTTTAAAACTGAAAAACAAATTCTCAGCCTCATGGCAAATGTGAACAAAAGCACAATTAGCTATAAAACAGCACATTTTCTTCCCAGTCCCATGCCAAAAAAAGTGTAGAATTGCAGAAAATTAGCTTTAAAACTTCAACATGTTCTCTTAGCCTCATGACAAAATGTGTAGAATAGCATTATAAAAGGGGGGGGGGCAATGCGGTAGTCTGGCCCTGTCCTTTCTGGATAGTGTTTTGAGACACGATTGAGTAATCTGAGTAAGAAGTACAGTATAGACTATCATTGTTGCAGATCAGCTGACACGGACAGCAATAGTCTGTCAATAACGGACAGCAGACATTATTACGTAATTATTAGTTATTTAGTGTTATGATAATCAATGCATTCAATAACTGACAAATTACATGTTTTACTAAACTATAGTTATTTAGTGATTTGGTAAACTGTTAAGAGTTCTCGGTTGTCATTGCCAGGTGCTCCACAGCATGGTGGCCAGTGTGGAGCGTCCGCCCACCACCCCTTCAGGAAGCCACCTGGTCGTCCGCACCAAGAACTTCCAGGTGGTTCAGCTGCTCATCCCCCAGGAGAGTGACGCCATGGATGTCCAGGCCTCGCTCGCACGCCTCTCCCGCCCAGGTGAGAGACTATCACCTCTAAGAACTCATTCACCTGGATCCTGTTCAGTTGGGAGAAAACTTTTTGAATTGGAATGGAACAAGGAGGTACTGCCAGGAGCATACCACCTGCCACCCCACTGCTGGCTTGCCTCTGAAGCTAAGTAGGGTTAGTCCTGGTCGGTCCCTGGATGAGAGATGCTGCTGGAAGGGGTGTTGGAGGGCCAGTAGGAGCCACTCTTTCCTCTGGTAAAAAAAATATATACTGTGTGTATATATACAGTTGAAGTTTACATACACTTAGTTGAAGTCATTAAAACTCATTTTTCAACCACTCCACAGATTTCATTTTAACAAACTACAGTTTTGGCAAGTCGGTTAGGACATCTACTTTGTGCATGACACAAGTAATTCTTCCAACAATTGTTTACAGACAGATTATTTCACTTTTAATTCACTATATCACAATTCCAGTGGGTCAGAAGTTTACATACACTAAGTTGACTGTGCCTTTAAACAGCGTGGAAAATTCCAGAAGATGATGTCATGGCTTTAGAAGCTTTTGATAGGCTAATTGACATAATTTGAGTCAATTGGAGGTGTACCTGTGGATGTATTTCAAGGCCTGCCTTCAAACTCAGTGACTCTTTGCTCGACATCATGGGAAAATCTAAATAAATCATCCAAGACCTCAGAAAATAGATGGCATCATGAGGAAGGAAAATGATGTGAATATGTTGAAGCAACATCTCAAGACATCAGTCAGGAAGTTAAAGCTTGGTTGCAAATGGGTCTTCCAAATGGACAATGACCCCAAGGATACTTCCAAAGTTGTGGCAAAATGGCTTAAGGACAAAAAAGTCAAGGTATTGGAGTGGCCATCACAAAGCCCTGACCTGAAAAAGCGTGTGTGAGCAAGGAGGCCAGTTACACCAGTTCTGTCAGGAGGAATGGGCCAAAATTCACCCAACTTATTGTGGGAAGCATTTGACCCAAGTTAAACAATTTAAAGGCAATGCTACCAAATACTAATTGAGTGTATGTAAACTTCTGAGCCACTGGGAATGTGATGAAAGACATAAAAGCTGAAATAAATAATTCTCTCTACTACTTCTGACATTTCACATTCTTAAAATAAAGTGGTGAACCTAACTGACCTAAGACAGGGGATTTAAATAGGTGTCCTAACTCTATGGTCACTAAATATCCTATAGATAGATAGGATAGGTACTTTATTGATCCCCAAAATGTATTTGTCAAGCAGCTACAACAAAACATAGGGCAGGTGCAATATGCCAGAATGAAAATACACAAAAGACAGATTCATGATACATAGAGCGGCAGTATGAAAAAGTATAGAAGTACAAGAAGTCTGGAGTGAAAAAAAATAAAAATATATATATATATATATAAAACGACATTGCATAGTATGGGTGGTTGGCTGAATATGTACACTATACATTGGTGGATGTTGGATGGTTAACTATACTATACAGGTCGATGGCAGAGAAATACTTCAATAGCTAAAAATGCGTATGATATGAGTGAGGGTAATAATAGTTTACTTAATAGACATACTGGTTAAATGAACAGGTAAGTGAATATTTTGCATGGTTAAATTAGCTGTACTGGTAAATATACAGTTACATTTACAGGTAAGTGAATATTAGCATGGTTACGTTAACTGTACAGGTAAATGACAGGAAGAGATACTTAAATAGATAAATGTGTGTATGATATAATGGCACTTATAGTAAGAGTAGGGGTGTTAACCCCGGTGTCCTGGTTAAATTCCCAATCTGGCCCTCATACCATCATGGCCACCTAATCATTCCTAGCTTCAAATTGGCTCATTTATCCCTCCTCTCCCCTGTAACTATTCCCCAGATTGTTACTGTAAATGGGAATGTGTTCTTCTCAGTCAACCTACCTGGTAAAATAATGGTTAATTGAAAAAGGTACTACCTGAATTGTTGTTTTAAGAGCAGATGAGTGCAGCACTGAGGATGCTCTTGGATCAGGCTACACCCAGTGTTCCCTGCTGATCACAACCCTGGGCTTAGTGTTGCCAGGAGGGTGGACTGTACATTAGGTTCACCTCTCCAAGCCAATGGGCATAAAGGGAGGTTTAATTGGACCAGTGTCCTAGTAACAGGCTGCTGTAACATAAAGGGAGGTTTAATTGGACCAGTGTCCTAGTAACAGGCTGCTGTAACATAAGGGGAGGTTTAATTGGACCAGTGTCCTAGTAACAGGCTGCTGTAACATAAAGGGAGGTTTAATTGGACCAGTGTCCTAGTAACAGGCTGCTGTAACATAAGGGGAGGTTTAATTGGACCAGTGTCCTAGTAACAGGCTGCTGTAACATAAGGGGAGGTTTAATTGGACCAGTGTCCTAGTAACAGGCTGCTGTAACATAAGGGGAGGTTTAATTGGACCAGTGTCCTAGTAACAGGCTGCTGTAACATAAGGAGAGGTTTAATTGGACCAGTGTCCTAGTAACAGGCTGCTGTAACATAAAGGGAGGTTTAATTGGACCAGTGTCCTAGTAACAGGCTGCTGTAACATAAAGGGAGGTTTAATTGGACCAGTGTCCTAGTAACAGGCTGCTGTAACATAAAGGGAGGTTTAATTGGACCAGTGTCCTAGTAACAGCTGTTTGTTGTCTATATCTGCAGTATCCAAGGGGAGAGCAAAGTTGATGAAATGGGTTTCTGTCCTTCTGTTTGAACGACTCACTTGTCCAATGGATGCCGATGGCAGTGACCTGTTTCTGTGACTTCAGTTAAATTGCACTGAAACAGCCCAGGCTGCCCATGCACGTATTGTGTATTGGTTAAATGAATCAGAATAATTATTTTTTGTAGTGGTTAAATTAATCTGATTCATTTTTGTAGTGGTTAAATTAATCTAAATTGTTTATTGTGTAGTGGTTAAATTCATCTGAATAGTTTGTTGTGTAGTCGTTAAATTAATCTGAATAGTTTGTTGTGTAGTCAAATTAATCTGAATAGTTTGTTGTGTAGTCGTTAAATTAATCTGAATCATTTATTGGGTAGTGGTTAAATTCATCTCAATCATTTATTGGGTAGTGGTTAAATTAATTAGCATAATTTATTTGTAGTGGTTAAATTAATCTGAATCGTGTATTGTGTAGGGGGTTAAATGAATCTGAATCATTTATTGTGTAGGGGGTTAAATGAATCTGAATCATTTATTGTGTAGGGGGTTAAATGAATCTGAATCATTTATTGTGTAGTGGTTAAATGAATCTGAATCATTTATTGTGTAGGGGGTTAAATGAATCTGAATCATTTATTGTGTAGGGGGTTAAATGAATCTGAATCACTTATTGTGTAGTGGTTAAATGAATCTGAATCATTTATTGTGTAGTGGTTAAATGAATCTGAATCATTTATTGTGTAGGGGGTTAAATGAATCTGAATCATTTATTATGTAGTGGTTAAATGAATCTGAATCATTTATTGTGTAGGGGGTTAAATGAATCTGAATCATTTATTGTGTAGTGGTTAAATGAATCTGAATCATTTATTGTGTAGTGGTTAAATGAATCTGAATCATTTATTGTGTAGGGGGTTAAATGAATCTGAATCATAGTATGATCCTTTGATAGACTGCTATAGCGTTTCTCTGTTGTCCACACGAGATGTACGGCGAGCTCTACTGCTTGTCCTTCAATTCAATCCCAACATGATTTTATCTGATCTTAACGTGATTAATTCTCAAATATGATCATTTGTTTCGCCCAGAGAAATATAGTGAGCTCTACTGCTTGTCCATCAATCCCAACACCAACAAGGAGGAGCGGGAAGAGTCCTGGAGTTTCCTAGACCTGCAGGCGGACTACAGACGCATGGGCGTGCCCAACAACCTCTGGGTCAGCACGCCAGCCAACAGCGAGTACAGGGTTAGTAGTAGTACAGTCCTCTTCTGATTTGAAACACTATAGTGCTAATCAGTTTAGTACAGTCCTCTCCTGATTTTTCTGGTTTCGATAGAGTACTGAGCTAGTTATAGTCCTGTTCTGATGTTGAGTACTGGGTTAGTAGCAAGGGGTTGGAACTGCAATTATTTTCCAATCTTTTCGTTCTGAACAGAATAAAAAAAAAAATCATAATTATTAATTCCGACCAGCAAGATAAAGTTCTGAACCGGTTCGAACCCAAAAAACCTACCAGTTTATATTGTTCCTTTTTCAACCTGTGAAATCATCATATTGTTTTTGCATTTAACTCATTAAATTACTTCACCAATCCTTGCGTATAGAGCAGGCAAGCTAGTTGTGTACATGCGTGATGGACAGACAAGTGTAGCCTATGGCGCAACATTCAACTAAAATTTGGGGAGAGCGAGAGAGGGTTGAGGAGGAGGCATCTTGTAATGACATGCATTATCTGAATTAGGTCCACAGAATTATACCTAAGAGGAGCAGCTTCTATGGAGGAACTTCGAATGTAATTTGAGCTAGCTAGCTAACAAGCTTCAGCTAGCTAGCTAACAAGCTTCAGCTAGCTAACTTGTGTGTGCAGAGCGGCACCAGTATTAAAAACAGGTCTTACCTTTTTGTAGTTAATAAATCCAACGTGATAACCAGGTCTATAGTATCCTTAACTAGCTTTGAAGAAGATAATCCATTCTTCTCCAACTAATTAAAAATATCTCTCCCGATCTTCTGAATCAAACTTGTAACATCAGTACAGTAGCCTATGCTTTGGAGGAGTAAGTAGCCAAACAAGCACACGCAGATTTGCAGGCAGACACTGAAATAAGTTTCTGAGTGACAGAGTGAGGGCTTTGCATAGGCATTTTGTTGTGAGACTAGAAATAAATACCTGGAACGTAAAATAACATTATTAACCGGTTCCCATGCTTTTAAAGTAACAATTCTGTTCCGGAACAGTTGGGTTCACTTTCGTTCCAGGTTCCGTTTCTGTTCCTTTACATTTTTTGCTCTTTTCCGGTTTTCTGTTCTGTGCCGTGAACCAGTTCCAACAGCTGGTTAGTAGTATAGTCCTCCTCTTCTAAAGACTCTTTCTCTCTCTGCCTGCAGGTGTGTGACACGTACCCATCAGAGCTGTTTGTGCCAAAGTCGGCCACACCTCCCGTCATCGTGGGGAGCTCGAAGTTCCGGAGCCGAGGGCGTTTACCCGTCCTGACCTACTTCCACCAGGATACCCTAGTAAGTGGGTGAGGCATACTATCTGGGTCAATGGTGTGGGTTGTTGTTTTATGTTATTGTTCAATTCAGGTGATTTATCATGTTTAATTCTTATGGCTGAACCAGTCATTGGTCTGAAAATTGTGTTTTCCATTTTAACATTTCAAATTACTTCCATGACTGTTTAAATGTGAGCTTTTGCTTGGCATGCCAAGACACACGACACACGTAGGAAACTTGCACTGTACGAGTGGTGTTAAACACCACCTCTTGCTCTGAGCTGGATGTCATCACCTCTTGCTCTGAGCTGGATGTCATCACCTCAGTGTCTGACCTCTAACCTCTGGTCCCTGACACCTTCTCTCCCAGGCTGCTATCTGCCGCTGCAGTCAGCCCCTGTCCGGCTTCAGCGCTCGTTCCCAGGAGGATGAACAAATGCTGCAGGCCATCATGAAGTCCAACCCGGGCAGCGACTACATCTACGTGGTGGACACCAGGCCAAAGGTCAGAGGTCACCATAGATAGACCCTGGGGTCAGGAGGTGTTGATATACTGATAGATGAATGGCGTTTCCTTTTCCTCTAAGCCTCCTTGACTTGGCTGGACGTCTGATCCATCCACCGTCCATGTGCTGGCTCTCAGACTATAGTCTCTCTCCAGGTGTTGTCGATTTAAAGCCGAATATCAATGGGCGGCAGGTAGCCTAGCGGTCAAGAGAGTTGGGCCAGTAACCGAAAGGCCGCTGGTGCGAATCCCCGAGCAGGCTAGGTGAAAACTCTGTCAATGTGCCCTTGAACAAGACACTTAACCCTAATGGCTCCTGTAAGTCGCTCTGGATAAGAGCGCCTGTTAAATGACTAACATAGAATGATGTCTTCAACAGTCCGTATTTGACTGTATTCTGTTATAATCTCTCTCCAGTTGAATGCGATGGCCAACCGGGCGGCTGGGAAAGGCTACGAGAACGAGGACCACTACACCAACATCAAACTGCAGTTCATCGGCATCGAGAACATCCATGTGATGAGGAACAGCCAGCAGAAGATAATTGACGGTAATGAGTTCCTCTTTCCCCTTCTCTTCTTACCATGGGCGACGTTCTGCTGACCTTGTCTTGTATGACATTCACATTCAGTTTTCCTACTCAGTTCATGCACATAGTTGTCCAGATTCATGCCTTTGGGTTGGCTTGTGAATGTCCCACATTGTATGTGTGTATGCATGAATGCCCTCTCTTCCTGTGTTGACTCTATAGTGGGCGAGCTCAAGACTCCCTCCATGGGCGACTTCCTGTGGGGGCTGGAGAGCTCTGGTTGGCTAAAGCACATCAAAGCCGTGTTGGACACAGGCGTCTTCATCGCCAAGGTGATACACACGGGGCAGGGCGCACGAGCACACACACACAATGGGTATCAATTACAGTAATGTCTATGCGGTCTTTCATACTGTGATCTGTGTGTAGGCGGTGGCGGAGGAGGGTATCAGTGTGGTGGTCCACTGTTCGGACGGTTGGGACAGGACGGCCCAGGCCTGCTCTGTAGCCAGTGTACTCCTGGAGCCTTACTACAGGACTATAAGGGGACTCATGGTAAGGCTTTAGCTTCTGTTTCTCACACTATCAGCAGTCTACGTAATGGCACATACAGACCTGTCTGTCTTCTACTGTGATCCCATCCGGAGAAATAGTTAGCACACGTGGGGCCAGTTTACCGGACCGTGGCGTCTCCATGATGTATACGCTTTAGTCCAGGACTAGACGTAATCTTTGTCTGGGAAACTGGCCCTTAGGGTCAGGAAAGACTGATGCCATCTCTTCTTCCTGTCTCCGGTCTTATAGCTGCTGATTGAGAGGGACTGGGTGTCGTTCGGCCACAAGTTCTCACACAGGTCAGTCCGTCCCACACGTTTGTCTTAGAACCCAACTCCAGAACTGTGCAGTTTCTTAGAATGAAGATCTCTGCAGTGCCATACATTTAAGTAGAGTCCTTCATCAGAAAGAGAACTGCATTTGTCACAGACATCATGCAGCGTGTCCGACTTACGCACTGTGTCCGCCGCGAGGGCTTTCAGATCAAGATCCTCTCACCATGTCTCCGCCATGTGTGCTGCACTCGGGTCAGGTCATAACCCCTGGGAAATTCAGCCACTTTAGCAGTGACTATCCGTCTAGGAATTCAGTTAGGATTGGTGAAGTAGAGAGTTATTCCACATCTGAGGTGTCTGTGTCTGTTCTCTTATCAGTTGAAGCCATTGGCTAGATTACAAAGGTAACTGACCTTGATTCAGTTGCCTAGACGCATTACTGTTTAACCAGTGGGTCATAAAATTGCCATTACAACTCCCCAGGATTTCCAATGAGTTGTTTAAATCTGCTTAAAAAAGGGAAAATCAGCAGTTGTTTACAAGTATTTTTGGACTTTGATATGTACCCATTGATTCTTCAAGAATACAACGTATGAATGTTTCTTGAGCATCAGAACTGAAAAAAAAAATAATAATAATATATATATATATATATATATATATATATATATATATCCATGATAACAAAATTATATATATATATCATTTTGTTATCATGGATGGTCGGTCCTTGCATCTATAGCGCTGTCTATGAATTTGAGAGTGGTTACATTTCTCCAGCACTATCCCTCAGCTTTTCACCAAACCAGGGGCGGGGATACCGCTTTGTTCTTGTTTCTCCTGCTGATTGGTGCTTTAAAGTCCTCATGAAAGTGGAATAAACTGCAGTCTTTCTCTCTATGCAGATACAACCATCTGGAAGGAGATCCCAAGGAGGTGTCCCCGGTGATAGACCAGTTCCTGGAGTGTGTGTGGCAGCTGTCAGAGCAGTTCCCCTGTGCCTTTGAGTTCAACGAGCGCTTCCTGGTCCAGCTGCACAGACACGTCTACTCCTGCCAGTATGGCAATTTCCTGGGCAACAGCCAGAAGGAGAGGAGGGACATGGGGTGAGACTGAGGGCGCCAATGTGACGGAGGTAGTTCAGTGAACCGTGCTTGTGTTACACTAGTAACATTGCCCGAGGCGTGAATACTTGTGTTAGCAGGTTAACAACCTTGTGGTTCATAAGACCCCAACAATCCCATTCCATGCAGGTCTCGTCTTTCTTATAGCAAGCT
Organism: Thymallus thymallus; assembly: GCA_023634145.1. Lineage (NCBI taxonomy): Eukaryota > Metazoa > Chordata > Actinopteri > Salmoniformes > Salmonidae > Thymallus > Thymallus thymallus. The sequence goes on along the minus strand of CM042424.1, from coordinate 2,388,403 downwards.
CTTCTGTACTGTAACCCCTCTCATGTATCACATCTGTTGTGGTTTTCTCCATCGTTGGTCAGGCTCCGTGAGAGGACTTACTCCCTGTGGCCCCAGCTGTGGAAGGACAGGGCACAGTACGCCAACCCACTGTACAGGGCCGACCACACCCAGACTCAGGGGATGCTACGGCCTAACACCACCCCCTACTGCTTCAAGTGAGTTACTGCACCCTCTCAGGACACTCACTGGGAAACCAAGAGTCAAACAGCTAGAAGGAATAGGAAACCGGATGGTTTTGGTCAATAGTTGTAGTATGATTTAGATCCAGTGTTTGTTCAATAGTTGTAGTATGGTTTAGATCCAGAGTGTTTGTTCAATAGTTGTAGTATGGTTTAGATCCAGAGTGTTTGTTCAATAGTTGTAGTACGGTGTAGATCTTGTGTATCTTGTCTCCAAGGATGTGGAAGTGCATGTATAACCGTGTGGAGAAGAACACGCCCCCGCACCATACGACCGCAGACGTACTGACAGCCGTGAGGGAGGAGACTCAGCAGCTGGAGGAGGAGCTGACCAATCACCAGGAGGTAGCACCGGGAGGGACGGCCCACCCGGGCACCAAACAAGGCATACAAACACGCTCGCGTAACGCTCCCAATGAACGCTGCTTTTTAAGGCCAATTTCCAAGTTGACAAACGTATTATTATGATTATCATTATGTATTAAGTAGTTTTAACAAATATATAGTTGGGTTTTACAGGGGAGGGGGCAAACACCAAGTCAAAGATAAGTTGAAGAGAATGTGTCTCAAAGAGGAGCGTTCAACAGGAGGGTTTCCGTTACATGTACAGTAGTCTGCTAGTAGTCTATAGACATAGTGATTTATTCATATTCTATCCCAGACTGACTGGTAACTCTTTTTATTTGTATTATTATTCTAGAGGATTGCAGCTCTGATGAAGGGGGATCAAACTAAGGGGAACGCGGGTCAGAGGAAGACCAACAAGGTGTGGGAGGAAGAATGCAGGTCAGGTGGGCTGGGTCCTCCCACTGGAGATGGCCCCGTCAGCAGCCCCCCTCAGGGCGATTGTTCCTCCCAGGGGGGGCCCCAGGTCCCGGCTATGACCCTGCCCCTGGGGTCCCCCAAAGACCCTGACCCCGACGACCTCTTCTCGGTTTGCAGCGACATGGAATCGGGTGTGGCTGACCTCAGCAGCCGCTCCTCCAGTGGCGGCGACGACAGCAAGGACCCCGACGAGGCCGTCTACTTCGCAGCCTGAGTGAAAATGGCGGACAATGAGGGGTTGAAGAGGGGCTTGTCGGAGGGTGGGGTTGCCTTGTTGACGAGGGCACTTTGCATTGACAATTGAATATCACAGAGGTTTCTGTTCGACTGTGATTCTTTTGTTTTCTGTGTAGTTAGTATCGGAGCACAACGTGAGAGCCTGCCGGGTATTGTGGGTAGCCATAGCGGATGTATGAATACTAGTGAAAAATGTGAACAAGAATATTCCAGGACCAACCGTTTACAGCAAAGGCAAAATACCGATGTGTGCAATATTTTGTCTTAAGCCATTATGTTTTGAGTTACAATGTATTGTACAACATTTTAAAACGGGGAAAAAAAAGAAGTACATTTGTTCGTACATTCCTTCAGACTAATGCATTACATTGGTTGCACCAAGTAGGACTACCCCTCGATAACAAAAGTATCAGAAGCATCCAAAAACCATTTGTCCATTCTGAACAAGCATATAGGCTACAATGTTTCCCTGTGGTATATCATTGTCGTGTTCATGATGCAAAAAAACTGAACAAAACTGTCAGAAACAAAACGTTTCGCTACGTTCTGCACTAATGAACACGACCCAGATAACACTGTCAAACATGGCACATGTTCTTGGAACATTTTTATCACCCAATCTAGTTTTATGTTTACTGTCTCGTTCCGATAACCAGCCTTCTCACACAAATTAAGAAACACTGCACTTCTCAACTAGCCTGGATGAACAGAAATGTAAGAGTTGCCATGACTAGGCTTTTATTTGGTCTCTAAATAAAATGAAAATGGCTGCTTATGAATCGACAAGATATACTCTTTCCTTTGAAAAGCCCATTGAACGGTTTAGGATGGTTATTCCCATTGATGTGTATATTTAACTGTATATACGAGTGCATTCACTAGCGCTGCAGTATAAACACTTAGGATGCATTAGAATGCATAGCCAACACATTGCTTCAGTCTGAAATGGCATGTGGATATTGGAACAAAAAAAAATCTCTTTGTGATAGGTAGCATTAGTTAGCCTGAGGGCCATTCTGTTTCTGTACTCTCGCCAACTGCCTTTAGACGGATTAGCTGACAACGGCACAAAAACGATACGTGCGCTTCAAAGGGGCATTAGGCTGTGTGTTGTTCTGGATGGCCAGAGAGCTAGCGACAATGACAAACTGCCATGTGGGGGATAGTAGGTGGCTCGTTTCATCTTGTTATTGATACCATGTCTTGTTTTAAGGTGTTTTGACTGATGTCACATCTATGCTAATATGGCTCAAATTTACTAGCTAGCTAACCAGCAACTGTAACTATGTATTTGAGAGACAAGTACTCATTGTGGAACTTTATTTATGTTTTCAATAAACATTGGAGACTAAATATAGTTGACATGTCAACAATCTAAGCCAACCCTGTTTGTTTTGCCCATAGTTGCGCACGTGTCGGTTTTGTTGCTAAACAACCAAGCAGTCTATGGAATTGTCATAGCTTGATTGTCAATCGTGGAGTTTGCAAGAACACAAACAGATCTGGGACCAGGCTAAGTGTTAGACTGTTGAGAAACCCATTGTATGGTCAACCTGGGAAAATAACATGGTTAAATCCAATGGGTATCCTTTACACTTGTCTTATTTAGTGTTTACTGTATACGTTGTTGTAAATGACCGGTTGAAATAAACTCCATTCACTGTCAAAGGGAAATCACATTTGGTTTAAAGCACGTTTCTTACCTTCTTGTACGGAACGGAATAGAGTGTACATGAGGTTATGAACATGACTGTGCATTTCAGTCACATTGAAATGCTGTACAAACACACCCACACACAAGCTCTCACACACGCTGGTCAGATGTTATGGTTATACAAAAATAAAATAAAAACAAACCAGTGAATTCTTAGTTAACAAGTGTGTGTGTTGCTTACAAGCTGAAGAAATCCTTCAAAATCTCTCTGTTAACAAGCAGCTTATTCTAAATGGTTTATTAACCTAAAGAAATTAAATAACATAGTACAAGGTTGTCTTTGATTATAATAAAGACTATTATTAACATTATTTAAATACAGTATCCGTCGTAGTTGAGTGTTTCGGCAGCGTTAGCAAAGTCATCATCCAAATTCAAGTATGTATGCATGTATGAGACCAGTCCCAAACCACCACCATCATCATCATCATCATCATCATCATCATCATCATCATCATCATCATCATCACTGGAAACTGTACAGTGAAATGAGTTCAAAAGCCTAGTTCAGGTTTACAATTCATACCACAATACTGGTTGCTTCTTTGCTCTACCAACACCAAGGTGTGCTTCTCATCGCTTTAGGGGTGTTCTGCTGGTAGACACCTGAGAATAAAATAAAATAAATGCAGCCTATATAATCAAGAAAGACTCAAATGGAACATGGTTAAACCATCACTGATCTATGTATAGTCAGTCCTTGCATCTATATTTGACAGTGGTTACATTTCTCCAGTTGTTTACTAAAAAAAAAGAAAAAAGATTTGTAGTTGTTTGAAATCGCAGATTGCCCCTTTAAGATCAGGTTCCATGAACCCATTCGTGCGGTACGTACTTCATCCAACAGAACGGTGTCCGTGTGTTTACCTTTTATAAACGTGTGAGGGGAAGGGGGCGGGGCTTAGTGGCTGCTGGGGAACTGTCCGTGTGTGTTGATGGACTGCTGCAGCTTCTCCTCTTTGGCCCTTCTGCTGTGGCAGAGCTGTACAGTGAGAACGAACACACACACACACACACACACACACACACACACACACACACACACACACACACGTCATGAGTCCCAATATGAAAGCAAACACTGACTACTGTGTAACAGACTGTATTTCCATAGAATCCCATTTCCTGGCTGTTGACTTGCTGTTGCAGTACACCTTGTTCATAAATATATATATATATATACCATATATATATTTTAACCTTTATTTAACTAGGCAAGTCAGTTAAGAACAAATTCTTATTTACAATGACGGCCAAGGAACAGTGGGTTAACTGCCTTGTTCAGGGGCAAAACGACAGATTTTTACCTTGTCAGTTCAGGGATTCGATCCAGCAACCTTTCAGTTACGGGCCCAACGCTCTAACCTTTCAGTTACGGGCCCAACACTCTAGCCACTCGGCTACCACAGAGATGTTCAGAGTGTCTCCGTACACAAAAGCTCAATGCTTACCGGCTCTTTTTTTCTTGGACTATGTTATGACCGTTCTCTTCTAACTCTGATAGTTCAGTTACTGTTGAAAGAAAGACAGATATCCCTCCGCACACAGTAGAATGCTACCACCGTTTTATTGTGCAACGTTTTGACAACAAAGATGTGTTGAAATTTTGAAAAATACAAATGCGGTAGAATTCTGCATCAGTCTTTCCTTCATTACTTTTTGTCAGTTTGTTGACTTGACTTTTTGACAGTTAGTTCAGTTTACCGTCCTCTTCTCCATGAAGTTGGCCAGAAAGTCGTCGATGTCCGTCTTGCCCTCCAGGAAGCTCTCGGCCATCTCCTCTGACTCCTCCTCCGCCTGGTGGGCTGACACCTTCAGACGAGCCTGCAGGGCACTCAGACTGCAGCTCTGGGGAACAACACGAGTTCATAGGATAACACATAAAAAGCAACGTTTTTTGTAATGTTTTCAAACCTCAAAATGAGTCTGATGTCAAGCCAAATCCACACCCCACAACATCAGTTGTGTTGTGAATAACCTATATACATTTCAACCCCAAAAACATGGACAAGACGAGCAGTGAATAAAACAACTCATAGCCTGGGGCAGGGACTTGTCAATATTGATCTACTTTCTGAGGATTTAAAACATCTGATCATCACGTGTGTTTGTTGCAGGGAACACCTTACCTCACTGATGTCGTGCTGTCTCTGCATCTTGGTCTCAAAGGCCGATTTGTTCTGGGTTAGCTGCTCGTACTGTCAACACAACAAGTAAGAACAACTAGTGTTCACAACACCCTATACCGTCTATAGCAATCTACAGCAGTACGACTGATCCCCATTAACATTTCAACTTGGTTCAATGGTACAAGGTGGTATCAGCTATGACGTTAGTAACTGAAACTGACAGTTGTCACGAGACGTTTATACAGGTAGATTCCTATAACTAACGTATATTGAAAGACAGACCCTCTGCGTTCATTAAGAGCCAGTGAGTGTGTATTACTCAGGGTCCCTCACCTTAAACAGCATTTCTTGTCTCGTCCCCTCCAGCTGAGGTTCCAACTGCAGGTTCTTCTCTGGGAGAGAGACCACCAAGACATATCAGTGTGTGTCCTAGGGCAGCAGTGAACCCAGCCCATGTTCTAGTACACACTCATTTCACTGCCTGCCCATATTAACTGACTGAGGACCTGTGTAACCATAGCGATTATGAGCTTGACACCAAAAGTGGCCCTGCCCCAGTAACTTGTCGATTCCTTTTGGGCTCTATGGACAGTTTGAGCTTTTGGCCTCTGGGGACAGTTTGAGCTTTTGGCCTCTGGGGACAGTTTGAGCTTTTGGCCTCTGGGGACAGTTTGAGCTTTTGGCCTCTGGGGAAAACTTCAGCTTTTGGCAATGAAGCCCTTCGTCTTCCTTACCCAGTCATATGAACACATGGATACAAACGTTATGTCTCTGTGTAGTTTGAAGGGAGTTGTAGGTCGTTTCTGGAGCCGTTGCTAACTAGGTTAGCATAATGACTGAAAGCTCATAATAGCCATGGCCCTTGCTCTAGCATTAGTTGGGTGTACATGGTGTGTCACAAGAAAACACTAAAGGCTTTGGCTATACAGGGTATCACTCACTGCCCAGTCAAGTTTAGCAACCACCACTAGTGTATAGGGAGACTCACTGGCCATGTCCACGATACTGTTCACCAGCTCCTCCTTGTCAGTGGTGACCTGTTTGAGCTGGGGCAGACACACAAACAACTCCAGCAGCACGTCCTCCTGCTCACTCATGTCCTTCAGCTGGGACACACTGGGGACAACACACACACAGTCAGTCAGAGAGGGATATGGTGGGACATGGGAGAGAGAGAGAGAGAGGGGAAAGGGTTAAAATGTAGGTTGATGTGGGATTAAGAGATGGGAACCCAAACGTTAGGGTTCAGAAATGGAATACAATACAACTTTATAGTCCACCCCAGATGGAATATCCCAGATTGATCATTGGCTGTCAATTACGTACATGCCTATCAGTGGAGGCTGGTGGGAGGAGCTATAGGAGGACAGCCTTATTGTAACGGCTGGAACTGAATTTATGGAACAGAATCAAACGTGTGCTTTCCATATGTTTCATACAATTCCATTGATTCCATTCCAGCCATTACAATGAGTCCGTCCTCCTATAGCTCCTCCCACCAGCCTCCACTGACGCATATATACATATTATTATATCTAAATGTTTCTTTGAGTCGGGTCCTCAAAAGTTACATTTGGATTCAACGGCCCAAAAAGTGGGCGACGTATTAAATTCCATGGGCAGAATGCAAATACCTCATTTCAGACAGCTCAGGAAACGTTTCAGGAATCTCAGGCATCTTGTACATGTGGACGTTCAAGCCAGCCTGTTTGAGACAGAGCGATATCACGTCTTATGTAGCTAACCAACACATAAAACAAGTAGCTAAGCACTTGAGGATCACAGCGGTACTGTAGTACAGGGCTCTCGTCCACAGGTGGCTCTGACAGGCCTCAGTGCCTGCGACAGTTGTTAGGGTATTGTGTGCTTAGGGCTGGTGGTGAGTATAATATTATTTAAAAAATAAAGTATTATATATATATAATATATAATACAAATAGAATAGATGTCCGCAATGATTCTAACTAGAAGAACAGGTCAGTCTGTGGGTATCTGTCCTGATGAAACATTGCTACATTAAAATCTTGAGGCGTCTAAACTACATGCCAAGTAGTCTCCTTAACTTATACATACATACGTTTAGATATTATGTCGGTATTAGCCAGATATCTACTGGATAAACTGCACTTCAATGAACCTGTGGTAGTGCGTTTACCTGGGAGTCTGCAGTGGGTACGGGGAGAGGCAGGTCAGTGATGAGGCCGTAGGCAGGGGCTGCTGCCCAGGGAGAGCCGTGACCGTGAGCACCCTCGACACCGACGTGGGGCATGGGGGGCGGGGTGGGGCCCACGGGGCGCGGCCCGTAGTGGAAGCTCTGTGTGTGGTAGGGAGGCATCCCCGACGGCTTGTACATGTTACTGCACCACAGAGAGAGAGATAGCAGGTAGGACACATGGGAGAAACAGAAAGCTGATGAGAATAGATTCCCTTTGTGAAGAAACTGTAACAGTTAAATAACACTAGTCACTGAACTAGGCTTTCTACCTCCTTGTAGCGTTCGCTGTATTTAAATTAAAATGTTTAAATGTAACCTTAATTTAACTAGGCAAGTCAGTTAAGAACAAATTCTTATTTACAAGGACGGCCTACCTACAGGGTCAGCCCCTGGAGCAAATTAGGGTTAAGTGCCTTGCTCAAGGACACAGAGAGGTTTTTCACCTTGTCTGCTCGGGTATTCGAACCAGCGACCTTTCGGTTAATGGCCCAACTGTAAAGCTATGGCAGTTATTATGGCTGTCTCTCAAGGGACTTTATTATCGTTCTTTCACAGCGTATTACATGCAACCCAAAGAACTTGCCTTCAAGGGCCAACAAAGGATTACATGGGCGTCAGGTAGCCTAGCGGTTAGAGCGTTGGGCCAGTAACCGAAAGGTCGCTGGTTCGAATACCAGAGCCGATGTGTCCTTGAGCAAGGCACTTAACCCTAATCTGCTCCAGGGGTTGACCCTGTAGGTAGGCCGTCATTGTAAATAAGAATTTGTTCTTAAAATAAAGGTTAAATAAAAAAATTTAAAACATGATGACGTGTGTGTGTGTAGTACTGACTAAGGGAAGCCAGTGGGGCCAGACATCAGGACAGGTGGACTCTTCCAGAACTCATCCAGGAGATTCTGGATGACTTTGCCCAGATCTGAGTGCATTCCAAACTGAGAACAAATGAACATAGGCCTGTTAGCTTCATGACAAACACATGAATACCACATATTTGCATCCATGTCAACACCTACCCTCTTATACAGACAATGAACTAGCATGAATACTTAAGAGAAACACACTGATTTTGATTCCCATGTCACTCGTATTGTTGGAGCAGACCTAAACAACATCATCTCTAGTTGAGATGGACTTACATTGGTAATGAGGGGGCTGTTAACCATGGTGCCATTGTTGCTGTCTACCAGGTGATGTCCTACTGGAGGGTACACGCTGACTACTGGCTTCTCCTGGGGAAACTGAGGTGGAAGCAAGCTGCAGAGGAAGAGAAAGAGAGAGGGGGGGGGGGGGGGAGTGACAGAGAGGTAATTGAAAGTGATAGTAGCCATTGAGTTCAGAGGGTTTTGAGTCCTATTGATCATGCAAGAAATAATCAACAAGTCAGACTACGCAAGTTAAATGGAAGATTAACCTAGCTGTACTGTAAACCAATGGCAGGAGGAGCTATTGGGGGTTACACACATGTTGACACGGATAGGACAACACGCTCATATGTTATTGCTAACTCTGTAAACGTGTAGCTCACTCACATGTTGAGGCTGATGGTTGAGTTGTTAACCGTGAAAGGGATTCTGTACTCCACATCTTTCTGGATCTCTGCTAAACTGTAGAAGAATAACCGAAACATATAACGTTAGATACAAACCAGTTTATCCACCTTACACACAATACTTTGAGCGGTGCCAACACGTCAATCCAAAACGTATTTAGCTAGCTAGAATATTGAAAAGGACAGTGTCATACATGTATACATTAGCCATATTATCTAACGTTACACTTTTGTCGGCTATAAACTCAGGCTGAATATCTAGAAGAGCGCGGAGAGGCATCTCTCTCTACTAGTAAACAATACGTAATACTTTAAACTGAACTAGTCCGATCACTGTCCGTGTCACTAACGTTAGCTAGTTAGCTAGTCGTCGCACGGTACACACTAGTTACACCTCGTGTCAACGCTTTAAATAGTAGCAAATACTTTAGCTAGTTGTCAAGGCTGACTGGCCACCGATCTAGCCGTAACTAGCCAGTTCGCATTGCTATAAAGTGATGTTGACTTACCTGGAGTGGGCAGCTTTGAGAGACTCGATCTGCCGTTGTCTTTGTTGCTGCAAGCTATTGAGAGGTCCAGAACCCTTGGATGAGGGGAAAAGCCAGTTCATCCTCTTCTGGCTGGGGACGAGCTTGAACTTAATGACTACTAGCTAGCTAATCACGTAATAAATCACTATCCAGCCTAAACGGGAACAGACGAGAGGAGGAGATACAAACAGTCGAGATTTAGCCTACCATATGTTCGCTAGCCTCAGTAGCTTCTAGCTACTTGCACAAGCGATGGCTTTCGGTATGGCATGTCTTAGATGGTCGGAAAAAAAATAACTAATCAGTTTCTCCGCTTGAAACATTTATCCAAAATGAACACTGTCATTCTTGGTAAGCTTAGTAGCTACGGGGCACACGAACCGATAATAGGAAGACAACAACCCTCCTTGTGTATGAGCATGATTAAGTTGTTTGCGTACTACGTCACCGTACACAAAGAAACCAGGAAGGTAAATGTACAAATATTTTTTGGGGGAAATAACTATACTGGGGATATATATTTAAAAAGTCGAAAGTTGTTGGGGCAAACTTAACATAATTGTATTATTGTTATTGTTTTTACATTATCCGCATCAGGAGTTGAGAGGTCAATGCGCATACTTCAATGACGTCACATTTATTTTTTAACAGTTGTTTCTGCTGTCATTAACAAGAACGTCGTTTGGGCAATAGCGGAAAACCTACTCTAGAACATTTTAAAACTGCACCTGTAATTCAATTGACATTACATTTCGTTTTCAATCTTATATAAACCTAATGATAAAGTAAATATCATGATACGTTATTATGCAATTTTACTGATATAATCCATACATGACAATTAGGACTATCCATTTATTCTATTATTGCACAGAATATATATCTAACCTAATAATACATTTGACATCTGTAAGACCTAACCACTCTGATCATATTCCCTCCCTCAATGCTCCACAAGGAAGCAAAGAACGGTCATCAATGGCAGAGAGCGGATGAACTGAATCATTACTCGAAGCCCGCTTCGCGCTCAGAAGGGAATATCGCATCTCATCATCGTGGGTAGCGAGACCAAACACTTTAGAAACACATTTCTCAAGTAAAGAACTATAGAAATGATCCCTGAAAGTATAGTCTTAATTACATAGAGGGCGAGCGAGGGTAGCCTATGTTGGAGCTGTCATTCTCACTAATGGTTTCCTACGGTATAAGGACCACGTGGGCTAAATCTTGCTTATTGGGCTACTTTTCATCATTAGGTAACATATGTAATTAGTTATTGTCGTATGTTTTATTCCGGCACACAACAAACACTTGTTATGCCCAAGAAAGCATCACAACATACATTTTCAAGTTTCCCCACAATAGAACTTTGCAAATGAGGGAGGTGCCAGAGGGGCAATAGTGCAGTTTTTAGGGGACTGCCATTGGCTGAAAAAGTCAGTAGCCCACAATACATAAAATACAACGTAGATATCAAATGTAATTAAACAAATTTAGTTTTTTAATTGGATGACATGACAAATAGAGATTGTTTGCACTAGATTTCCTAAGCAATAGTACGTCTGACATTTAACGAATTGAAGCCAGTTGAACTATTTTCATGAATTAAAGACTGACATCCAGATGTGTTGTAAATGCGGAATCTAATGATCAGTTTAATATTTAACAAGAACTCCAAACACTCTGACCATATCCCCTCCCTCAATGTCAGTTGTATCTTTTTATTTTTAGTATATCGAATGTGCAATACACACATTTATCTGTAAACAAGTGCAAGTATATTCTTCTTCTAATTAGTTAAAAACTGAAAGTAAATGACATGTAGTATGAAATGATACATTTGACATTATTAAGAGCTAACCACTCTGATCATATTCCCTCCCTCAATGCTCCACAAGGAAGCAAAGAACGGTCATCAATGACAGAGAGCGGATGAACTGAATCATTACTCAAAGCCCGCTTCGCGCTCAGAAGGGAATATCGCATCTCATCATCGTGGGTAGCGAGACCAAACACTTTAGAAACACATTTCTCAAGTCAAGAACTATAGAAATGATCCCTGAAAGTATAGTCTTAACTTACTAAGGGCGAGCGAGGGTAGCCTATGTTGGAGCTGTCATTCTCACTAATGGTTTCCTACGGTATAAGGACCACGTGGGCTAAATCATGCTTATTGGGCTACTTTTCATCATTAGGTAACATAGTAATCAGTTATTGTCGTATGTTTTATTGCGGCACACAACAAACACTTGTTATGCCCAAGAAAGCATCACAATATACATTTCAAGTTTCCCTACGCTATAACTTTTCAAATGAGGGAGGTGCCAGAGGGTAATAATGTAGTTTTTAGGGGACTTCCATTGGCTGAAAAAGTCAGCAGCCCACAATAGAGAAAATACAACGTAGATATCAAATTGAGTTTTTTAACTGGATGACATGACGAATGGAGATTGTTTGCACTAGATTTCCTAAGCAATAGTAAGTCTGACATTTAACGAATTGAACCCAGTTAAACTATTTTCATGAATTAACGACTGACATCCAGATGTGTTGTAAATGCGAAATCTAATGATTAGTTTAATATTTAAGAAGAACTCCAAACACTCCGACCACATCCCCTCCCTCAATGTCAGTTGTATCTTTTTTTATTTAATTTTAGTATATCGAATGTGCAATACACGCATTTATCTGTAAACAAGTGCAAGTATATTCTTTTAATTAGTTAATAACTGAAAGTAAATGACATGCAGTAAGAAATATTACAATTGACATCTTTAAGAGCTAACCACTCTGATCATATTCCCTCCCTCAATGCTCCACAAGGAAGCAAAGAACGGTCATCAATGGCAGAAAGCGGATGAACTGAATCATTACTCAAAGCCCGCTTCGCGCTCAGAAGGGAATATCGCATCTCATCATCGTGGGTAGCGAGACCAAACACTTTAGAAACACATTTCTCAAGTCAAGAACTATAGAAATGATCCCTGAAAGTATAGTCTTAATTACATAGAGGGCGAGCGAGGGTAGCCTATGTTGGAGCTGTCATTCTCACTAATGGATTCCCACGGTATAAAGAACACGCTAAAGGACCACGTGGGCTAAATCATGCTTATTGGGCTACTTTTCATCATTAGGTATCATATGTAATCAGTTATTGTCGTATGTTTTATTGCGGCACACAACAAACACTTGTTATGCCCAAGAAAGCTTCAAAATATACATTTTCAAGTTTCCCTACGCTATAACTTTTCAAATGAGGGAGGTGCCAGAGGGTAATAATGTAGTTTTTAGGGGACTTCCATTGGCTGAAAAAGTCAGCAGCCCACAATAGAGAAAATACAACGTAGATATCAAATTGAGTTTTTTAACTGGATGACATGACGAATGGAGATTGTTTGCACTAGATTTCCGAAGCAATAGTACGTCTGACATTTAACGAATTGAAGCCAGTTGAACTATTTTCATGAATTAAAGACTGACATCCAGATGTGTTGTAAATGCGGAATCTAATGATTAGTTTAATATTTAACAAGAACTCCAAACACTCCGACCACATCCCCTCCCTCAATGTCAGTTGAATCTTTTTTCATTGCTTTTAGTATATCGATTGTGCAATACATGCATTTATCTGTAATCAAACCCTGCACTAAGACTGTATTTTAAGGAAATTATTATTATTACCCTAAATTATATCATACGCACATTTAGCATTTTAAGTATCTCTTCCTGTCATTTACCTGTACAGTTAATTTAACCATGCAAATATTCACTTACCTGTTCATTTAACTGTACATTTACCTGAACAGTTAATTTAACCATGCAAAATAGTCACTTACCTGTTCATTTAACCAGACTGTATATTAAGTAAACTATTATTACCCTCACTTATATCATACACACATTTAACCATTTAAGTATTTCTCTGCCATCAACCTGTATAGTATAGTTAACCATGCAAATATTCCTTATTCATCAATATAAACTTGCAATAATTTTATCATATCTTTTCACCTAACACTCTGTAACAATGTATAGTGTACAGTCGTGGCCAAAAGTTTTGAGAATGACACAAGTATTGGTCTCCACAAAGTTTGCTGCCTCAGTGTTGATGATGGCAATTTTCATATACTCCAGAATGTCATGAAGAGTGATCAGATGAATTGCAATTAATTGCAAAGTCCCTCTTTGCCATGAAAATGAACTTAATCCCCCAAAAACATTTCCACTGCATTTCAGCCCTGCCACAAAAGGACCAGCTGCCATCATGTCAGTGATTGTCTCGTTGACACAGATGAGACTGTTGACGAGGACAAGGCTGGAGAACACTCTGTCTTGCTGATTGAGTCAGAATAACAGACTGGAAGCTTTAAAAGGAGGGTGGTGCTTGAAATCATTGTTCTTCCTCTGTCAACCATGGTTATCTGCAAGGAAACACGTGCCGTCATCATTGCTTTGCACAAAAAGGGCTTCACAGGCAAGGATATTGCTGCTTGTAAGATTGCACCTAAATAAACCATTTATCGGATCATCAAGAACTTCAAGGAGAGAGGTTCAATTGTTGTGAAGAAGGCATCAGGGCGCCCAAGAAAGTCCAGCAAGCGCCAGGACCGTCTCCTAAAGTTGATTCAGCTGCGGGATCGGGGCACCACCAGTGCGGAGCTTGCTCAGGAACGGCAGCAGGCAGGTGTGAGTGCATCTGCACGCACAGTTAGGCAAAGACTTTTGGAGGATGGCCTGGTGTCAAGAAGGGCAGCAAAGAAGCCACTTCTCTCCAGGAAAAACATCAGGGACAGACTGATATTCTGCAAAAGGTACATGGATTGGACTGCTGAGGTCTGGGGTAGAGTCATTGTCTATGATGAATCCCCTTTCCGATTGTTTGGGCCATCCGGAAAACACTTTGTCCGGAGAAGACAAGGTGAGCGCTACCATCAGTCCTGTGTCATGCCAACAGTAAAGCATCCTGAGACCATTCATGTGTGGGGTTGCTTCTCAGCCAAGGGCTCTTTTCCAGCATGATGGAGCACCTTGCCATAAGGCAAAAGTGATAACTAAGTGGCTCGGGGAACAAAACATCGACATTTTGGGTCCATGGCCAGGAAACCCCCCAGACCTTAATCCCATTGAGAACTTGTGGTCAATCCTCAAGAGGCGGGTGGACAAACAAAAACCCACTACTTCTAACAAACTCCATGCATTGATTATGCAAGAATGGCCTGCCATCAGTCAGGATGTGGCCCAGAAGATAATTGACAGAATTCCAGGGCGGATTGCAGAGGTCTAGAAAAAAAAGGGTCATGACATATGAAATGTAATTGAACAGTTGGAGTTCTGACTGGCTTGAAATTATGAAATAATTTCCTATACAAAGTCAACGCAACAAGCTGACAACAGAAATATTGAACAGCATTGAAGGCAAGAATATTTTTCTGTGAATTAGTTAATAAATGAAAGTAGATGACATGGTAGATGACAAGAATTATGAAATATTACATTTGAAATCTTTAAGAGCTAACCACTCTGATCATATTCCCTCCCTCAATGCTCCACAAGGAAGCAAAGAACGGTCATCAATGGCAGAGAGCGGATGAACTGAATCATTACTCAAAGCCCGCTTCGCGCTCAGAAGGGAATATCGCATCTCATCATCGTGGGTAGCGAGACCAAACACTTTAGAAACACATTTCTCAAGTCAAGAACTATAGAAATTATCCCTGAAAGTATAGTCTTAATTACATAGAGGGCGAGCGAGGGTAGCCTATGTTGGAGCTGTCATTCTCACTAATGGATTCCCACGGTATAAAGAACACGCTAAAGGATCACGTGGGCTAAATCATGCTTATTGGGCTACTTTTCATCATTAGGTATCATATGTAATCAGTTATTGTTGTATGTTTTATTGCGGCACACAACAAAAACTTGTTATGCCCAAGAAAGCTCATAATATATAAATGTTCAAGTTGCCCCACAATAGAACTTTGCAAATAAGGGAAGTGCCAGAAGGTACTCACGCAGTTTTTATGGCGGTGGCATTGGCTGAAAAAGTCAGTGTCCCTCAATAGAGAAAATTCAATAGACATATGAAATGCAATAGAACAGTTGGAGTTCTGACTGGCTTGAAATGATGTTATAATTTCCTATACAACGTCATCGCAACAGGCTGACAACAGAAATATTGAACAGCATTGAAGGCAAGAATATTTTTCTGTGAACAAGTTAATAACTGAAAGAAAATGATATGTAGTATGAAATATTACATTTGACATCTTTAAGAGCTAACCACTCTGATCATATTCCCTCCCTCAATGCTCCACAAGGAAGCAAAGAACGGTCATCAATGGCAGAGAGCGGATGAACTGAATCATTACTCAAAGCCCGCTTCGCGCTCAGAAGGGAATATCGCATCTCATCGTCGTGGGTAGCGAGACCAAACACTTTAGAAACACATTTCTCAAGTCAAGAACTATAGAAATGATCCCTGAAAGTATAGTCTTAATTACATAGAGGGCGAGCGAGGGTAGCCTATGTTGGAGCTGTCATTCTCACTAATGGATTCCCACGTTATAAAGAACACGCTAAAGGACCACGTGGGCTAAATCATGCTTATTGGGCTACTTTTCATCATTAGGTATCATATGTAATCAGTTATTGTCGTATGTTTTATTGCGGCACACAACAAACACTTGTTATGCCCAAGAAAGCTCATAATATATAAATGTTCAAGTTGCCCCACAATAGAACTTTGCAAATAAGGGAAGTGCCAGAAGGTACTCACGCAGTTTTTATGGCGGTGGCATTGGCTGAAAAAGTCAGTGTCCCTCAATAGAGAAAATTTAATAGACATATGAAATGTAATTGAACAGTTGGAGTTCTGACTGGCTTGAAATGATGACATAATTTCGTATACAACGTCATCTCAACAGGCTGACAACAGAAATATTGAACAGCATTGAAGGCAAGAATATTATTCTGTGAACTAGTTAATAACTGAAAGAATATGACATGTAGTATGAAATATTACATTTGACATCTTTAAGAGCTGACCACTCTGATCATATTCCCTCCCTCAATGCTCCACAAGGAAGCAAAGAACGGTCATCAATGGCAGAGAGCGGATGAACTAAATCATTACTCAAAGCCCGCTTCGCGCTCAGAAGGGAATATCGCATCTCATCATCGTGGGTAGCGAGACCAAACACTTTAGAAACACATTTCTCAAGTCAAGAACTATAGAAATGATCCCTGAAAGTATAGTCTTAATTACATAGAGGGCGAGCGAGGGTAGCCTATGTTGGAGCTGTCATTCTCACTAATGGATTCCCACGGTATAAAGAACACGCTAAAGGACCACGTGGGCTAAATCATGCTTATTGGGCTACTTTTCATCATTAGGTATCATATGTAATCAGTAATTGTTGTATGTTTTATTGCGGCACACAACAAACACTTGTTATGCCAAGAAAGCTCATAATATATAAATGTTCAAGTTGCCCCACAATAGAACTTTGCAAATAAGGGAAGTCTCAGAAGGTACTCACGCAGTTTTTATGGCGGTGGCATCGGCTGAAAAAGTCAGTGTCCCTCAATAGAGAAAATTCAATAGACATATGAAATGCAATAGAACAGTTGGAGTTCTGACTGGCTTGAAATGATGTTATAATTTCCTATACAACGTCATCGCAACAGGCTGACAACAGAAATATTGAACAGCATTGAAGGCAAGAATATTATTCTGTGAATTAGTTAACGGAAAGTTTATGACATGTAGTATGAAATATTACATTTGACATCTTTAAGAGCTAACCACTCTGATCATATTCCCTCCCTCAATGCTCCACAAGGAAGCAAAGAACGGTCATCAATGGCAGAGAGCGGATGAACTGAATCATTACTCAAAGCCCGCTTCGCGCTCAGAAGGGAATATCGCATCTCATCATCGTGGGTAGCGAGACCAAACACTTTAGAAACACATTTCTCAAGTCAAGAACTATAGAAATGATCCCTGAAAGTATAGTCTTAATTACATAGAGGGCGAGCGAGGGTAGCCTATGTTGGAGCTGTCATTCTCACTAATGGATTCCCACGGTATAAAGAACACGCTAAAGGACCACGTGGGCTAAATCATGCTTATTGGGCTACTTTTCATCATTAGGTATCATATGTAATCAGTTATTGTTGTATGTTTTATTGCGGCACACAACAAACACTTGTTATGCCCAAGAAAGCTCATAATATATAAATGTTCAAGTTGCCCCACAATAGAACTTTGCAAATAAGGGAAGTGCCAGAAGGTACTCACGCAGTTTTTATGGCGGTGGCATTGGCTGAAAAAGTCAGTGTCCCTCAATAGAGAAAATTCAATAGACATATGAAATGCAATAGAACAGTTGGAGTTCTGACTGGCTTGAAATGATGTTATAATTTCCTATACAACGTCATCGCAACAGGCTGACAGCAGAAATATTGAACAGCATTGAAGGCAAGAATATTTTTCTGTGAACAAGTTAATAACTGAAAGAAAATGATATGTAGTATGAAATATTACATTTGACATCTTTAAGAGCTAACCACTCTGATCATATTCCCTCCCTCAATGCTCCACAAGGAAGCAAAGAACGGTCATCAATGGCAGAGAGCGGATGAACTGAATCATTACTCAAAGCCCGCTTCGCGCTCAGAAGGGAATATCGCATCTCATCATCGTGGGTAGCGAGACCAAACACTTTAGAAACACATTTCTCAAGTCAAGAACTATAGAAATGATCCCTGAAAGTATAGTCTTAATTACATAGAGGGCGAGCGAGGGTAGCCTATGTTGGAGCTGTCATTCTCACTAATGGATTCCCACGGTATAAAGAACACGCTAAAGGACCACGTGGGCTAAATCATGCTTATTGGGCTACTTTTCATCATTAGGTATCATATGTAATCAGTTATTGTTGTATGTTTTATTGCGGCACACAACAAACACTTGTTATGCCCAAGAAAGCTCATAATATATAAATGTTCAAGTTGCCCCACAATAGAACTTTGCAAATAAGGGAAGTGCCAGAAGGTACTCACGCAGTTTTTATGGCGGTGGCATTGGCTGAAAAAGTCAGTGTCCCTCAATAGAGAAAATTCAATAGACATATGAAATGCAATAGAACAGTTGGAGTTCTGACTGGCTTGAAATGATGTTATAATTTCCTATACAACGTCATCGCAACAGGCTGACAGCAGAAATATTGAACAGCATTGAAGGCAAGAATATTTTTCTGTGAACAAGTTAATAACTGAAAGAAAATGATATGTAGTATGAAATATTACATTTGACATCTTTAAGAGCTAACCACTCTGATCATATTCCCTCCCTCAATGCTCCACAAGGAAGCAAAGAACGGTCATCAATGGCAGAGAGCGGATGAACTGAATCATTACTCAAAGCCCGCTTCGCGCTCAGAAGGGAATATCGCATCTCATCATCGTGGGTAGCGAGACCAAACACTTTAGAAACACATTTCTCAAGTCAAGAACTATAGAAATGATCCCTGAAAGTATAGTCTTAATTACCAAGAGGGCGAGCGAGGGTAGCCTATGTTGGAGCTGTCATTCTCACTAATGGATTCCCACGGTATAAAGAACACGCTAAAGGACCACGTGGGCTAAATCATGCTTATTGGGCTACTTTTCATCATTAGGTATCATATGTAATCAGTTATTGTTGTATGTTTTATTGCGGCACACAACAAACACTTGTTATGCCCAAGAAAGCTCATAATATATAAATGTTCAAGTTGCCCCAC
Organism: Thymallus thymallus; assembly: GCA_023634145.1. Taxonomy (NCBI): domain Eukaryota; kingdom Metazoa; phylum Chordata; class Actinopteri; order Salmoniformes; family Salmonidae; genus Thymallus; species Thymallus thymallus. The sequence goes on along the minus strand of CM042424.1, from coordinate 2,369,198 downwards.
AATAGAACTTTGCAAATAAGGGAAGTGCCAGAAGGTACACACGCAGATTTTATGGCGGTGGCATTGGCTGAAAAAGTCAGTGTCCCTCAATAGAGAAAATTCAAAAGACATATGAAATGTAATTGAACAGTTGGAGTTCTGACTGGCTTGAAATGATGACATAATTTCGTATACAACGTCATCGCAACAGGCTGACAACAGAAATATTGAACAGCATTGAAGGAAATAATTTTTGTCTGTGAACTAGTTAATAACCGAAAGTAGATGACATGTAGTATGAAATATTACATTTGACATCTTTAAGAGCTAACCACTCTGATCATATTCCCTCCCTCAATGCTCCACAAGGAAGCAAAGAACGGTCATCAATGGCAGAGAGCGGATGAACTGAATCATTACTCAAAGCCCGCTTCGCGCTCAGAAGGGAATATCGCATCTCATCATCGTGGGTAGCGAGACCAAACACTTTAGAAACACATTTCTCAAGTCAAGAACTATAGAAATGATCCCTGAAAGTATAGTCTTATTTACCTAGAGGGCGAGCGAGGGTAGCCTATGTTGGAGCTGTCATTCTCACTAATGGATTCCCACGGTATAAAGAACACGCTAAAGGACCACGTGGGCTAAATCATGCTTATTGGGCTACTTTTCATCATTAGGTATCATATGTAATCAGTTATTGTTGTATGTTTTATTGCGGCACACAACAAACACTTGTTATGCCCAAGAAAGCTCATAATATATAAATGTTCAAGTTGCCCCACAATAGAACTTTGCAAATAAGGGAAGTGCCAGAAGGTACTCACGCAGTTTTTATGGCGGTGGCATTGGCTGAAAAAGTCAGTGTCCCTCAATAGAGAAAATTCAATAGACATATGAAATGCAATAGAACAGTTGGAGTTCTGACTGGCTTGAAATGATGTTATAATTTCCTATACAACATCATCGCAACAGGCTGACAACAGAAATATTGAACAGCATTGAAGGCAAGAATATTTTTCTATGAACAAGTTAATAACCGAAAGAATATGACATGTAGTATGAAATATTACATTTGACATCTTTAAGAGCTAACCACTCTGATCATATTCCCTCCCTCAATGCTACACAAGGAAGCAAAGAACGGTCATCAATGGCAGAGAGCGGATGACCTGAATCATTACTCAAAGCCCGCTTCGCGCTCAGAAGGGAATATCGCATCTCATCATCGTGGGTAGCGAGACCAAACACTTTAGAAACACTTTTCTCAAGTCAAGAACTATAGAAATGATCCCTGAAAGTATAGTCTTAATTACATAGAGGGCGAGCGAGGGTAGCCTATGTTGGAGCTGTCATTCTCACTAATGGATTCCCACGGTATAAAGAACACGCTAAAGGACCACGTGGGCTAAATCATGCTTATTGGGCTACTTTTCATCATTAGGTATCATATGTAATCAGTTATTGTCGTATGTTTTATTGAAGCACACAACAAAAACTTGTTATGCCCAAGAAAGCTCATAATATATAAATGTTCAAGTTGCCCCACAATAGAACTTTGCAAATAAGGGAAGTGCCAGAAGGTACTCACGCAGTTTTTATGGCGGTGGCATTGGCTGAAAAAGTCAGTGTCCCTCAATAGAGAAAATTCAATAGACATATGAAATGCAATAGAACAGTTGGAGTTCTGACTGGCTTGAAATGATGTTATAATTTCCTATACAACGTCATCGCAACAGGCTGACAACAGAAATATTGAACAGCATTGAAGGCAAGAATATTTTTCTGTGAATTAGTTAACGGAAACTTTATGACATGTAGTATGAAATATTACATTTGACATCTTTAAGAGCTAACCACTCTGATCATATTCCCTCCCTCAATGCTCCACAAGGAAGCAAAGAACGGTCATCAATGGCAGAGAGCGGATGAACTGAATCATTACTCAAAGCCCGCTTCGCGCTCAGAAGGGAATATCGCATCTCATCATCGTGGGTAGCGAGACCAAACACTTTAGAAACACATTTCTCAAGTCAAGAACTATAGAAATGATCCCTGAAAGTATAGTCTTAATTACCTAGAGGGCGAGCGAGGGTAGCCTATGTTGGAGCTGTCATTCTCACTAATGGATTCCCACGGTATAAAGAACACGCTAAAGGACCACGTGGGCTAAATCATGCTTATTGGGCTACTTTTCATCATTAGGTATCATATGTAATCAGTAATTGTTGTATGTTTTATTGCGGCACACAACAAACACTTGTTATGCCAAGAAAGCTCATAATATATAAATGTTCAAGTTGCCCCACAATAGAACTTTGCAAATAGGGGAAGTCTCAGAAGGTACTCACGCAGTTTTTATGGCGGTGGCATCGGCTGAAAAAGTCAGTGTCCCTCAATAGAGAAAATTCAATAGACATATGAAATGCAATAGAACAGTTGGAGTTCTGACTGGCTTGAAATGATGTTATAATTTCCTATACAACGTCATCGCAACAGGCTGACAACAGAAATATTGAACAGCATTGAAGGCAAGAATATTATTCTGTGAATTAGTTAACGGAAAGTTTATGACATGTAGTATGAAATATTACATTTGACATCTTTAAGAGCTAACCACTCTGATCATATTCCCTCCTTCAATGCTCCACAAGGAAGCAAAGAACGGTCATCAATGGCAGAGAGCGGATGAACTGAATCATTACTCAAAGCCCGCTTCGCGCTCAGAAGGGAATATCGCATCTCATCATCGTGGGTAGCGAGACCAAACACTTTAGAAACACATTTCTCAAGTCAAGAACTATAGAAATGATCCCTGAAAGTATAGTCTTAATTACATAGAGGGCGAGCGAGGGTAGCCTATGTTGGAGCTGTCATTCTCACTAATGGATTCCCACGGTATAAAGAACACGCTAAAGGACCACGTGGGCTAAATCATGCTTATTGGGCTACTTTTCATCATTAGGTATCATATGTAATCAGTAATTGTTGTATGTTTTATTGCGGCACACAACAAACACTTGTTATGCCCAAGAAAGCTCATAATATATAAATGTTCAAGTTGCCCCACAATAGAACTTTGCAAATAAGGGAAGTCTCAGAAGGTACTCACGCAGTTTTTATGGCGGTGGCATCGGCTGAAAAAGTCAGTGTCCCTCAATAGAGAAAATTCAATAGACATATGAAATGCAATAGAACAGTTGGAGTTCTGACTGGCTTGAAATGATGTTATAATTTCCTATACAACGTCATCGCAACAGGCTGACAACAGAAATATTGAACAGCATTGAAGGCAAGAATATTATTCTGTGAATTAGTTAACGGAAAGTTTATGACATGTAGTATGAAATATTACATTTGACATCTTTAAGAGCTGACCACTCTGATCATATTCCCTCCCTCAATGCTCCACAAGGAAGCAAAGAACGGTCATCAATGGCAGAGAGCGGATGAACTGAATCATTACTCAAAGCCCGCTTCGCGCTCAGAAGGGAATATCGCATCTCATCATCGTGGGTAGCGAGACCAAACACTTTAGAAACACATTTCTCAAGTCAAGAACTATAGAAATGATCCCTGAAAGTATAGTCTTAATTACATAGAGGGCGAGCGAGGGTAGCCTATGTTGGAGCTGTCATTCTCACTAATGGATTCCCACGGTATAAAGAACACGCTAAAGGACCACGTGGGCTAAATCATGCTTATTGGGCTACTTTTCATCATTAGGTATCATATGTAATCAGTTATTGTCGTATGTTTTATTGAAGCACACAACAAAAACTTGTTATGCCCAAGAAAGCTCATAATATATAAATGTTCAAGTTGCCCCACAATAGAACTTTGCAAATAAGGGAAGTGCCAGAAGGTACTCACGCAGTTTTTATGGCGGTGGCATTGGCTGAAAAAGTCAGTGTCCCTCAATAGAGAAAATTCAATAGACATATGAAATGCAATAGAACAGTTGGAGTTCTGACTGGCTTGAAATGATGTTATAATTTCCTATACAACGTCATCGCAACAGGCTGACAACAGAAATATTGAACAGCATTGAAGGCAAGAATATTTTTCTGTGAATTAGTTAACGGAAACTTTATGACATGTAGTATGAAATATTACATTTGACATCTTTAAGAGCTAACCACTCTGATCATATTCCCTCCCTCAATGCTCCACAAGGAAGCAAAGAACGGTCATCAATGGCAGAGAGCGGATGAACTGAATCATTACTCAAAGCCCGCTTCGCGCTCAGAAGGGAATATCGCATCTCATCATCGTGGGTAGCGAGACCAAACACTTTAGAAACACATTTCTCAAGTCAAGAACTATAGAAATGATCCCTGAAAGTATAGTCTTAATTACATAGAGGGCGAGCGAGGGTAGCCTATGTTGGAGCTGTCATTCTCACTAATGGATTCCCACGGTATAAAGAACACGCTAAAGGACCACGTGGGCTAAATCATGCTTATTGGGCTACTTTTCATCATTAGGTATCATATGTAATCAGTTATTGTCGTATGTTTTATTGAAGCACACAACAAAAACTTGTTATGCCCAAGAAAGCTCATAATATATAAATGTTCAAGTTGCCCCACAATAGAACTTTGCAAATAAGGGAAGTCTCAGAAGGTACTCACGCAGTTTTAATGGCGGTGGCATTGGCTGAAAAAGTCAGTGTCCCTCAATAGAGAAAATTCAATAGACATATGAAATGCAATAGAACAGTTGGAGTTCTGACTGCCTTGAAATGATGTTATAATTTCCTATACAACGTCATCGCAACAGGCTGACAACAGAAATATTGAACAGCATTGAATGCAAGAATATTTTTCTATGAACAAGTTAATAACTGAAAGAAAATGATATGTAGTATGAAATATTACATTTGACATCTTTAAGAGCTAACCACTCTGATCATATTCCCTCCCTCAATGCTCCACAAGGAAGCAAAGAACGGTCATCAATGGCAGAGAGCGGATGAACTGAATCATTACTCAAAGCCCGCTTCGCGCTCAGAAGGGAATATCGCATCTCATCATCGTGGGTAGCGAGACCAAACACTTTAGAAACACATTTCTCAAGTCAAGAACTATAGAAATGATCCCTGAAAGTATAGTCTTAATTACATAGAGGGCGAGCGAGGGTAGCCTATGTTGGAGCTGTCATTCTCACTAATGGATTCCCACGGTATAAAGAACACGCTAAAGGACCACGTGGGCTAAATCATGCTTATTGGGCTACTTTTCATCATTAGGTATCATATGTAATCAGTTATTGTCGTATGTTTTATTGCGGCACACAACAAATACTTGTTATGCCCAAGAAAGCTCATAATATATAAATGTTCAAGTTGCCCCACAATAGAACTTTGCAAATAAGGGAAGTGCCAGAAGGTACTCACGCAATTTTTATGGCGGTGGCATTGGCTGAAAAAGTCAGTGTCCCTCAATAGAGAAAATTCAATAGACATATGAAATGCAATAGAACAGTTGGAGTTCTGACTGGCTTGAAATGATGTTATAATTTCCTATACAACGTCATCGCAACAGGCTGACAACAGAAATATTGAACAGCATTGAAGGTAAGAATATTATTCTGTGAACTAGTTAATAACTGAAAGAATATGACATGTAGTATGAAATATTACATTTGACATCTTTAAGAGCTAACCACTCTGATCATATTCCCTCCCTCAATGCTCCACAAGGAAGCAAAGAACGGTCATCAATGGCAGAGAGCGGATGAACTGAATCATTACTCAAAGCCCGCTTCGCGCTCAGAAGGGAATATCGCATCTCATCATCGTGGGTAGCGAGACCAAACACTTTAGAAACGCATTTCCCAAGTCAAGAACTATAGAAATGATCCCTGAAAGTATAGTCTTAATTACATAGAGGGCGAGCGAGGGTAGCCTATGTTGGAGCTGTCATTCTCACTAATGGATTCCCACGGTATAAAGAACACGCTAAAGGACCACGTGGGCTAAATCATGCTTATTGGGCTACTTTTCATCATTAGGTATCATATGTAATCAGTTATTGTCGTATGTTTTATTGAAGCACACAACAAAAACTTGTTATGCCCAAGAAAGCTCATAATATATAAATGTTCAAGTTGCCCCACAATAGAACTTTGCAAATAAGGGAAGTCTCAGAAGGTACTCACGCAGTTTTTATGGCGGTGGCATTGGCTGAAAAAGTCAGTGTCCCTCAATAGAGAAAATTTAATAGACATATGAAATGTAATTGAACAGTTGAAGTTCTGACTGGCTTGAAATGATGACATAATTTCCTATACAACGTCATCGCAACAGGCTGACAACATAAATATTGAACAGCATTGAAGGCAAGAATATTTTTCTGTGAACTAGTTAATAACTGAAAGAATATGACATGTAGTATGAAATATCACATTTGACATCTTTAAGAGCTAACCACTCTGATCATATTCCCTCCTTCAATGCTCCACAAGGAAGCAAAGAACGGTCATCAATGGCAGAGAGCGGATGAACTGAATAATTACTCAAAGCCCGCTTCGCGCTCAGAAGGGAATATCGCATCTCATCATCGTGGGTAGCGAGACCAAACACTTTAGAAACACATTTCTCAAGTCAAGAACTATAGAAATGATCCCTGAAAGTATAGTCTTAATTACCAAGAGGGCGAGCGAGGGTAGCCTATGTTGGAGCTGTCATTCTCACTAATGGATTCCCACGGTATAAAGAACACGCTAAAGGACCACGTGGGCTAAATCATGCTTATTGGGCTACTTTTCATCATTAGGTATCATATGTAATCAGTTATTGTCGTATGTTTTATTGAAGCACACAACAAAAACTTGTTATGCCCAAGAAAGCTCATAATATATAAATGTTCAAGTTGCCCCACAATAGAACTTTGCAAATAAGGGAAGTGCCAGAAGGTACTCACGCAGTTTTTATGGCGGTGGCATTGGCTGAAAAAGTCAGTGTCCCTCAATAGAGAAAATTTTATAGACATATGAAATGTAATTGAACAGTTGAAGTTCTCACTGGCTTGAAATGATGACATAATTTCCTATACAACGTCATCGCAACAGGCTGACAGCAGAAATATTGAACAGCATTGAAGGCAAGAATATTTTTCTGTGAACTAGTTAATAACTGAAAGAAAATGATATGTAGTATGAAATATTACATTTGACATCTTTAAGAGCTAACCACTCTGATCATATTCCCTCCCTCAATGCTCCACAAGGAAGCAAAGAACGGTCATCAATGGCAGAGAGCGGATGAACTGAATCATTACTCAAAGCCCGCTTCGCGCTCAGAAGGGAATATCGCATCTCATCATCGTGGGTAGCGAGACCAAACACTTTAGAAACACATTTCTCAAGTCAAGAACTATAGAAATGATCCCTGAAAGTATAGTCTTAATTACATAGAGGGCGAGCGAGGGTAGCCTATGTTGGAGCTGTCATTCTCACTAATGGATTCCCACGGTATAAAGAACACGCTAAAGGATCACGTGGGCTAAATCATGCTTATTGGGCTACTTTTCATCATTAGGTATCATATGTAATCAGTTATTGTTGTATGTTTTATTGCGGCACACAACAAAAACTTGTTATGCCCAAGAAAGCTCATAATATATAAATGTTCAAGTTGCCCCACAATAGAACTTTGCAAATAAGGGAAGTGCCAGAAGGTACTCACGCAGTTTTTATGGCGGTGGCATTGGCTGAAAAAGTCAGTGTCCCTCAATAGAGAAAATTCAATAGACATATGAAATGCAATAGAACAGTTGGAGTTCTGACTGGCTTGAAATGATGTTATAATTTCCTATACAACGTCATCGCAACAGGCTGACAACAGAAATATTGAACAGCATTGAAGGCAAGAATATTTTTCTGTGAACAAGTTAATAACTGAAAGAAAATGATATGTAGTATGAAATATTACATTTGACATCTTTAAGAGCTAACCACTCTGATCATATTCCCTCCCTCAATGCTCCACAAGGAAGCAAAGAACGGTCATCAATGGCAGAGAGCGGATGAACTGAATCATTACTCAAAGCCCGCTTCGCGCTCAGAAGGGAATATCGCATCTCATCGTCGTGGGTAGCGAGACCAAACACTTTAGAAACACATTTCTCAAGTCAAGAACTATAGAAATGATCCCTGAAAATATAGTCTTAATTACCTAGAGGGCGAGCGAGGGTAGCCTATGTTGGAGCTGTCATTCTCACTAATGGATTCCCACGGTATAAAGAACACGCTAAAGGACCACGTGGGCTAAATCATGCTTATTGGGCTACTTTTCATCATTAGGTATCATATGTAATCAGTTATTGTCGTATGTTTTATTGCGGCACACAACAAACACTTTTTATGCCCAAGAAAGCTCATAATATATAAATGTTCAAGTTGCCCCACAATAGAACTTTGCAAATAAGGGAAGTGCCAGAAGGTACTCACGCAGTTTTTATGGCGGTGGCATTGGCTGAAAAAGTCAGTGTCCCTCAATAGAGAAAATTTAATAGACATATGAAATGTAATTGAACAGTTGAAGTTCTGACTGGCTTGAAATGATGACATAATTTCCTATACAACGTCATCGCAACAGGCTGACAACATAAATATTGAACAGCATTGAAGGCAAGAATATTTTTCTGTGAACTAGTTAATAACTGAAAGAATATGACATGTAGTATGAAATATCACATTTGACATCTTTAAGAGCTAACCACTCTGATCATATTCCCTCCTTCAATGCTCCACAAGGAAGCAAAGAACGGTCATCAATGGCAGAGAGCGGATGAACTGAATCATTACTCAAAGCCCGCTTCGCGCTCAGAAGGGAATATCGCATTTCATCATCGTGGGTAGCGAGACCAAACACTTTAGAAACACATTTCTCAAGTCAAGAACTATAGAAATGATCCCTGAAAGTATAGTCTTAATTACCAAGAGGGCGAGCGAGGGTAGCCTATGTTGGAGCTGTCATTCTCACTAATGGATTCCCACGGTATAAAGAACACGCTAAAGGACCACGTGGGCTAAATCATGCTTATTGGGCTACTTTTCATCATTAGGTATCATATGTAATCAGTTATTGTCGTATGTTTAATTGAAGCACACAACAAAAACTTGTTATGCCCAAGAAAGCTCTTAATATATAAATGTTCAAGTTGCCCCACAATAGAACTTTGCAAATAAGGGAAGTGCCAGAAGGTACTCACGCAGTTTTTATGGCGGTGGCATTGGCTGAAAAAGTCAGTGTCCCTCAATAGAGAAAATTTAATAGACATATGAAATGTAATTGAACAGTTGAAGTTCTGACTGGCTTGAAATGATGACATAATTTCCTATACAACGTCATCGGAACAGGCTGACAACATAAATATTGAACAGCATATAAGGCAAGAATATTTTTCTGTGAACTAGTTAATAACTGAAAGAATATGACATGTAGTATGAAATATCACATTTGACATCTTTAAGAGCTAACCACTCTGATCATATTCCCTCCCTCAATGCTCCACAAGGAAGCAAAGAACGGTCATCAATGGCAGAGAGCGGATGAACTGAATCATTACTCAAAGCCCGCTTCGCGCTCAGAAGGGAATATCGCATCTCATCATCGTGGGTAGCGAGACCAAACACTTTAGAAACACATTTCTCAAGTCAAGAACTATAGAAATGATCCCTGAAAGAATAGTCTAAATTACATAGAGGGCGAGCGAGGGTAGCCTATGTTGGAGCTGTCATTCTCACTAATGGATTCCCACCGTATAAAGAACACGCTAAAGGACCACGTGGGCTAAATCATGCTTATTGGGCTACTTTTCATCATTAGGTATCATATGTAATCAGTTATTGTCGTATGTTTTATTGAAGCACACAACAAAAACTTGTTATGCCCAAGAAAGCTCATAATATATAAATGTTCAAGTTGCCCCACAATAGAACTTTGCAAATAAGGGAAGTGCCAGAAGGTACTCACGCAATTTTTATGGCGGTGGCATCGGCTGAAAAAGTCAGTGTCCCTCAATAGAGAAAATTCAATAGACATATGAAATGCAATAGAACAGTTGGAGTTCTGACTGGCTTGAAATGATGTTATAATTTCCTATACAACGTCATCGCAACAGGCTGACAACAGAAATATTGAACAGCATTGAAGGCAAGAATATTATTCTGTGAACTAGTTAATAACTGAAAGAATATGACATGTAGTATGAAATATTACATTTGACATCTTTAAGAGCTGACCACTCTGATCATATTCCCTCCCTCAATGCTCCACAAGGAAGCAAAGAACGGTCATCAATGGCAGAGAGCGGATGAACTGAATCATTACTCAAAGCCCGCTTCGCGCTCAGAAGGGAATATCGCATCTCATCATCGTGGGTAGCGAGACCAAATACTTTAGAAACACATTTCTCAAGTCAAGAACTATAGAAATGATCCCTGAAAGTATAGTCTTAATTACCAAGAGGGCGAGCGAGGGTAGCCTATGTTGGAGCTGTCATTCTCACTAATGGATTCCCACGGTATAAAGAACACGCTAAAGGACCACGTGGGATAAATCATGCTTATTGGGCTACTTTTCATCATTAGGTATCATATGTAATCAGTTATTGTCGTATGTTTTATTGCGGCACACAACAAATACTTGTTATGCCCAAGAAAGCTCATAATATATAAATGTTCAAGTTGCCCCACAATAGAACTTTGCAAATAAGGGAAGTGCCAGAAGGTACTCACGCAGTTTTTATGGCGGTGGCATTGGCTGAAAAAGTCAGTGTCCCTCAATAGAGAAAATTCAATAGACATATGAAATGCAATAGAACAGTTGGAGTTCTGACTGGCTTGAAATGATGTTATAATTTCCTATACAACGTCATCGCAACAGGCTGACAACAGAAATATTGAACAGCATTGAAGGTAAGAATATTATTCTGTGAACTAGTTAATAACTGAAAGAATATGACATGTAGTATGAAATATTACATTTGACATCTTTAAGAGCTGACCACTCTGATCATATTCCCTCCCTCAATGCTCCACAAGGAAGCAAAGAACGGTCATCAATGGCAGAGAGCGGATGAACTGAATCATTACTCAAAGCCCGCTTCGCGCTCAGAAGGGAATATCGCATCTCATCATCGTGGGTAGCGAGACCAAATACTTTAGAAACACATTTCTCAAGTCAAGAACTATAGAAATGATCCCTGAAAGTATAGTCTTAATTACCAAGAGGGCGAGCGAGGGTAGCCTATGTTGGAGCTGTCATTCTCACTAATGGATTCCCACGGTATAAAGAACACGCTAAAGGACCACGTGGGATAAATCATGCTTATTGGGCTACTTTTCATCATTAGGTATCATATGTAATCAGTTATTGTCGTATGTTTTATTGCGGCACACAACAAATACTTGTTATGCCCAAGAAAGCTCATAATATATAAATGTTCAAGTTGCCCCACAATAGAACTTTGCAAATAAGGGAAGTGCCAGAAGGTACTCACGCAGTTTTTATGGCGGTGGCATTGGCTGAAAAAGTCAGTGTCCCTCAATAGAGAAAATTCAATAGACATATGAAATGCAATAGAACAGTTGGAGTTCTGACTGGCTTGAAATGATGTTATAATTTCCTATACAACGTCATCGCAACAGGCTGACAACAGAAATATTGAACAGCATTGAAGGTAAGAATATTATTCTGTGAACTAGTTAATAACTGAAAGAATATGACATGTAGTATGAAATATTACATTTGACATCTTTAAGAGCTGACCACTCTGATCATATTCCCTCCCTCAATGCTCCACAAGGAAGCAAAGAACGGTCATCAATGGCAGAGAGCGGATGAACTGAATCATTACTCAAAGCCCGCTTCGCGCTCAGAAGGGAATATCGCATCTCATCATCGTGGGTAGCGAGACCAAATACTTTAGAAACACATTTCTCAAGTCAAGAACTATAGAAATGATCCCTGAAAGTATAGTCTTAATTACCAAGAGGGCGAGCGAGGGTAGCCTATGTTGGAGCTGTCATTCTCACTAATGGATTCCCACGGTATAAAGAACACGCTAAAGGACCACGTGGGCTAAATCATGCTTATTGGGCTACTTTTCATCATTAGGTATCATATGTAATCAGTTATTGTCGTATGTTTTATTGCGGCACACAACAAATACTTGTTATGCCCAAGAAAGCTCATAATATATAAATGTTCAAGTTGCCCCACAATAGAACTTTGCAAATAAGGGAAGTGCCAGAAGGTACTCACGCAGTTTTTATGGCGGTGGCATTGGCTGAAAAAGTCAGTGTCCCTCAATAGAGAAAATTCAATAGACATATGAAATGCAATAGAACAGTTGGAGTTCTGACTGGCTTGAAATGATGTTATAATTTCCTATACAACGTCATCGCAACAGGCTGACAACAGAAATATTGAACAGCATTGAAGGTAAGAATATTATTCTGTGAACTAGTTAATAACTGAAAGAATATGACATGTAGTATGAAATATCACATTTGACATCTTTAAGAGCTAACCACTCTGATCATATTCCCTCCCTCAATGCTCCACAAGGAAGCAAAGAACGGTCATCAATGGCAGAGAGCGGATGAACTGAATCATTACTCAAAGCCCGCTTCGCGCTCAGAAGGGAATATCACATCTCATCATCGTGGGTAGCGAGACCAAACACTTTAGAAACACATTTCTCAAGTCAAGAACTATAGAAATGATCCCTGAAAGTATAGTCTTAATTACATAGAGGGCGAGCGAGGGTAGCCTATGTTGGAGCTGTCATTCTCACTAATGGATTCCCACGGTATAAAGAACACGCTAAAGGACCACGTGGGCTAAATCATGCTTATTGGGCTACTTTTCATCATTAGGTATCATATGTAATCAGTTATTGTTGTATGTTTTATTGCGGCACACAACAAACACTTGTTATGCCCAAGAAAGCTCATAATATATAAATGTTCAAGTTGCCCCACAATAGAACTTTGCAAATAAGGGAAGTGCCAGAAGGTACTCACGCAATTTTTATGGCGGTGGCATTGGCTGAAAAAGTCAGTGTCCCTCAATAGAGAAAATTCAATAGACATATGAAATGCAATAGAACAGTTGGAGTTCTGACTGGCTTGAAATGATGACATAATTTCCTATACAACGTCATCGCAACAGGCTGACAGCAGAAATATTGAACAGCATTGAAGGCAAGAATATTTTTCTGTGAACTAGTTAATAACTGAAAGAATATGACATGTAGTATGAAATATCACATTTGACATCTTTAAGAGCTAACCACTCTGATCATATTCCCTCCCTCAATGCTCCACAAGGAAGCAAAGAACGGTCATCAATGGCAGAGAGCGGATGAACTGAATCATTACTCAAAGCCCGCTTCGCGCTCAGAAGGGAATATCGCATCTCATCATCGTGGGTAGCGAGACCAAACACTTTAGAAACACATTTCTCAAGTCAAGAACTATAGAAATGATCCCTGAAAGTATAGTCTTAATTACATAGAGGGCGAGCGAGGGTAGCCTATGTTGGAGCTGTCATTCTCACTAATGGATTCCCACGGTATAAAGAACACGCTAAAGGACCACGTGGGCTAAATCATGCTTATTGGGCTACTTTTCATCATTAGGTATCATATGTAATCACTTATTGTCGTATGTTTTATTGAAGCACACAACAAAAACGTGTTATGCCCAAGAAAGCTCATAATATATAAATGTTCAAGTTGCCCCACAATAGAACTTTGCAAATAAGGGAAGTGCCAGAAGGTACTCACGCAATTTTTATGGCGGTGGCATTGGCTGAAAAAGTCAGTGTCCCTCAATAGAGAAAATTCAATAGACATATGAAATGCAATAGAACAGTTGGAGTTCTGACTGGCTTGAAATGATGACATAATTTCCTATACAACGTCATCGCAACAGGCTGACAGCAGAAATATTGAACAGCATTGAAGGCAAGAATATTTTTCTGTGAACTAGTTAATAACTGAAAGAATATGACATGTAGTATGAAATATCACATTTGACATCTTTAAGAGCTAACCACTCTGATCATATTCCCTCCCTCAATGCTCCACAAGGAAGCAAAGAACGGTCATCAATGGCAGAGAGCGGATGAACTGAATCATTACTCAAAGCCCGCTTCGCGCTCAGAAGGGAATATCGCATCTCATCATCGTGGGTAGCGAGACCAAACACTTTAGAAACACATTTCTCAAGTCAAGAACTATAGAAATGATCCCTGAAAGTATAGTCTTAATTACATAGAGGGCGAGCGAGGGTAGCCTATGTTGGAGCTGTCATTCTCACTAATGGATTCCCACGGTATAAAGAACACGCTAAAGGACCACGTGGGCTAAATCATGCTTATTGGGCTACTTTTCATCATTAGGTATCATATGCAATCACTTATTGTCGTATGTTTTATTGAAGCACACAACAAAAACGTGTTATGCCCAAGAAAGCTCATAATATATAAATGTTCAAGTTGCCCCACAATAGAACTTTGCAAATAAGGGAAGTGCCAGAAGGTACTCACGCAGCTTTTATGGCGGTGGCATTGGCTGAAAAAGTCAGTGTCCCTCAATAGAGAAAATTTAATAGACATATGAAATGTAATTGAACAGTTGAAGTTCTGACTGGCTTGAAATGATGACATAATTTCCTATACAACGTCATCGCAACAGGCTGACAACATAAATATTGAACAGCATTGAAGGCAAGAATATTTTTCTGTGAACTAGTTAATAACTGAAAGAATATGACATGTAGTATGAAATATCACATTTGACATCTTTAAGAGCTAACCACTCTGATCATATTCCCTCCCTCAATGCTCCACAAGGAAGCAAAGAACGGTCATCAATGGCAGAGAGCGGATGAACTGAATCATTACTCAAAGCCCGCTTCGCGCTCAGAAGGGAATATCGCATCTCATCGTCGTGGGTAGCGAGACCAAACACTTTAGAAACACATTTCTCAAGTCAAGAACTATAGAAATGATCCCTGAAAATATAGTCTTAATTACCTAGAGGGCGAGCGAGGGTAGCCTATGTTGGAGCTGTCATTCTCACTAATGGATTCCCACGGTATAAAGAACACGCTAAAGGACCACGTGGGCTAAATCATGCTTATTGGGCTACTTTTCATCATTAGGTATCATATGTAATCAGTTATTGTCGTATGTTTTATTGCGGCACACAACAAACACTTGTTATGCCCAAGAAAGCTCATAATATATAAATGTTCAAGTTGCCCCACAATAGAACTTTGCAAATAAGGGAAGTGCAAGAAGGTACTCACGCAGTTTTTATGGCGGTGGCATTGGCTGAAAAAGTCAGTGTCCCTCAATAGAGAAAATTTAATAGACATATGAAATGTAATTGAACAGTTGAAGTTCTGACTGGCTTGAAATGATGACATAATTTCCTATACAACGTCATCGCAACAGGCTGACAACATAAATATTGAACAGCATTGAAGGCAAGAATATTTTTCTGTGAACTAGTTAATAACTGAAAGAATATGACATGTAGTATGAAATATCACATTTGACATCTTTAAGAGCTAACCACTCTGATCATATTCCCTCCTTCAATGCTCCACAAGGAAGCAAAGAACGGTCATCAATGGCAGAGAGCGGATGAACTGAATCATTACTCAAAGCCCGCTTCGCGCTCAGAAGGGAATATCGCATCTCATCATCGTGGGTAGCGAGACCAAACACTTTAGAAACACATTTCTCAAGTCAAGAACTATAGAAATGATCCCTGAAAGTATAGTCTTAATTACCAAGAGGGCGAGCGAGGGTAGCCTATGTTGGAGCTGTCATTCTCACTAATGGATTCCCACGGTATAAAGAACACGCTAAAGGACCACGTGGGCTAAATCATGCTTATTGGGCTACTTTTCATCATTAGGTATCATATGTAATCAGTTATTGTCGTATGTTTTATTGCGGCACACAACAAATACTTGTTATGCCCAAGAAAGCTCATAATATATAAATGTTCAAGTTGCCCCACAATAGAACTTTGCAAATAAGGGAAGTGCCAGAAGGTACTCACGCAATTTTTATGGCGGTGGCATTGGCTGAAAAAGTCAGTGTCCCTCAATAGAGAAAATTCAATAGACATATGAAATGCAATAGAACAGTTGGAGTTCTGACTGGCTTGAAATGATGTTATAATTTCCTATACAACGTCATCGCAACAGGCTGACAACAGAAATATTGAACAGCATTGAAGGTAAGAATATTATTCTGTGAACTAGTTAATAACTGAAAGAATATGACATGTAGTATGAAATATTACATTTGACATCTTTAAGAGCTAACCACTCTGATCATATTCCCTCCCTCAATGCTCCACAAGGAAGCAATGAACGGTCATCAATGGCAGAGAGCGGATGAACTGAATCATTACTCAAAGCCCGCTTCGCGCTCAGAAGGGAATATCGCATCTCATCATCGTGGGTAGCGAGACCAAACACTTTAGAAACGCATTTCTCAAGTCAAGAACTATAGAAATGATCCCTGAAAGTATAGTCTTAATTACATAGAGGGCGAGCGAGGGTAGCCTATGTTGGAGCTGTCATTCTCACTAATGGATTCCCACGGTATAAAGAACACGCTAAAGGACCACGTGGGCTAAATCATGCTTATTGGGCTACTTTTCATCATTAGGTATCATATGTAATCAGTTATTGTCGTATGTTTTATTGAAGCACACAACAAAAACTTGTTATGCCCAAGAAAGCTCATAATATATAAATGTTCAAGTTGCCCCACAATAGAACTTTGCAAATAAGGGAAGTCTCAGAAGGTACTCACGCAGTTTTTATGGCGGTGGCATTGGCTGAAAAAGTCAGTGTCCCTCAATAGAGAAAATTTAATAGACATATGAAATGTAATTGAACAGTTGAAGTTCTGACTGGCTTGAAATGATGACATAATTTCCTATACAACGTCATCGCAACAGGCTGACAACATAAATATTGAACAGCATTGAAGGCAAGAATATTTTTCTGTGAACTAGTTAATAACTGAAAGAATATGACATGTAGTATGAAATATCACATTTGACATCTTTAAGAGCTAACCACTCTGATCATATTCCCTCCCTCAATGCTCCACAAGGAAGCAAAGAACGGTCATCAATGGCAGAGAGCGGATGAACTGAATCATTACTCAAAGCCCGCTTCGCGCTCAGAAGGGAATATCGCATCTCATCATCGTGGGTAGCGAGACCAAACACTTTAGAAACACATTTCTCAAGTCAAGAACTATAGAAATGATCCCTGAAAGTATAGTCTTAATTACCAAGAGGGCGAGCGAGGGTAGCCTATGTTGGAGCTGTCATTCTCACTAATGGATTCCCACGGTATAAAGAACACGCTAAAGGACCACGTGGGCTAAATCATGCTTATTGGGCTACTTTTCATCATTAGGTATCATATGTAATCAGTTATTGTCGTATGTTTTATTGCGGCACACAACAAATACTTGTTATGCCCAAGAAAGCTCATAATATATAAATGTTCAAGTTGCCCCACAATAGAACTTTGCAAATAAGGGAAGTGCCAGAAGGTACTCACGCAATTTTTATGGCGGTGGCATTGGCTGAAAAAGTCAGTGTCCCTCAATAGAGAAAATTCAATAGACATATGAAATGCAATAGAACAGTTGGAGTTCTGACTGGCTTGAAATGATGCTATAATTTCCTATACAACGTCATCGCAACAGGCTGACAACAGTAATATTGAACAGCATTGAAGGTAAGAATATTATTCTGTGAACTAGTTAATAACTGAAAGAATATGACATGTAGTATGAAATATTACATTTGACATCTTTAAGAGCTAACCACTCTGATCATATTCCCTCCCTCAATGCTCCACAAGGAAGCAAAGAACGGTCATCAATGGCAGAGAGCGGATGAACTGAATCATTACTCAAAGCCCGCTTCGCGCTCAGAAGGGAATATCGCATCTCATCATCGTGGGTAGCGAGACCAAACACTTTAGAAACGCATTTCTCAAGGCAAGAACTATAGAAATGATCCCTGAAAGTATAGTCTTAATTACATAGAGGGCGAGCGAGGGTAGCCTATGTTGGAGCTGTCATTCTCACTAATGGATTCCCACGGTATAAAGAACACGCTAAAGGACCACGTGGGCTAAATCATGCTTATTGGGCTACTTTTCATCATTAGGTATCATATGTAATCAGTTATTGTCGTATGTTTTATTGAAGCACACAACAAAAACTTGTTATGCCCAAGAAAGCTCATAATATATAAATGTTCAAGTTGCCCCACAATAGAACTTTGCAAATAAGGGAAGTCTCAGAAGGTACTCACGCAGTTTTTATGGCGGTGGCATTGGCTGAAAAAGTCAGTGTCCCTCAATAGAGAAAATTTAATAGACATATGAAATGTAATTGAACAGTTGAAGTTCTGACTGGCTTGAAATGATGACATAATTTCCTATACAACGTCATCGCAACAGGCTGACAACATAAATATTGAACAGCATTGAAGGCAAGAATATTTTTCTGTGAACTAGTTAATAACTGAAAGAATATGACATGTAGTATGAAATATCACATTTGACATCTTTAAGAGCTAACCACTCTGATCATATTCCCTCCTTCAATGCTCCACAAGGAAGCAAAGAACGGTCATCAATGGCAGAGAGCGGATGAACTGAATAATTACTCAAAGCCCGCTTCGCGCTCAGAAGGGAATATCGCATCTCATCATCGTGGGTAGCGAGACCAAACACTTTAGAAACACATTTCTCAAGTCAAGAACTATAGAAATGATCCCTGAAAGTATAGTCTTAATTACCAAGAGGGCGAGCGAGGGTAGCCTATGTTGGAGCTGTCATTCTCACTAATGGATTCCCACGGTATAAAGAACACGCTAAAGGACCACGTGGGCTAAATCATGCTTATTGGGCTACTTTTCATCATTAGGTATCATATGTAATCAGTTATTGTCGTATGTTTTATTGAAGCACACAACAAAAACTTGTTATGCCCAAGAAAGCTCATAATATATAAATGTTCAAGTTGCCCCACAATAGAACTTTGCAAATAAGGGAAGTGCCAGAAGGTACTCACGCAGTTTTTATGGCGGTGGCATTGGCTGAAAAAGTCAGTGTCCCTCAATAGAGAAAGTTTTATAGACATATGAAATGTAATTGAACAGTTGAAGTTCTCACTGGCTTGAAATGATGACATAATTTCCTATACAACGTCATCGCAACAGGCTGACAGCAGAAATATTGAACAGCATTGAAGGCAAGAATATTTTTCTGTGAACTAGTTAATAACTGAAAGAAAATTATATGTAGTATGAAATATTACATTTGACATCTTTAAGAGCTAACCACTCTGATCATATTCCCTCCCTCAATGCTCCACAAGGAAGCAAATAACGGTCATCAATGGCAGAGAGCGGATGAACTGAATCATTACTCAAAGCCCGCTTCGCGCTCAGAAGGGAATATCGCATCTCATCATCGTGGGTAGCGAGACCAAACACTTTAGAAACACATTTCTCAAGTCAAGAACTATAGAAATGATCCCTGAAAGTATAGTCTTAATTACATAGAGGGCGAGCGAGGGTAGCCTATGTTGGAGCTGTCATTCTCACTAATGGATTCCCACGGTATAAAGAACACGCTAAAGGATCACGTGGGCTAAATCATGCTTATTGGGCTACTTTTCATCATTAGGTATCATATGTAATCAGTTATTGTTGTATGTTTTATTGCGGCACACAACAAAAACTTGTTATGCCCAAGAAAGCTCATAATATATAAATGTTCAAGTTGCCCCACAATAGAACTTTGCAAATAAGGGAAGTGCCAGAAGGTACTCACGCAGTTTTTATGGCGGTGGCATTGGCTGAAAAAGTCAGTGTCCCTCAATAGAGAAAATTCAATAGACATATGAAATGCAATAGAACAGTTGGAGTTCTGACTGGCTTGAAATGATGTTATAATTTCCTATACAACGTCATCGCAACAGGCTGACAACAGAAATATTGAACAGCATTGAAGGCAAGAATATTTTTCTGTGAACAAGTTAATAACTGAAAGAAAATGATATGTAGTATGAAATATTACATTTGACATCTTTAAGAGCTAACCACTCTGATCATATTCCCTCCCTCAATGCTCCACAAGGAAGCAAAGAACGGTCATCAATGGCAGAGAGCGGATGAACTGAATCATTACTCAAAGCCCGCTTCGCGCTCAGAAGGGAATATCGCATCTCATCGTCGTGGGTAGCGAGACCAAACACTTTAGAAACACATTTCTCAAGTCAAGAACTATAGAAATGATCCCTGAAAATATAGTCTTAATTACCTAGAGGGCGAGCGAGGGTAGCCTATGTTGGAGCTGTCATTCTCACTAATGGATTCCCACGGTATAAAGAACACGCTAAAGGACCACGTGGGCTAAATCATGCTTATTGGGCTACTTTTCATCATTAGGTATCATATGTAATCAGTTATTGTCGTATGTTTTATTGCGGCACACAACAAACACTTGTTATGCCCAAGAAAGCTCATAATATATAAATGTTCAAGTTGCCCCACAATAGAACTTTGCAAATAAGGGAAGTGCCAGAAGGTACTCACGCAGTTTTTATGGCGGTGGCATTGGCTGAAAAAGTCAGTGTCCCTCAATAGAGAAAATTTAATAGACATATGAATTGTAATTGAACAGTTGAAGTTCTGACTGGCTTGAAATGATGACATAATTTCCTATACAACGTCATCGCAACAGGCTGACAATATAAATATTGAACAGCATTGAAGGCAAGAATATTTTTCTGTGAACTAGTTAATAACTGAAAGAATATGACATGTAGTATGAAATATCACATTTGACATCTTTAAGAGCTAACCACTCTGATCATATTCCCTCCCTCAATGCTCCACAAGGAAGCAAAGAACGGTCATCAATGGCAGAGAGCGGATGAACTGAATCATTACTCAAAGCCCGCTTCGCGCTCAGAAGGGAATATCGCATCTCATCATCGTGGGTAGCGAGACCAAACACTTTAGAAACGCATTTCTCAAGTCAAGAACTATAGAAATGATCCCTGAAAGTATAGTCTTAATTACATAGAGGGCGAGCGAGGGTAGCCTATGTTGGAGCTGTCATTCTCACTAATGGATTCCCACGGTATAAAGAACACGCTAAAGGACCACGTGGGCTAAATCATGCTTATTGGGCTACTTTTCATCATTAGGTATCATATGTAATCAGTTATTGTCGTATGTTTTATTGAAGCACACAACAAAAACTTGTTATGCCCAAGAAAGCTCATAATATATAAATGTTCAAGTTGCCCCACAATAGAACTTTGCAAATAAGGGAAGTCTCAGAAGGTACTCACGCAGTTTTTATGGCGGTGGCATTGGCTGAAAAAGTCAGTGTCCCTCAATAGAGAAAATTTAATAGACATATGAAATGTAATTGAACAGTTGAAGTTCTGACTGGCTTGAAATGATGACATAATTTCCTATACAACGTCATCGCAACAGGCTGACAACATAAATATTGAACAGCATTGAAGGCAAGAATATTTTTCTGTGAACTAGTTAATAACTGAAAGAATATGACATGTAGTATGAAATATCACATTTGACATCTTTAAGAGCTAACCACTCTGATCATATTCCCTCCTTCAATGCTCCACAAGGAAGCAAAGAACGGTCATCAATGGCAGAGAGCGGATGAACTGAATCATTACTCAAAGCCCGCTTCGCGCTCAGAAGGGAATATGGCATCTCATCATCGTGGGTAGCGAGACCAAACACTTTAGAAACACATTTCTCAAGTCAAGAACTATAGAAATGATCCCTGAAAGTATAGTCTTAATTACCAAGAGGGCGAGCGAGGGTAGCCTATGTTGGAGCTGTCATTCTCACTAATGGATTCCCACGGTATAAAGAACACGCTAAAGGACCACGTGGGCTAAATCATGCTTATTGGGCTACTTTTCATCATTAGGTATCATATGTAATCAGTTATTGTCGTATGTTTTATTGAAGCACACAACAAAAACTTGTTATGCCCAAGAAAGCTCATAATATATAAATGTTCAAGTTGCCCCACAATAGAACTTTGCAAATAAGGGAAGTGCCAGAAGGTACTCACGCAGTTTTTATGGCGGTGGCATTGGCTGAAAAAGTCAGTGTCCCTCAATAGAGAAAATTCAATAGACATATGAAATGCAATAGAACAGTTGGAGTTCTGACTGGCTTGAAATTATGTTATAATTTCCTATACAACGTCATCGCAACAGGCTGACAACAGAAATATTGAACAGCATTGAAGGCAAGAATATTTTTCTGTGAACAAGTTAATAACTGAAAGAAAATGATATGTAGTATGAAATATTACATTTGACATCTTTAAGAGCTAACCACTCTGATCATATTCCCTCCCTCAATGCTCCACAAGGAAGCAAAGAACGGTCATCAATGGCAGAGAGCGGATGAACTGAATCATTACTCAAAGCCCGCTTCGCGCTCAGAAGGGAATATCGCATCTCATCGTCGTGGGTAGCGAGACCAAACACTTTAGAAACACATTTCTCAAGTCAAGAACTATAGAAATGATCCCTGAAAATATAGTCTTAATTACCTAGAGGGCGAGCGAGGGTAGCCTATGTTGGAGCTGTCATTCTCACTAATGGATTCCCACGGTATAAAGAACACGCTAAAGGACCACGTGGGCTAAATCATGCTTATTGGGCTACTTTTCATCATTAGGTATCATATGTAATCAGTTATTGTCGTATGTTTTATTGCGGCACACAACAAACACTTGTTATGCCCAAGAAAGCTCATAATATATAAATGTTCAAGTTGCCCCACAATAGAACTTTGCAAATAAGGGAAGTGCCAGAAGGTACTCACGCAGTTTTTATGGCGGTGGCATTGGCTGAAAAAGTCAGTGTCCCTCAATAGAGAAAATTTAATAGACATATGAAATGTAATTGAACAGTTGAAGTTCTGACTGGCTTGAAATGATGACATAATTTCCTATACAACGTCATCGCAACAGGCTGACAACATAAATATTGAACAGCATTGAAGGCAAGAATATTTTTCTGTGAACTAGTTAATAACTGAAAGAATATGACATGTAGTATGAAATATCACATTTGACATCTTTAAGAGCTAACCACTCTGATCATATTCCTTCCTTCAATGCTCCACAAGGAAGCAAAGAACGGTCATCAATGGCAGAGAGCGGATGAACTGAATCATTACTCAAAGCCCGCTTCGCGCTCAGAAGGGAATATCGCATCTCATCATCGTGGGTAGCGAGACCAAACACTTTAGAAACACATTTCTCAAGTCAAGAACTATAGAAATGATCCCTGAAAGTATAGTCTTAATTACCAAGAGGGCGAGCGAGGGTAGCCTATGTTGGAGCTGTCATTCTCACTAATGGATTCCCACGGTATAAAGAACACGCTAAAGGACCACGTGGGCTAAATCATGCTTATTGGGCTACTTTTCATCATTAGGTATCATATGTAATCAGTTATTGTCGTATGTTTTATTGCGGCACACAACAAATACTTGTTATGCCCAAGAAAGCTCATAATATATAAATGTTCAAGTTGCCCCACAATAGAACTTTGCAAATAAGGGAAGTGCCAGAAGGTACTCACGCAATTTTTATGGCGGTGGCATTGGCTGAAAAAGTCAGTGTCCCTCAATAGAGAAAATTCAATAGACATATGAAATGCAATAGAACAGTTGGAGTTCTGACTGGCTTGAAATGATGTTATAATTTCCTATACAACGTCATCGCAACAGGCTGACAACAGAAATATTGAACAGCATTGAAGGTAAGAATATTATTCTGTGAACTAGTTAATAACTGAAAGAATATGACATGTAGTATGAAATATTACATTTGACATCTTTAAGAGCTAACCACTCTGATCATATTCCCTCCCTCAATGCTCCACAAGGAAGCAAAGAACGGTCATCAATGGCAGAGAGCGGATGAACTGAATCATTACTCAAAGCCCGCTTCGCGCTCAGAAGGGAATATCGCATCTCATCATCGTGGGTAGCGAGACCAAACACTTTAGAAACGCATTTCTCAAGTCAAGAACTATAGAAATGATCCCTGAAAGTATAGTCTTAATTACATAGAGGGCGAGCGAGGGTAGCCTATGTTGGAGCTGTCATTCTCACTAATGGATTCCCACGGTATAAAGAACACGCTAAAGGACCACGTGGGCTAAATCATGCTTATTGGGCTACTTTTCATCATTAGGTATCATATGTAATCAGTAATTGTTGTATGTTTTATTGCGGCACACAACAAACACTTGTTATGCCAAGAAAGCTCATAATATATAAATGTTCAAGTTGCCCCACAATAGAACTTTGCAAATAGGGGAAGTCTCAGAAGGTACTCACGCAGTTTTTATGGCGGTGGCATCGGCTGAAAAAGTCAGTGTCCCTCAATAGAGAAAATTCAATAGACATATGAAATGCAATAGAACAGTTGGAGTTCTGACTGGCTTGAAATGATGTTATAATTTCCTATACAACGTCATCGCAACAGGCTGACAACAGAAATATTGAACAGCATTGAAGGCAAGAATATTATTCTGTGAATTAGTTAACGGAAAGTTTATGACATGTAGTATGAAATATTACATTTGACATCTTTAAGAGCTAACCACTCTGATCATATTCCCTCCTTCAATGCTCCACAAGGAAGCAAAGAACGGTCATCAATGGCAGAGAGCGGATGAACTGAATCATTACTCAAAGCCCGCTTCGCGCTCAGAAGGGAATATCGCATCTCATCATCGTGGGTAGCGAGACCAAACACTTTAGAAACACATTTCTCAAGTCAAGAACTATAGAAATGATCCCTGAAAGTATAGTCTTAATTACATAGAGGGCGAGCGAGGGTAGCCTATGTTGGAGCTGTCATTCTCACTAATGGATTCCCACGGTATAAAGAACACGCTAAAGGACCACGTGGGCTAAATCATGCTTATTGGGCTACTTTTCATCATTAGGTATCATATGTAATCAGTAATTGTTGTATGTTTTATTGCGGCACACAACAAACACTTGTTATGCCCAAGAAAGCTCATAATATATAAATGTTCAAGTTGCCCCACAATAGAACTTTGCAAATAAGGGAAGTCTCAGAAGGTACTCACGCAGTTTTTATGGCGGTGGCATCGGCTGAAAAAGTCAGTGTCCCTCAATAGAGAAAATTCAATAGACATATGAAATGCAATAGAACAGTTGGAGTTCTGACTGGCTTGAAATGATGTTATAATTTCCTATACAACGTCATCGCAACAGGCTGACAACAGAAATATTGAACAGCATTGAAGGCAAGAATATTATTCTGTGAATTAGTTAACGGAAAGTTTATGACATGTAGTATGAAATATTACATTTGACATCTTTAAGAGCTGACCACTCTGATCATATTCCCTCCCTCAATGCTCCACAAGGAAGCAAAGAACGGTCATCAATGGCAGAGAGCGGATGAACTGAATCATTACTCAAAGCCCGCTTCGCGCTCAGAAGGGAATATCGCATCTCATCATCGTGGGTAGCGAGACCAAACACTTTAGAAACACATTTCTCAAGTCAAGAACTATAGAAATGATCCCTGAAAGTATAGTCTTAATTACATAGAGGGCGAGCGAGGGTAGCCTATGTTGGAGCTGTCATTCTCACTAATGGATTCCCACGGTATAAAGAACACGCTAAAGGACCACGTGGGCTAAATCATGCTTATTGGGCTACTTTTCATCATTAGGTATCATATGTAATCAGTAATTGTTGTATGTTTTATTGCGGCACACAACAAACACTTGTTATGCCCAAGAAAGCTCATAATATATAAATGTTCAAGTTGCCCCACAATAGAACTTTGCAAATAAGGGAAGTCTCAGAAGGTACTCACGCAGTTTTTATGGCGGTGGCATCGGCTGAAAAAGTCAGTGTCCCTCAATAGAGAAAATTCAATAGACATATGAAATGCAATAGAACAGTTGGAGTTCTGACTGGCTTGAAATGATGTTATAATTTCCTATACAACGTCATCGCAACAGGCTGACAACAGAAATATTGAACAGCATTGAAGGCAAGAATATTATTCTGTGAATTAGTTAACGGAAAGTTTATGACATGTAGTATGAAATATTACATTTGACATCTTTAAGAGCTAACCACTCTGATCATATTCCCTCCCTCAATGCTCCACAAGGAAGCAAAGAACGGTCATCAATGGCAGAGAGCGGATGAACTGAATCATTACTCAAAGCCCGCTTCGCGCTCAGAAGGGAATATCGCATCTCATCATCGTGGGTAGCGAGACCAAACACTTTAGAAACACATTTCTCAAGTCAAGAACTATAGAAATGATCCCTGAAAGTATAGTCTTAATTACATAGAGGGCGAGCGAGGGTAGCCTATGTTGGAGCTGTCATTCTCACTAATGGATTCCCACGGTATAAAGAACACGCTAAAGGACCACGTGGGCTAAATCATGCTTATTGGGCTACTTTTCATCATTAGGTATCATATGTAATCAGTTATTGTTGTATGTTTTATTGCGGCACACAACAAACACTTGTTATGCCCAAGAAAGCTCATAATATATAAATGTTCAAGTTGCCCCACAATAGAACTTTGCAAATAAGGGAAGTGCCAGAAGGTACTCACGCAGTTTTTATGGCGGTGGCATTGGCTGAAAAAGTCAGTGTCCCTCAATAGAGAAAATTCAATAGACATATGAAATGCAATAGAACAGTTGGAGTTCTGACTGGCTTGAAATGATGTTATAATTTCCTATACAACGTCATCGCAACAGGCTGACAGCAGAAATATTGAACAGCATTGAAGGCAAGAATATTTTTCTGTGAACAAGTTAATAACTGAAAGAAAATGATATGTAGTATGAAATATTACATTTGACATCTTTAAGAGCTAACCACTCTGATCATATTCCCTCCCTCAATGCTCCACAAGGAAGCAAAGAACGGTCATCAATGGCAGAGAGCGGATGAACTGAATCATTACTCAAAGCCCGCTTCGCGCTCAGAAGGGAATATCGCATCTCATCATCGTGGGTAGCGAGACCAAACACTTTAGAAACACATTTCTCAAGTCAAGAACTATAGAAATGATCCCTGAAAGTATAGTCTTAATTACATAGAGGGCGAGCGAGGGTAGCCTATGTTGGAGCTGTCATTCTCACTAATGGATTCCCACGGTATAAAGAACACGCTAAAGGACCACGTGGGCTAAATCATGCTTATTGGGCTACTTTTCATCATTAGGTATCATATGTAATCAGTTATTGTTGTATGTTTTATTGCGGCACACAACAAACACTTGTTATGCCCAAGAAAGCTCATAATATATAAATGTTCAAGTTGCCCCACAATAGAACTTTGCAAATAAGGGAAGTGCCAGAAGGTACTCACGCAGTTTTTATGGCGGTGGCATTGGCTGAAAAAGTCAGTGTCCCTCAATAGAGAAAATTCAATAGACATATGAAATGCAATAGAACAGTTGGAGTTCTGACTGGCTTGAAATGATGTTATAATTTCCTATACAACGTCATCGCAACAGGCTGACAGCAGAAATATTGAACAGCATTGAAGGCAAGAATATTTTTCTGTGAACAAGTTAATAACTGAAAGAAAATGATATGTAGTATGAAATATTACATTTGACATCTTTAAGAGCTAACCACTCTGATCATATTCCCTCCCTCAATGCTCCACAAGGAAGCAAAGAACGGTCATCAATGGCAGAGAGCGGATGAACTGAATCATTACTCAAAGCCCGCTTCGCGCTCAGAAGGGAATATCGCATCTCATCATCGTGGGTAGCGAGACCAAACACTTTAGAAACACATTTCTCAAGTCAAGAACTATAGAAATGATCCCTGAAAGTATAGTCTTAATTACCAAGAGGGCGAGCGAGGGTAGCCTATGTTGGAGCTGTCATTCTCACTAATGGATTCCCACGGTATAAAGAACACGCTAAAGGACCACGTGGGCTAAATCATGCTTATTGGGCTACTTTTCATCATTAGGTATCATATGTAATCAGTTATTGTTGTATGTTTTATTGCGGCACACAACAAACACTTGTTATGCCCAAGAAAGCTCATAATATATAAATGTTCAAGTTGCCCCACAATAGAACTTTGCAAATAAGGGAAGTGCCAGAAGGTACACACGCAGATTTTATGGCGGTGGCATTGGCTGAAAAAGTCAGTGTCCCTCAATAGAGAAAATTCAAAAGACATATGAAATGTAATTGAACAGTTGGAGTTCTGACTGGCTTGAAATGATGACATAATTTCGTATACAACGTCATCGCAACAGGCTGACAACAGAAATATTGAACAGCATTGAAGGAAATAATTTTTGTCTGTGAACTAGTTAATAACCGAAAGTAGATGACATGTAGTATGAAATATTACATTTGACATCTTTAAGAGCTAACCACTCTGATCATATTCCCTCCCTCAATGCTCCACAAGGAAGCAAAGAACGGTCATCAATGGCAGAGAGCGGATGAACTGAATCATTACTCAAAGCCCGCTTCGCGCTCAGAAGGGAATATCGCATCTCATCATCGTGGGTAGCGAGACCAAACACTTTAGAAACACATTTCTCAAGTCAAGAACTATAGAAATGATCCCTGAAAGTATAGTCTTATTTACCTAGAGGGCGAGCGAGGGTAGCCTATGTTGGAGCTGTCATTCTCACTAATGGATTCCCACGGTATAAAGAACACGCTAAAGGACCACGTGGGCTAAATCATGCTTATTGGGCTACTTTTCATCATTAGGTATCATATGTAATCAGTTATTGTTGTATGTTTTATTGCGGCACACAACAAACACTTGTTATGCCCAAGAAAGCTCATAATATATAAATGTTCAAGTTGCCCCACAATAGAACTTTGCAAATAAGGGAAGTGCCAGAAGGTACTCACGCAGTTTTTATGGCGGTGGCATTGGCTGAAAAAGTCAGTGTCCCTCAATAGAGAAAATTCAATAGACATATGAAATGCAATAGAACAGTTGGAGTTCTGACTGGCTTGAAATGATGTTATAATTTCCTATACAACATCATCGCAACAGGCTGACAACAGAAATATTGAACAGCATTGAAGGCAAGAATATTTTTCTATGAACAAGTTAATAACCGAAAGAATATGACATGTAGTATGAAATATTACATTTGACATCTTTAAGAGCTAACCACTCTGATCATATTCCCTCCCTCAATGCTACACAAGGAAGCAAAGAACGGTCATCAATGGCAGAGAGCGGATGACCTGAATCATTACTCAAAGCCCGCTTCGCGCTCAGAAGGGAATATCGCATCTCATCATCGTGGGTAGCGAGACCAAACACTTTAGAAACACTTTTCTCAAGTCAAGAACTATAGAAATGATCCCTGAAAGTATAGTCTTAATTACATAGAGGGCGAGCGAGGGTAGCCTATGTTGGAGCTGTCATTCTCACTAATGGATTCCCACGGTATAAAGAACACGCTAAAGGACCACGTGGGCTAAATCATGCTTATTGGGCTACTTTTCATCATTAGGTATCATATGTAATCAGTTATTGTCGTATGTTTTATTGAAGCACACAACAAAAACTTGTTATGCCCAAGAAAGCTCATAATATATAAATGTTCAAGTTGCCCCACAATAGAACTTTGCAAATAAGGGAAGTGCCAGAAGGTACTCACGCAGTTTTTATGGCGGTGGCATTGGCTGAAAAAGTCAGTGTCCCTCAATAGAGAAAATTCAATAGACATATGAAATGCAATAGAACAGTTGGAGTTCTGACTGGCTTGAAATGATGTTATAATTTCCTATACAACGTCATCGCAACAGGCTGACAACAGAAATATTGAACAGCATTGAAGGCAAGAATATTTTTCTGTGAATTAGTTAACGGAAACTTTATGACATGTAGTATGAAATATTACATTTGACATCTTTAAGAGCTAACCACTCTGATCATATTCCCTCCCTCAATGCTCCACAAGGAAGCAAAGAACGGTCATCAATGGCAGAGAGCGGATGAACTGAATCATTACTCAAAGCCCGCTTCGCGCTCAGAAGGGAATATCGCATCTCATCATCGTGGGTAGCGAGACCAAACACTTTAGAAACACATTTCTCAAGTCAAGAACTATAGAAATGATCCCTGAAAGTATAGTCTTAATTACCTAGAGGGCGAGCGAGGGTAGCCTATGTTGGAGCTGTCATTCTCACTAATGGATTCCCACGGTATAAAGAACACGCTAAAGGACCACGTGGGCTAAATCATGCTTATTGGGCTACTTTTCATCATTAGGTATCATATGTAATCAGTAATTGTTGTATGTTTTATTGCGGCACACAACAAACACTTGTTATGCCAAGAAAGCTCATAATATATAAATGTTCAAGTTGCCCCACAATAGAACTTTGCAAATAGGGGAAGTCTCAGAAGGTACTCACGCAGTTTTTATGGCGGTGGCATCGGCTGA
Source organism: Thymallus thymallus (assembly GCA_023634145.1). Classification (NCBI taxonomy): domain Eukaryota; kingdom Metazoa; phylum Chordata; class Actinopteri; order Salmoniformes; family Salmonidae; genus Thymallus; species Thymallus thymallus. Next base: position 2,338,594 of record CM042424.1, on the reverse strand, counting down.
AAAAGTCAGTGTCCCTCAATAGAGAAAATTCAATAGACATATGAAATGCAATAGAACAGTTGGAGTTCTGACTGGCTTGAAATGATGTTATAATTTCCTATACAACGTCATCGCAACAGGCTGACAACAGAAATATTGAACAGCATTGAAGGCAAGAATATTATTCTGTGAATTAGTTAACGGAAAGTTTATGACATGTAGTATGAAATATTACATTTGACATCTTTAAGAGCTAACCACTCTGATCATATTCCCTCCTTCAATGCTCCACAAGGAAGCAAAGAACGGTCATCAATGGCAGAGAGCGGATGAACTGAATCATTACTCAAAGCCCGCTTCGCGCTCAGAAGGGAATATCGCATCTCATCATCGTGGGTAGCGAGACCAAACACTTTAGAAACACATTTCTCAAGTCAAGAACTATAGAAATGATCCCTGAAAGTATAGTCTTAATTACATAGAGGGCGAGCGAGGGTAGCCTATGTTGGAGCTGTCATTCTCACTAATGGATTCCCACGGTATAAAGAACACGCTAAAGGACCACGTGGGCTAAATCATGCTTATTGGGCTACTTTTCATCATTAGGTATCATATGTAATCAGTAATTGTTGTATGTTTTATTGCGGCACACAACAAACACTTGTTATGCCCAAGAAAGCTCATAATATATAAATGTTCAAGTTGCCCCACAATAGAACTTTGCAAATAAGGGAAGTCTCAGAAGGTACTCACGCAGTTTTTATGGCGGTGGCATCGGCTGAAAAAGTCAGTGTCCCTCAATAGAGAAAATTCAATAGACATATGAAATGCAATAGAACAGTTGGAGTTCTGACTGGCTTGAAATGATGTTATAATTTCCTATACAACGTCATCGCAACAGGCTGACAACAGAAATATTGAACAGCATTGAAGGCAAGAATATTATTCTGTGAATTAGTTAACGGAAAGTTTATGACATGTAGTATGAAATATTACATTTGACATCTTTAAGAGCTGACCACTCTGATCATATTCCCTCCCTCAATGCTCCACAAGGAAGCAAAGAACGGTCATCAATGGCAGAGAGCGGATGAACTGAATCATTACTCAAAGCCCGCTTCGCGCTCAGAAGGGAATATCGCATCTCATCATCGTGGGTAGCGAGACCAAACACTTTAGAAACACATTTCTCAAGTCAAGAACTATAGAAATGATCCCTGAAAGTATAGTCTTAATTACATAGAGGGCGAGCGAGGGTAGCCTATGTTGGAGCTGTCATTCTCACTAATGGATTCCCACGGTATAAAGAACACGCTAAAGGACCACGTGGGCTAAATCATGCTTATTGGGCTACTTTTCATCATTAGGTATCATATGTAATCAGTTATTGTCGTATGTTTTATTGAAGCACACAACAAAAACTTGTTATGCCCAAGAAAGCTCATAATATATAAATGTTCAAGTTGCCCCACAATAGAACTTTGCAAATAAGGGAAGTGCCAGAAGGTACTCACGCAGTTTTTATGGCGGTGGCATTGGCTGAAAAAGTCAGTGTCCCTCAATAGAGAAAATTCAATAGACATATGAAATGCAATAGAACAGTTGGAGTTCTGACTGGCTTGAAATGATGTTATAATTTCCTATACAACGTCATCGCAACAGGCTGACAACAGAAATATTGAACAGCATTGAAGGCAAGAATATTTTTCTGTGAATTAGTTAACGGAAACTTTATGACATGTAGTATGAAATATTACATTTGACATCTTTAAGAGCTAACCACTCTGATCATATTCCCTCCCTCAATGCTCCACAAGGAAGCAAAGAACGGTCATCAATGGCAGAGAGCGGATGAACTGAATCATTACTCAAAGCCCGCTTCGCGCTCAGAAGGGAATATCGCATCTCATCATCGTGGGTAGCGAGACCAAACACTTTAGAAACACATTTCTCAAGTCAAGAACTATAGAAATGATCCCTGAAAGTATAGTCTTAATTACATAGAGGGCGAGCGAGGGTAGCCTATGTTGGAGCTGTCATTCTCACTAATGGATTCCCACGGTATAAAGAACACGCTAAAGGACCACGTGGGCTAAATCATGCTTATTGGGCTACTTTTCATCATTAGGTATCATATGTAATCAGTTATTGTCGTATGTTTTATTGAAGCACACAACAAAAACTTGTTATGCCCAAGAAAGCTCATAATATATAAATGTTCAAGTTGCCCCACAATAGAACTTTGCAAATAAGGGAAGTCTCAGAAGGTACTCACGCAGTTTTAATGGCGGTGGCATTGGCTGAAAAAGTCAGTGTCCCTCAATAGAGAAAATTCAATAGACATATGAAATGCAATAGAACAGTTGGAGTTCTGACTGCCTTGAAATGATGTTATAATTTCCTATACAACGTCATCGCAACAGGCTGACAACAGAAATATTGAACAGCATTGAATGCAAGAATATTTTTCTATGAACAAGTTAATAACTGAAAGAAAATGATATGTAGTATGAAATATTACATTTGACATCTTTAAGAGCTAACCACTCTGATCATATTCCCTCCCTCAATGCTCCACAAGGAAGCAAAGAACGGTCATCAATGGCAGAGAGCGGATGAACTGAATCATTACTCAAAGCCCGCTTCGCGCTCAGAAGGGAATATCGCATCTCATCATCGTGGGTAGCGAGACCAAACACTTTAGAAACACATTTCTCAAGTCAAGAACTATAGAAATGATCCCTGAAAGTATAGTCTTAATTACATAGAGGGCGAGCGAGGGTAGCCTATGTTGGAGCTGTCATTCTCACTAATGGATTCCCACGGTATAAAGAACACGCTAAAGGACCACGTGGGCTAAATCATGCTTATTGGGCTACTTTTCATCATTAGGTATCATATGTAATCAGTTATTGTTGTATGTTTTATTGCGGCACACAACAAACACTTGTTATGCCCAAGAAAGCTCATAATATATAAATGTTCAAGTTGCCCCACAATAGAACTTTGCAAATAAGGGAAGTGCCAGAAGGTACTCACGCAGTTTTTATGGCGGTGGCATTGGCTGAAAAAGTCAGTGTCCCTCAATAGAGAAAATTCAATAGACATATGAAATGCAATAGAACAGTTGGAGTTCTGACTGGCTTGAAATGATGTTATAATTTCCTATACAACGTCATCGCAACAGGCTGACAGCAGAAATATTGAACAGCATTGAAGGCAAGAATATTTTTCTGTGAACAAGTTAATAACTGAAAGAAAATGATATGTAGTATGAAATATTACATTTGACATCTTTAAGAGCTAACCACTCTGATCATATTCCCTCCCTCAATGCTCCACAAGGAAGCAAAGAACGGTCATCAATGGCAGAGAGCGGATGAACTGAATCATTACTCAAAGCCCGCTTCGCGCTCAGAAGGGAATATCGCATCTCATCATCGTGGGTAGCGAGACCAAACACTTTAGAAACACATTTCTCAAGTCAAGAACTATAGAAATGATCCCTGAAAGTATAGTCTTAATTACATAGAGGGCGAGCGAGGGTAGCCTATGTTGGAGCTGTCATTCTCACTAATGGATTCCCACGGTATAAAGAACACGCTAAAGGACCACGTGGGCTAAATCATGCTTATTGGGCTACTTTTCATCATTAGGTATCATATGTAATCAGTTATTGTTGTATGTTTTATTGCGGCACACAACAAACACTTGTTATGCCCAAGAAAGCTCATAATATATAAATGTTCAAGTTGCCCCACAATAGAACTTTGCAAATAAGGGAAGTGCCAGAAGGTACTCACGCAGTTTTTATGGCGGTGGCATTGGCTGAAAAAGTCAGTGTCCCTCAATAGAGAAAATTCAATAGACATATGAAATGCAATAGAACAGTTGGAGTTCTGACTGGCTTGAAATGATGTTATAATTTCCTATACAACGTCATCGCAACAGGCTGACAGCAGAAATATTGAACAGCATTGAAGGCAAGAATATTTTTCTGTGAACAAGTTAATAACTGAAAGAAAATGATATGTAGTATGAAATATTACATTTGACATCTTTAAGAGCTAACCACTCTGATCATATTCCCTCCCTCAATGCTCCACAAGGAAGCAAAGAACGGTCATCAATGGCAGAGAGCGGATGAACTGAATCATTACTCAAAGCCCGCTTCGCGCTCAGAAGGGAATATCGCATCTCATCATCGTGGGTAGCGAGACCAAACACTTTAGAAACACATTTCTCAAGTCAAGAACTATAGAAATGATCCCTGAAAGTATAGTCTTAATTACCAAGAGGGCGAGCGAGGGTAGCCTATGTTGGAGCTGTCATTCTCACTAATGGATTCCCACGGTATAAAGAACACGCTAAAGGACCACGTGGGCTAAATCATGCTTATTGGGCTACTTTTCATCATTAGGTATCATATGTAATCAGTTATTGTTGTATGTTTTATTGCGGCACACAACAAACACTTGTTATGCCCAAGAAAGCTCATAATATATAAATGTTCAAGTTGCCCCACAATAGAACTTTGCAAATAAGGGAAGTGCCAGAAGGTACACACGCAGATTTTATGGCGGTGGCATTGGCTGAAAAAGTCAGTGTCCCTCAATAGAGAAAATTCAAAAGACATATGAAATGTAATTGAACAGTTGGAGTTCTGACTGGCTTGAAATGATGACATAATTTCGTATACAACGTCATCGCAACAGGCTGACAACAGAAATATTGAACAGCATTGAAGGAAATAATTTTTGTCTGTGAACTAGTTAATAACCGAAAGTAGATGACATGTAGTATGAAATATTACATTTGACATCTTTAAGAGCTAACCACTCTGATCATATTCCCTCCCTCAATGCTCCACAAGGAAGCAAAGAACGGTCATCAATGGCAGAGAGCGGATGAACTGAATCATTACTCAAAGCCCGCTTCGCGCTCAGAAGGGAATATCGCATCTCATCATCGTGGGTAGCGAGACCAAACACTTTAGAAACACATTTCTCAAGTCAAGAACTATAGAAATGATCCCTGAAAGTATAGTCTTATTTACCTAGAGGGCGAGCGAGGGTAGCCTATGTTGGAGCTGTCATTCTCACTAATGGATTCCCACGGTATAAAGAACACGCTAAAGGACCACGTGGGCTAAATCATGCTTATTGGGCTACTTTTCATCATTAGGTATCATATGTAATCAGTTATTGTTGTATGTTTTATTGCGGCACACAACAAACACTTGTTATGCCCAAGAAAGCTCATAATATATAAATGTTCAAGTTGCCCCACAATAGAACTTTGCAAATAAGGGAAGTGCCAGAAGGTACTCACGCAGTTTTTATGGCGGTGGCATTGGCTGAAAAAGTCAGTGTCCCTCAATAGAGAAAATTCAATAGACATATGAAATGCAATAGAACAGTTGGAGTTCTGACTGGCTTGAAATGATGTTATAATTTCCTATACAACATCATCGCAACAGGCTGACAACAGAAATATTGAACAGCATTGAAGGCAAGAATATTTTTCTATGAACAAGTTAATAACCGAAAGAATATGACATGTAGTATGAAATATTACATTTGACATCTTTAAGAGCTAACCACTCTGATCATATTCCCTCCCTCAATGCTACACAAGGAAGCAAAGAACGGTCATCAATGGCAGAGAGCGGATGACCTGAATCATTACTCAAAGCCCGCTTCGCGCTCAGAAGGGAATATCGCATCTCATCATCGTGGGTAGCGAGACCAAACACTTTAGAAACACTTTTCTCAAGTCAAGAACTATAGAAATGATCCCTGAAAGTATAGTCTTAATTACATAGAGGGCGAGCGAGGGTAGCCTATGTTGGAGCTGTCATTCTCACTAATGGATTCCCACGGTATAAAGAACACGCTAAAGGACCACGTGGGCTAAATCATGCTTATTGGGCTACTTTTCATCATTAGGTATCATATGTAATCAGTTATTGTCGTATGTTTTATTGAAGCACACAACAAAAACTTGTTATGCCCAAGAAAGCTCATAATATATAAATGTTCAAGTTGCCCCACAATAGAACTTTGCAAATAAGGGAAGTGCCAGAAGGTACTCACGCAGTTTTTATGGCGGTGGCATTGGCTGAAAAAGTCAGTGTCCCTCAATAGAGAAAATTCAATAGACATATGAAATGCAATAGAACAGTTGGAGTTCTGACTGGCTTGAAATGATGTTATAATTTCCTATACAACGTCATCGCAACAGGCTGACAACAGAAATATTGAACAGCATTGAAGGCAAGAATATTTTTCTGTGAATTAGTTAACGGAAACTTTATGACATGTAGTATGAAATATTACATTTGACATCTTTAAGAGCTAACCACTCTGATCATATTCCCTCCCTCAATGCTCCACAAGGAAGCAAAGAACGGTCATCAATGGCAGAGAGCGGATGAACTGAATCATTACTCAAAGCCCGCTTCGCGCTCAGAAGGGAATATCGCATCTCATCATCGTGGGTAGCGAGACCAAACACTTTAGAAACACATTTCTCAAGTCAAGAACTATAGAAATGATCCCTGAAAGTATAGTCTTAATTACCTAGAGGGCGAGCGAGGGTAGCCTATGTTGGAGCTGTCATTCTCACTAATGGATTCCCACGGTATAAAGAACACGCTAAAGGACCACGTGGGCTAAATCATGCTTATTGGGCTACTTTTCATCATTAGGTATCATATGTAATCAGTTATTGTTGTATGTTTTATTGCGGCACACAACAAACACTTGTTATGCCCAAGAAAGCTCATAATATATAAATGTTCAAGTTGCCCCACAATAGAACTTTGCAAATAAGGGAAGTGCCAGAAGGTACTCACGCAGTTTTTATGGCGGTGGCATTGGCTGAAAAAGTCAGTGTCCCTCAATAGAGAAAATTCAATAGACATATGAAATGCAATAGAACAGTTGGAGTTCTGACTGGCTTGAAATGATGTTATAATTTCCTATACAACGTCATCGCAACAGGCTGACAACAGAAATATTGAACAGCATTGAAGGCAATAATATTTTTCTGTGAATTAGTTAACGGAAAGTTAATGACATGTAGTATGAAATATTACATTTGACATCTTTAAGAGCTAACCACTCTGATCATATTCCCTCCCTCAATGCTACACAAGGAAGCAAAGAGCAAAGAACGGTCATCAATGGCAGAGAGCGGATGACCTGAATCATTACTCAAAGCCCGCTTCGCGCTCAGAAGGGAATATCGCATCTCATCATCGTGGGTAGCGAGACCAAACACTTTAGAAACACATTTCTCAAGTCAAGAACTATAGAAATGATCCCTGAAAGTATAGTCTTAATTACATAGAGGGCGAGCGAGGGTAGCCTATGTTGGAGCTGTCATTCTCACTAATGGATTCCCACGGTATAAAGAACACGCTAAAGGACCACGTGGGCTAAATCATGCTTATTGGGCTACTTTTCATCATTAGGTATCATATGTAATCAGTTATTGTTGTATGTTTTATTGCGGCACACAACAAACACTTGTTATGCCCAAGAAAGCTCATAATATATAAATGTTCAAGTTGCCCCACAATAGAACTTTGCAAATAAGGGAAGTGCCAGAAGGTACACACGCAGTTTTTATGGCGGTGGCATTGGCTGAAAAAGTCAGTGTCCCTCAATAGAGAAAATTCAAAAGACATATGAAATGTAATTGAACAGTTGGAGTTCTGACTGGCTTGAAATGATGACATAATTTCGTATACAACGTCATCGCAACAGGCTGACAACAGAAATATTGAACAGCATTGAAGGAAATAATTTTTGTCTGTGAACTAGTTAATAACCGAAAGTAGATGACATGTAGTATGAAATATTACATTTGACATCTTTAAGAGCTAACCACTCTGATCATATTCCCTCCCTCAATGCTCCACAAGGAAGCAAAGAACGGTCATCAATGGCAGAGAGCGGATGAACTGAATCATTACTCAAAGCCCGCTTCGCGCTCAGAAGGGAATATCGCATCTCATCATCGTGGGTAGCGAGACCAAACACTTTAGAAACACATTTCTCAAGTCAAGAACTATAGAAATGATCCCTGAAAGTATAGTCTTATTTACCTAGAGGGCGAGCGAGGGTAGCCTATGTTGGAGCTGTCATTCTCACTAATGGATTCCCACGGTATAAAGAACACGCTAAAGGACCACGTGGGCTAAATCATGCTTATTGGGCTACTTTTCATCATTAGGTATCATATGTAATCAGTTATTGTTGTATGTTTTATTGCGGCACACAACAAACACTTGTTATGCCCAAGAAAGCTCATAATATATAAATGTTCAAGTTGCCCCACAATAGAACTTTGCAAATAAGGGAAGTGCCAGAAGGTACTCACGCAGTTTTTATGGCGGTGGCATTGGCTGAAAAAGTCAGTGTCCCTCAATAGAGAAAATTCAATAGACATATGAAATGCAATAGAACAGTTGGAGTTCTGACTGGCTTGAAATGATGTTATAATTTCCTATACAACATCATCGCAACAGGCTGACAACAGAAATATTGAACAGCATTGAAGGCAAGAATATTTTTCTGTGAATTAGTTAACGGAAAGTTAATGACATGTAGTATGAAATATTACATTTGACATCTTTAAGAGCTAACCACTCTGATCATATTCCCTCCCTCAATGCTACACAAGGAAGCAAAGAGCAAAGAACGGTCATCAATGGCAGAGAGCGGATGACCTGAATCATTACTCAAAGCCCGCTTCGCGCTCAGAAGGGAATATCGCATCTCATCATCGTGGGTAGCGAGACCAAACACTTTAGAAACACATTTCTCAAGTCAAGAACTATAGAAATGATCCCTGAAAGTATAGTCTTAATTACATAGAGGGCGAGCGAGGGTAGCCTATGTTGGAGCTGTCATTCTCACTAATGGATTCCCACGGTATAAAGAACACGCTAAAGGACCACGTGGGCTAAATCATGCTTATTGGGCTACTTTTCATCATTAGGTATCATATGTAATCAGTTATTGTTGTATGTTTTATTGCGGCACACAACAAACACTTGTTATGCCCAAGAAAGCTCATAATATATAAATGTTCAAGTTGCCCCACAATAGAACTTTGCAAATAAGGGAAGTGCCAGAAGGTACTCACGCAGTTTTTATGGCGGTGGCATTGGCTGAAAAAGTCAGTGTCCCTCAATAGAGAAAATTCAATAGACATATGAAATGCAATAGAACAGTTGGAGTTCTGACTGGCTTGAAATGATGTTATAATTTCCTATACAACGTCATCGCAACAGGCTGACAGCAGAAATATTGAACAGCATTGAAGGAAATAATTTTTGTCTGTGAACTAGTTAATAACCGAAAGTAGATGACATGTAGTATGAAATATTACATTTGACATCTTTAAGAGCTAACCACTCTGATCATATTCCCTCCCTCAATGCTCCACAAGGAAGCAAAGAACGGTCATCAATGGCAGAGAGCGGATGAACTGAATCATTACTCAAAGCCCGCTTCGCGCTCAGAAGGGAATATCGCATCTCATCATCGTGGGTAGCGAGACCAAACACTTTAGAAACACATTTCTCAAGTCAAGAACTATAGAAATGATCCCTGAAAGTATAGTCTTATTTACCTAGAGGGCGAGCGAGGGTAGCCTATGTTGGAGCTGTCATTCTCACTAATGGATTCCCACGGTATAAAGAACACGCTAAAGGACCACGTGGGCTAAATCATGCTTATTGGGCTACTTTTCATCATTAGGTATCATATGTAATCAGTTATTGTTGTATGTTTTATTGCGGCACACAACAAACACTTGTTATGCCCAAGAAAGCTCATAATATATAAATGTTCAAGTTGCCCCACAATAGAACTTTGCAAATAAGGGAAGTGCCAGAAGGTACTCACGCAGTTTTTATGGCGGTGGCATTGGCTGAAAAAGTCAGTGTCCCTCAATAGAGAAAATTCAATAGACATATGAAATGCAATAGAACAGTTGGAGTTCTGACTGGCTTGAAATGATGTTATAATTTCCTATACAACATCATCGCAACAGGCTGACAACAGAAATATTGAACAGCATTGAAGGCAATAATATTTTTCTGTGAACAAGTTAATAACCGAAAGAATATGACATGTAGTATGAAATATTACATTTGACATCTTTAAGAGCTAACCACTCCGATCATATTCCCTCCCTCAATGCTCCACAAGGAAGCAAAGAACGGTCATCAATGGCAGAGAGCGGATGAACTGAATCATTACTCAAAGCCCGCTTCGCGCTCAGAAGGGAATATCGCATCTCATCATCGTGGGTAGCGAGACCAAACACTTTAGAAACACATTTCTCAAGTCAAGAACTATAGAAATGATCCCTGAAAGTATAGTCTTAATTACCTAGAGGGCGAGCGAGGGTAGCCTATGTTGGAGCTGTCATTCTCACTAATGGATTCCCACGGTATAAAGAACACCCTAAAGGACCACGTGGGCTAAATCATGCTTATTGGGCTACTTTTCATCATTAGGTATCATATGTAATCAGTTATTGTCGTATGTTTTATTGCGGCACACAACAAACACTTGTTATGCCCAAGAAAGCTCATAATATATAAATGTTCAAGTTGCCCCACAATAGAACTTTGCAAATAAGGGAAGTGCCAGAAGGTACTCACGCAGTTTTTATGGCGGTGGCATTGGCTGAAAAAGTCAGTGTCCCTCAATAGAGAAAATTCAATAGACATATGAAATGCAATAGAACAGTTGGAGTTCTGACTGGCTTGAAATGATGTTATAATTTCCTATACAACGTCATCGCAACAGGCTGACAACAGAAATATTGAACAGCATTGAAGGCAAGAATATTTTTCTGTGAATTAGTTAACGGAAAGTTAATGACATGTAGTATGAAATATTACATTTGACATCTTTAAGAGCTAACCACTCTGATCATATTCCCTCCCTCAATGCTACACAAGGAAGCAAAGAACGGTCATCAATGGCAGAGAGCGGATGACCTGAATCATTACTCAAAGCCCGCTTCGCGCTCAGAAGGGAATATCGCATCTCATCATCGTGGGTAGCGAGACCAAACACTTTAGAAACACATTTCTCAAGTCAAGAACTATAGAAATGATCCCTGAAAGTATAGTCTTAATTACATAGAGGGCGAGCGAGGGTAGCCTATGTTGGAGCTGTCATTCTCACTAATGGATTCCCACGGTATAAAGAACACGCTAAAGGACCACGTGGGCTAAATCATGCTTATTGGGCTACTTTTCATCATTAGGTATCATATGTAATCAGTTATTGTCGTATGTTTTATTGAAGCACACAACAAAAACTTGTTATGCCCAAGAAAGCTCATAATATATAAATGTTCAAGTTGCCCCACAATAGAACTTTGCAAATAAGGGAAGTGCCAGAAGGTACTCACGCAGTTTTTATGGCGGTGGCATTGGCTGAAAAAGTCAGTGTCCCTCAATAGAGAAAATTCAATAGACATATGAAATGCAATAGAACAGTTGGAGTTCTGACTGGCTTGAAATGATGTTATAATTTCCTATACAACGTCATCGCAACAGGCTGACAACAGAAATATTGAACAGCATTGAAGGCAAGAATATTTTTCTGTGAATTAGTTAACGGAAAGTTTATGACATGTAGTATGAAATATTACATTTGACATCTTTAAGAGCTAACCACTCTGATCATATTCCCTCCCTCAATGCTCCACAAGGAAGCAAAGAACGGTCATCAATGGCAGAGAGCGGATGAACTGAATCATTACTCAAAGCCCGCTTCGCGCTCAGAAGGGAATATCGCATCTCATCATCGTGGGTAGCGAGACCAAACACTTTAGAAACACATTTCTCAAGTCAAGAACTATAGAAATGATCCCTGAAAGTATAGTCTTAATTACCTAGAGGGCGAGCGAGGGTAGCCTATGTTGGAGCTGTCATTCTCACTAATGGATTCCCACGTTATAAAGAACACCCTAAAGGACCACGTGGGCTAAATCATGCTTATTGGGCTACTTTTCATCATTAGGTATCATATGTAATCAGTTATTGTCGTATGTTTTATTGCGGCACACAACAAACACTTGTTATGCCCAAGAAAGCTCATAATATATAAATGTTCAAGTTGCCCCACAATAGAACTTTGCAAATAAGGGAAGTGCCAGAAGGTACACACGCAGTTTTTATGGCGGTGGCATTGGCTGAAAAAGTCAGTGTCCCTCAATAGAGAAAATTCAATAGACATATGAAATGTAATTGAACAGTTGGAGTTCTGACTGGCTTGAAATGATGACATAATTTCGTATACAACGTCATCGCAACAGGCTGACAACAGAAATATTGAACAGCATTGAAGGCAAGAATATTTTTCTGTGAATTAGTTAACGGAAAGTTAATGACATGTAGTATGAAATATTACATTTGACATCTTTAAGAGCTAACCACTCTGATCATATTCCCTCCCTCAATGCTCCACAAGGAAGCAAAGAACGGTCATCAATGGCAGAGAGCGGATGAACTGAATCATTACTCAAAGCCCGCTTCGCGCTCAGAAGGGAATATCGCATCTCATCATCGTGGGTAGCGAGACCAAACACTTTAGAAACACATTTCTCAAGTCAAGAACTATAGAAATGATCCCTGAAAGTATAGTCTTAATTACATAGAGGGCGAGCGAGGGTAGCCTATGTTGGAGCTGTCATTCTCACTAATGGATTCCCACGGTATAAAGAACACGCTAAAGGACCACGTGGGCTAAATCATGCTTATTGGGCTACTTTTCATCATTAGGTAACATAGTAATCAGTTATTGTCGTATGTTTTATTGCGGCACACAACAAACACTTGTTATGCCCAAGAAAGCTCATAATATATAAATGTTCAAGTTGCCCCACAATATAACTTTGCAAATAAGGGAAGTCTCAGAAGGTACTCACGCAGTTTTAATGGCGGTGGCATTGGCTGAAAAAGTCAGTGTCCCTCAATAGAGAAAATTCAATAGACATATGAAATGCAATAGAACAGTTGGAGTTCTGACTGGCTTGAAATGATGTTATAATTTCCTATACAACGTCATCGCAACAGGCTGACAACAGAAATATTGAACAGCATTGAATGCAAGAATATTTTTCTATGAACAAGTTAATAACTGAAAGAAAATGATATGTAGTATGAAATATTACATTTGACATCTTTAAGAGCTAACCACTCTGATCATATTCCCTCCCTCAATGCTCCACAAGGAAGCAAAGAACGGTCATCAATGGCAGAGAGCGGATGAACTGAATCATTACTCAAAGCCCGCTTCGCGCTCAGAAGGGAATATCGCATCTCATCATCGTGGGTAGCGAGACCAAACACTTTAGAAACACATTTCTCAAGTCAAGAACTATAGAAATGATCCCTGAAAGTATAGTCTTAATTACCAAGAGGGCGAGCGAGGGTAGCCTATGTTGGAGCTGTCATTCTCACTAATGGATTCCCACGGTATAAAGAACACGCTAAAGGACCACGTGGGCTAAATCATGCTTATTGGGCTACTTTTCATCATTAGGTATCATATGTAATCAGTTATTGTTGTATGTTTTATTGCGGCACACAACAAACACTTGTTATGCCCAAGAAAGCTCATAATATATAAATGTTCAAGTTGCCCCACAATAGAACTTTGCAAATAAGGGAAGTGCCAGAAGGTACACACACAGTTTTTATGGCGGTGGCATTGGCTGAAAAAGTCAGTGTCCCTCAATAGAGAAAATTCAAAAGACATATGAAATGTAATTGAACAGTTGGAGTTCTGACTGGCTTGAAATGATGACATAATTTCGTATACAACGTCATCGCAACAGGCTGACAACAGAAATATTGAACAGCATTGAAGGAAATAATTTTTGTCTGTGAACTAGTTAATAACCGAAAGTAGATGACATGTAGTATGAAATATTACATTTGACATCTTTAAGAGCTAACCACTCTGATCATATTCCCTCCCTCAATGCTCCACAAGGAAGCAAAGAACGGTCATCAATGGCAGAGAGCGGATGAACTGAATCATTACTCAAAGCCCGCTTCGCGCTCAGAAGGGAATATCGCATCTCATCATCGTGGGTAGCGAGACCAAACACTTTAGAAACACATTTCTCAAGTCAAGAACTATAGAAATGATCCCTGAAAGTATAGTCTTATTTACCTAGAGGGCGAGCGAGGGTAGCCTATGTTGGAGCTGTCATTCTCACTAATGGATTCCCACGGTATAAAGAACACGCTAAAGGACCACGTGGGCTAAATCATGCTTATTGGGCTACTTTTCATCATTAGGTATCATATGTAATCAGTTATTGTTGTATGTTTTATTGCGGCACACAACAAACACTTGTTATGCCCAAGAAAGCTCATAATATATAAATGTTCAAGTTGCCCCACAATAGAACTTTGCAAATAAGGGAAGTGCCAGAAGGTACTCACGCAGTTTTTATGGCGGTGGCATTGGCTGAAAAAGTCAGTGTCCCTCAATAGAGAAAATTCAATAGACATATGAAATGCAATAGAACAGTTGGAGTTCTGACTGGCTTGAAATGATGTTATAATTTCCTATACAACATCATCGCAACAGGCTGACAACAGAAATATTGAACAGCATTGAAGGCAAGAATATTTTTCTGTGAACAAGTTAATAACCGAAAGAATATGACATGTAGTATGAAATATTACATTTGACATCTTTAAGAGCTAACCACTCTGATCATATTCCCTCCCTCAATGCTACACAAGGAAGCAAAGAACGGTCATCAATGGCAGAGAGCGGATGACCTGAATCATTACTCAAAGCCCGCTTCGCGCTCAGAAGGGAATATCGCATCTCATCATCGTGGGTAGCGAGACCAAACACTTTAGAAACACATTTCTCAAGTCAAGAACTATAGAAATGATCCCTGAAAGTATAGTCTTAATTACATAGAGGGCGAGCGAGGGTAGCCTATGTTGGAGCTGTCATTCTCACTAATGGATTCCCACGGTATAAAGAACACGCTAAAGGACCACGTGGGCTAAATCATGCTTATTGGGCTACTTTTCATCATTAGGTATCATATGTAATCAGTTATTGTCGTATGTTTTATTGAAGCACACAACAAAAACTTGTTATGCCCAAGAAAGCTCATAATATATAAATGTTCAAGTTGCCCCACAATAGAACTTTGCAAATAAGGGAAGTGCCAGAAGGTACTCACGCAGTTTTTATGGCGGTGGCATTGGCTGAAAAAGTCAGTGTCCCTCAATAGAGAAAATTCAATAGACATATGAAATGCAATAGAACAGTTGGAGTTCTGACTGGCTTGAAATGATGTTATAATTTCCTATACAACGTCATCGCAACAGGCTGACAACAGAAATATTGAACAGCATTGAAGGCAAGAATATTTTTCTGTGAATTAGTTAACGGAAAGTTTATGACATGTAGTATGAAATATTACATTTGACATCTTTAAGAGCTAACCACTCTGATCATATTCCCTCCCTCAATGCTCCACAAGGAAGCAAAGAACGGTCATCAATGGCAGAGAGCGGATGAACTGAATCATTACTCAAAGCCCGCTTCGCGCTCAGAAGGGAATATCGCATCTCATCATCGTGGGTAGCGAGACCAAACACTTTAGAAACACATTTCTCAAGTCAAGAACTATAGAAATGATCCCTGAAAGTATAGTCTTAATTACCTAGAGGGCGAGCGAGGGTAGCCTATGTTGGAGCTGTCATTCTCACTAATGGATTCCCACGTTATAAAGAACACCCTAAAGGACCACGTGGGCTAAATCATGCTTATTGGGCTACTTTTCATCATTAGGTATCATATGTAATCAGTTATTGTCGTATGTTTTATTGCGGCACACAACAAACACTTGTTATGCCCAAGAAAGCTCATAATATATAAATGTTCAAGTTGCCCCACAATAGAACTTTGCAAATAAGGGAAGTGCCAGAAGGTACACACACAGTTTTTATGGCGGTGGCATTGGCTGAAAAAGTCAGTGTCCCTCAATAGAGAAAATTCAATAGACATATGAAATGTAATTGAACAGTTGGAGTTCTGACTGGCTTGAAATGATGACATAATTTCGTATACAACGTCATCGCAACAGGCTGACAACAGAAATATTGAACAGCATTGAAGGCAAGAATATTTTTCTGTGAATTAGTTAACGGAAAGTTAATGACATGTAGTATGAAATATTACATTTGACATCTTTAAGAGCTAACCACTCTGATCATATTCCCTCCCTCAATGCTACACAAGGAAGCAAAGAACGGTCATCAATGGCAGAGAGCGGATGACCTGAATCATTACTCAAAGCCCGCTTCGCGCTCAGAAGGGAATATCGCATCTCATCATCGTGGGTAGCGAGACCAAACACATTAGAAACACATTTCTCAAGTCAAGAACTATAGAAATGATCCCTGAAAGTATAGTCTTAATTACCTAGAGGGCGAGCGAGGGTAGCCTATGTTGGAGCTGTCATTCTCACTAATGGATTCCCACGGTATAAAGAACACGCTAAAGGACCACGTGGGCTAAATCATGCTTATTGGGCTACTTTTCATCATTAGGTATCATATGTAATCAGTTATTGTTGTATGTTTTATTGCGGCACACAACAAACACTTGTTATGCCCAAGAAAGCTCATAATATATAAATGTTCAAGTTGCCCCACAATAGAACTTTGCAAATAAGGGAAGTGCCAGAAGGTACTCACGCAGTTTTTATGGCGGTGGCATTGGCTGAAAAAGTCAGTGTCCCTCAATAGAGAAAATTCAATAGACATATGAAATGTAATTGAACAGTTGGAGTTCTGACTGGCTTGAAATAATGTTATAATTTCCTATACAACGTCATCGCAACAGGCTGACAACATAAATATTGAACAGCATTGAAGGCAAGAATATCTTTCTGTGAACAAGTTAATAACTGAAAGAAAATGATATGTAGTATGAAATATTACATTTGACATCTTTAAGAGCTAACCACTCTGATCATATTCCCTCCCTCAATGCTCCACAAGGAAGCAAAGAACGGTCATCAATGGCAGAGAGCGGATGAACTGAATCATTACTCAAAGCCCGCTTCGCGCTCAGAAGGGAATATCGCATCTCATCATCGTGGGTAGCGAGACCAAACACTTTAGAAACACATTTCTCAAGTCAAGAACTATAGAAATGATCCCTGAAAGTATAGTCTTAATTACATAGAGGGCGAGCGAGGGTAGCCTATGTTGGAGCTGTCATTCTCACTAATGGATTCCCACGGTATAAAGAACACGCTAAAGGACCACGTGGGCTAAATCATGCTTATTGGGCTACTTTTCATCATTAGGTATCATATGTAATCAGTTATTGTCGTATGTTTTATTGAAGCACACAACAAAAACTTGTTATGCCCAAGAAAGCTCATAATATATAAATGTTCAAGTTGCCCCACAATAGAACTTTGCAAATAAGGGAAGTGCCAGAAGGTACTCAAGCAGTTTTTATGGCGGTGGCATCGGCTGAAAAAGTCAGTGTCCCTCAATAGAGAAAATTCAATAGACATATGAAATGCAATAGAACAGTTGGAGTTCTGACTGGCTTGAAATGATGTTATAATTTCCTATACAACGTCATCGCAACAGGCTGACAACAGAAATATTGAACAGCATTGAAGGCAAGAATATTTTTCTGTGAACAAGGTAATAACTGAAAGAAAATGATATGTAGTATGAAATATTACATTTGACATCTTTAAGAGCTAACCACTCTGATCATATTCCCTCCCTCAATGCTCCACAAGGAAGCAAAGAACGGTCATCAATGGCAGAGAGCGGATGAACTGAATCATTACTCAAAGCCCGCTTCGCGCTCAGAAGGGAATATCGCATCTCATCATCGTGGGTAGCGAGACCAAACACATTAGAAACACATTTCTCAAGTCAAGAACTATAGAAATGATCCCTGAAAGTATAGTCTTAATTACCTAGAGGGCGAGCGAGGGTAGCCTATGTTGGAGCTGTCATTCTCACTAATGGATTCCCACGGTATAAAGAACACGCTAAAGGACCACGTGGGCTAAATCATGCTTATTGGGCTACTTTTCATCATTAGGTATCATATGTAATCAGTTATTGTTGTATGTTTTATTGCGGCACACAACAAACACTTGTTATGCCCAAGAAAGCTCATAATATATAAATGTTCAAGTTGCCCCACAATAGAACTTTGCAAATAAGGGAAGTGCCAGAAGGTACTCACGCAGTTTTTATGGCGGTGGCATTGGCTGAAAAAGTCAGTGTCCCTCAATAGAGAAAATTCAATAGACATATGAAATGTAATTGAACAGTTGGAGTTCTGACTGGCTTGAAATAATGTTATAATTTCCTATACAACGTCATCGCAACAGGCTGACAACATAAATATTGAACAGCATTGAAGGCAAGAATATCTTTCTGTGAACAAGTTAATAACTGAAAGAAAATGATATGTAGTATGAAATATTACATTTGACATCTTTAAGAGCTAACCACTCTGATCATATTCCCTCCCTCAATGCTCCACAAGGAAGCAAAGAACGGTCATCAATGGCAGAGAGCGGATGAACTGAATCATTACTCAAAGCCCGCTTCGCGCTCAGAAGGGAATATCGCATCTCATCATCGTGGGTAGCGAGACCAAACACTTTAGAAACACATTTCTCAAGTCAAGAACTATAGAAATGATCCCTGAAAGTATAGTCTTAATTACATAGAGGGCGAGCGAGGGTAGCCTATGTTGGAGCTGTCATTCTCACTAATGGATTCCCACGGTATAAAGAACACGCTAAAGGACCACGTGGGCTAAATCATGCTTATTGGGCTACTTTTCATCATTAGGTATCATATGTAATCAGTTATTGTCGTATGTTTTATTGAAGCACACAACAAAAACTTGTTATGCCCAAGAAAGCTCATAATATATAAATGTTCAAGTTGCCCCACAATAGAACTTTGCAAATAAGGGAAGTGCCAGAAGGTACTCAAGCAGTTTTTATGGCGGTGGCATCGGCTGAAAAAGTCAGTGTCCCTCAATAGAGAAAATTCAATAGACATATGAAATGCAATAGAACAGTTGGAGTTCTGACTGGCTTGAAATGATGTTATAATTTCCTATACAACGTCATCGCAACAGGCTGACAACAGAAATATTGAACAGCATTGAAGGCAAGAATATTTTTCTGTGAACAAGGTAATAACTGAAAGAAAATGATATGTAGTATGAAATATTACATTTGACATCTTTAAGAGCTAACCACTCTGATCATATTCCCTCCCTCAATGCTCCACAAGGAAGCAAAGAACGGTCATCAATGGCAGAGAGCGGATGAACTGAATCATTACTCAAAGCCCGCTTCGCGCTCAGAAGGGAATATCGCATCTCATCATCGTGGGTAGCGAGACCAAACACATTAGAAACACATTTCTCAAGTCAAGAACTATAGAAATGATCCCTGAAAGTATAGTCTTAATTACCTAGAGGGCGAGCGAGGGTAGCCTATGTTGGAGCTGTCATTCTCACTAATGGATTCCCACGGTATAAAGAACACGCTAAAGGACCACGTGGGCTAAATCATGCTTATTGGGCTACTTTTCATCATTAGGTATCATATGTAATCAGTTATTGTTGTATGTTTTATTGCGGCACACAACAAACACTTGTTATGCCCAAGAAAGCTCATAATATATAAATGTTCAAGTTGCCCCACAATAGAACTTTGCAAATAAGGGAAGTGCCAGAAGGTACTCACGCAGTTTTTATGGCGGTGGCATTGGCTGAAAAAGTCAGTGTCCCTCAATAGAGAAAATTCAATAGACATATGAAATGTAATTGAACAGTTGGAGTTCTGACTGGCTTGAAATAATGTTATAATTTCCTATACAACGTCATCGCAACAGGCTGACAACATAAATATTGAACAGCATTGAAGGCAAGAATATCTTTCTGTGAACAAGTTAATAACTGAAAGAAAATGATATGTAGTATGAAATATTACATTTGACATCTTTAAGAGCTAACCACTCTGATCATATTCCCTCCCTCAATGCTCCACAAGGAAGCAAAGAACGGTCATCAATGGCAGAGAGCGGATGAACTGAATCATTACTCAAAGCCCGCTTCGCGCTCAGAAGGGAATATCGCATCTCATCATCGTGGGTAGCGAGACCAAACACTTTAGAAACACATTTCTCAAGTCAAGAACTATAGAAATGATCCCTGAAAGTATAGTCTTAATTACATAGAGGGCGAGCGAGGGTAGCCTATGTTGGAGCTGTCATTCTCACTAATGGATTCCCACGGTATAAAGAACACGCTAAAGGACCACGTGGGCTAAATCATGCTTATTGGGCTACTTTTCATCATTAGGTATCATATGTAATCAGTTATTGTCGTATGTTTTATTGAAGCACACAACAAAAACTTGTTATGCCCAAGAAAGCTCATAATATATAAATGTTCAAGTTGCCCCACAATAGAACTTTGCAAATAAGGGAAGTGCCAGAAGGTACTCAAGCAGTTTTTATGGCGGTGGCATCGGCTGAAAAAGTCAGTGTCCCTCAATAGAGAAAATTCAATAGACATATGAAATGCAATAGAACAGTTGGAGTTCTGACTGGCTTGAAATGATGTTATAATTTCCTATACAACGTCATCGCAACAGGCTGACAACAGAAATATTGAACAGCATTGAAGGCAAGAATATTTTTCTGTGAACAAGGTAATAACTGAAAGAAAATGATATGTAGTATGAAATATTACATTTGACATCTTTAAGAGCTAACCACTCTGATCATATTCCCTCCCTCAATGCTCCACAAGGAAGCAAAGAACGGTCATCAATGGCAGAGAGCGGATGAACTGAATCATTACTCAAAGCCCGCTTCGCGCTCAGAAGGGAATATCGCATCTCATCATCGTGGGTAGCGAGACCAAACACTTTAGAAACACATTTCTCAAGTCAAGAACTATAGAAATGATCCCTGAAAGTATAGTCTTAACTTTCCAGATTGCGAGCGAGGGTAGCGTATGTCAGGACAACCTTTTCGATTTACGGTTTAACCTAAATGTTTATTGTCTGCGAGATTGTCCGAGGAAAATATACACCTATTCATGTATACAACATATATTTGATAGAATGTACGCCAATTACCATAATTACATATATAAAATGATTAATATTCTGTGAATATTAGTACCCACAATACCTTGCGTGTGACAAGCACTGTTGTCAGTAGTGGCAGAGCTGACCTAGAGAATAACTTCACACAAGGATGTTTAACAAGACCCTATAGACAAATGTGTTTACATCTATGTGTCTGGAGATGTTTTTTCTTTCGCTTCGCTGTAATGAAATCTGCACGAGAAGTTTCGAAAACATGATATTTACATGGTGAAACAGATTAATGAGTGCACTGGTGCGTCGGCGAGAAGTGTCCTGACTGAATCATAAGAACGCATTTCGTGTTCCGCTTTTCAAGTGAAATGCGCGCTACGCCACAAATTGATCTGGTTTGCGAAATAATGGCACAATAACGTTAATATAAATATGTGACCAAATAAGTTAAAACTCATTAATTAAAGCGTTATTAAACGTAGCTAGCAACACAAACTGGTGTTACGGCCGTAATTATAGATATACGTTTTAATGTGTAAACCTGGCAAAACTTTACTGAGTATCTGACACAGAACTAGCCTAGAATAGGTATCTAGCCAACTAATAGCTACATCTAATTTTTCTCTGACTTTACCAGCAGCTACAGGAGGATGCTGAGGGGAGGATGGCTGATAATAATTTCTAGGACAGCGAATGGAATGGCATCAAACACATGGAAACCAGGGAAGCGGTCCAAACACTTCAAATTAAGTGGACACTTCTGATAACGTGCCGTGCCGTCTGACGAGTGTACACTTGCAAGGCAAGGGGTTAGGGGTTAGGGAGGAAGGAATGATTTTTAAATGGACCACACTTGCCAGGAATTTCGTCACTCGTTCATCTTTCGACTATTGTGTTTTCAGCCAACGGTACCTTGCGTCTGCTTTATATGCGCTACAGTCAATTATGATTGTATATTTATTTACATTAACTATATAATTATTAATATATGCCTACTGTGTGATAGCTAGCAAATTCATTAGCTAACGTTAGCCTGCATAGCTGGAACGTCTGAAGAAGGAACATATTTTTCTTCTACATTTTCCAGAAACTAACCAAACAAAACATTATTACTTTTAAGAGACATGTTTGAGCCGCCATGTGCACTAGTAGCACAATTTCTAACTTATTTGCATTAGTTTTTACTTACACTTTTATGTTGACTTCTCCATTAATGTTGTTTTTAAGTTTTTGCTGACTTTTCTTAGTGGATATACAGTCGTCGCGAATTGAATTATGGGGAGTTTCAGGACACGGAGTGAACATAACTGTATACTTGCAAACTCTACTAAAAACGAGGGCTGAGGGGCTTACAAACTTCCCTTGCTTGGCTAATCATTTGGACCACCCTCCATGATGGCGACGGGGATTCCCCCAAGGGCATAAGGCGAGGGTGTCTTTTAAGAGTTTCACCGCAGCCCATGTGTTTCATTCCACTTATTCCACTCCAGCCATTACCACAAACCTGTCCTCCCAAATTAACGTGCCAGCAATCTCCTGTGCCAGCAGCTCATAGCTAGCCTTCACAGTTCACAGTTCTCAGTTGATGAAAGGAAAATAAACACACATACCATTTGATCATTGAAAATAAAGTAACATTCCCTGGTCATCAGAAAAGTAATATAGTTAATGTCGCAGGTGCGCGTCAGCTGATAATACAAGTGCGCATGCCCAAGTGCGCATGCCTATTCTTTATAGTTGGCTGAAAAAACAAATACAGCATGCAATTATGCAAAACAGTCTTTATTTCCTTCAAAATTCTTTATTCATGCATTCATCACGCTTTTCATTTACATTCTGTCAAGTTATTTTCACACCAAACATACACTTCACCGCTTGGTTGAGGGAATGGTCGAGAAAAATAAAGAAATATTCTAGAAATTCTTATATAATGCAAATAAGCAGAGTAACTATAAATAAGTTAAGTCAAACCATTTAAGTTATTTAATATTCAAACTAAATACAGAGATACAATAGTTGAACAAAATGAAATCAGTTTAATGCTTACTGGTCAAAACTTCTGCTCATAATATTGCTGTTAAGTAGATTTATATTGCAAACAGATTAATAATTCAATAAATAAATACAAGAATTAACAAATGTTGGTCAATTACATAGTGACTTACATTGAATCAAGGAAACCTAGGTTGCACAGCACACTGGGAGGAGGGCAGGTTAGCAATTTGCTTTCTGAAAAGGTCAAATACAATCTGTTGCTGGAATGGAATTCGTTTTGACAGGGAAGACATGTAGAAAACAAGGCACACATGAAAAAAAGTTATACTTCTTCCCGGCCTAATCATTACAAACGTAACACACACACACACACAACAGACAGAAAGACAAGGAGTCTTAAAGGAATATCATATTCTTACTCTCATTTGGAAGACCATCGATTGTAAGCATTTCAAAAACATATGACTATTGCTTCATTGTAGAATTCATTGCATTTGTAAGCTATGTATTGATATTTATTATCTAGCTAGCTGGCCAAACTGCTGAATATATGCAAGTAGGCCTGTGTAAACGGGAAAAAGGATTCACAGAAAAATAGACGATTAAGACATTAAGATTGCAGATTCTCTTCCTTCTCCCATTGCTTTCTCTCACTAGTAAAGGCATTTGATACAGACACTACATTTGACCATGCAGGCTCTTACTGTAATGTAAGTCTTTATTTTACAATCATGATATATTATTATATTACGAACCTTATTGTGATACAAGCATTTTACCGTAAATCTTTCAATATTATGAGTGATCAGTGATTAGTTACAACTTTCTGAAGACTGTAATTTTTTTGTGCTTATTCAAATGTTTGGTGAGTACTGTTTAAACACTAGGTGCAGTAATGTAGGCTATATACCACTGGACCACCCTCGCAATGGGATGACAATGGATTGCGAAATTGATCCATGATTGGATAAACTGGACAACTGAAACCAATGAGATGTCTGTTGCAAAACGGCAGCTTCTCTGCATGCTAGTGGAGGGGATGGTGGCTTAGAAATCAGACTTAGAACCACTTAGAACCACAATGTTCCTCTGCAGATAGTTCATCCTTCACCTCCAGTCCCCCTCCACCTCTTTTCCTCATCTCTACCTTCATCATCCTCTTCTCCTCTTCCTCCACTTCTTCTTCGTCCTCCTCTTCCTCCTCTTCTAAACCTTAGCCTGGAACCTCCTCCAGAGCTGGCGGACCTGTTTCCTGACCTCGGCACGCACACAGATGGGAAAGGAGGCATGGTGTTTCCTGTTCACCTGGTAAACAATGACAAAGGTACCATTAAACAAAGAATATAGCCGGGATGCAGGGGGTAGACTAATACACAGGCCTGTCTTGTAGACTGGTCCCAGATCTGTTTTATGCTGTCTTTCCAACTCCTATCGCCATTGTTTGAATAAGTCAGAGGTTATAGGTCATTGAGACAGACAGAGTTGCGGTTCGCAGGGCCATTGAGAATAGGTCAGAGGTTATAGGTCATTGAGACAGACAGAGCTGCGGTTCGCAGGGCCATTGAGAATAGGTCAGAGGTTATAGGTCATTGAGACAGACAGAGCTGCGGTTCGAGATTTGATTAGGTCATTAGGTTATAGGTCATAGATGAGATAAGAGATGATGAGTGGATTGTGGGTAATACTTATCTGCCAGCTAGCTCCTTCTTCATACACGACTTGAAGGAAGTGAATCGCTCGGCGGTTTTGTAGCCCTGGGGTTAGCGAGCAGCAGAGTGGGAGAAACAGGGATGCTGTTAGTCAAAAGGGAAGCCAGGACGATGAGGCCAGGAGAAATAGAACAGTAATATTTCCAAGACTCAAGACCCATGCATAGGACATCAACATAGCGCTCATTCAAGTGTGATTGAGTGGCTTGGTATTAGAGTTAATTCATATAGATTGAGTGGCTTGGTATTAGAGTTAATTCATACAGATTGAGTGGCGTAGTATTAGAGTTAATTCATACAGATTGAGTGGCGTAGTATTAGAGTTAATTCATACAGATTGAGTGGTGCAGTATTAGAGTTAATTCATACAGATTTCCTGATTATGCAAGTGTCATGTGTAGGACAAGGAGGTCTTTGACCACATGCCTGACCAGAAAAAACTATTGTAACTGTTGTAAATTCACATACCACTAGGGGGCAGTAAAACACTTTGGAAGTGCAGGGAATGTAGTCAAAATCGGAGCTGTGTCATTTATAACACCAAAGACCTCCATATAACTGTGTAACTAGATTTGCTCTAGATAAAGACCTTAAAACTGCCACCACTTTTATGGCTGTCGACTAAAGTTAACAGTCAGAAGCTAGACTCAAATTACATTGTCCAAGTGTAACGTAAAATAAAATGAGAGCATGTCAAATTTCTAGTGATGGAAATACAAACTAGATCATTCTGGCTTTCCCCCGCAATTTCACTTTCTCCTTATCTTTCGCTCTTCATCTCTCTCTCTCTCTCTCTCTCTCTCTCTCTCTCTCTCTCTCTCTCTCTCTCTCTCTCTCTCTCTCTCTCTCTCTCTCTCTCTCTCTCTCTCTCTCTCTCTCTCTCTCTCTCTCTCTCTCTCTCTCTCTCTCTCTCTCTCTCTCTCTCTCTCTCTCTCACCTTTCCCTCCCACCTTCTCTCCTTTCCCCCCCCTCTCTCTCACCCAAATTCTGCCTCCCTCTTTCCCACTCTCTCTACCTCAATCCTCCCCTCTCTCTCTGTCCCTACCCTCCCCTCTCTCTCTGTCCCTACCCTCCCTCCACGGTTCAGGCGGTCCTTCATGATGCCGATGAACTCCTTGTAGCTCAGCTGGTCGTCGTGGTCCACGTCAAAGATCTTGAAGATGGTGTGGACCAGGTGACGTGTCAGCTTCAGGCCCGTGGCCACGTACACAGCCCGCCCAAACTCATCTGAGAGAGAGACAGAGAGAGACAGAGAAGGCGGGTGGGGGACAGAAAGAGGGGAGAGAGAGGGAGGAGGGGTGAGAAAGAGATAGGGGAAAGAGAGAAGGTCATGAAGACAGAAAGAGAGAGAGAAAGAGAGAGACAAGATACAGAGGGGAGAGAGAGAGAGAGAGAAAGAGAGGGGGATACAACAAAGAGAAAAAGACAGAGGAGAAAAGTAACCCACAGCGATTATTCACAAGAGACTAATGAGCGAAGGGGAAATACCTCCACAGATATGAAACCCTAAATGGAGGCTTACCTTGGCCAATGGAGCGACTGGCAAAGTTGTACATCTGCATGGCGATGGCAAAGTCCTCCAGGTTGTTGAGGAACTGGAAGAAGGAGCGGAACTCGTCGAAGGTGATGCCCTGTAAAGGAAAAAGACAGGGGAACCATATAAGTGTGACACACGGAGCGGTCATCAACGGACACGGCGTGACAGACAGTTCTTCCAGGTCTCTGAATAGGGGGGATGCTTCAAGCTCAAACCCATTCAGTTGGTGATGATGGTATGATCATGTGACCTTTGACTCATGCAACTTTGGCCCCCTTGACTGTAGGGACTAGGCCAGGGAATGACAGTGGGTGTGTTCCTGGTCGTCTTTTTCACAGCCATGCTACGTAGTTATTACGATTGCTGTATCAGATATGAATGTGGTTCCTGAGTGGTTCCTTCTGCAGAGAGATCTGATAAACTGTGCAGCGCAATTGCAAAAATAGTTTAACAAAAGGCTTTCTGGGATTTCTTCATTGAAAATAAAACTTAATTAATTAGAAACGTAGACACACATTGGTTTGCAGTGTGGAACATGTAGCCATATATTAGATAGTGTTAGTCGTTCCATTGAGCCAGCATAGCTATTGGCTTTGATGGCTGGAGCCCAAGGTTCCACAGGAGGTGAAGGCATGCTCCAGTGACCGCCAATAGTCTGTCTGTAGGTGTCACTAATTCCAGCCTGAGCTGCATTACACTAAAACCAAAAGAAATTAAAGAAATGTATGAGACACAGGAGGTTGGTGACATCTTAATTGGGGAGGACAGGCTCGTGGTAATGACTGGAGCGGAATTAGTGGAATGATATCAAATACATCAAACACATGGTTCTATATGCTCCATATGCTGGTATGAGAGACTGCAAGCGTGGCCTAGTGATGACAACACAGAGAGGCATTCTGAAGTGGTGACTGACACCTGTCTATTTCACATTCAATATTCTACTGGTGGGGGTTCTCTACAAGACCAAAAGTAGACTACAATTCAACCAGTGGAACTTCCTTAATTCTTTTCACCAAGTTTCCTCATTTGAAACACCCTTGGCTGAAGTTAAACCTCCACAAGTAATCTCCTTTACCAAACCCGTTAGCTAACGCAGGTAGCCTGCTGCTAAGGCTAGCGAACAATGCTCTCTAAATCAGCACAGTGTGTGTGGACAGACAGGGAAGTGTTTAACCATCTGACTAACTAGGACCTGCTGGAACTTAAAGTGGGAGATAAGGGACATGTAACGATGGGGAAAATGCCTTAGACAAACAGAGAGTGTGTGCCCCGTGTGTGTGTCTGTCTGCGCTGTCAACAAAGCCATTCCGGGCGAGTGGCCCTACCTGCCTGGTCCTCTTTTGATTCTCCGTGAACCCGATAGCTTCAATACAAACAGACAGGAGCCAGCCACCCCAGTGATACCTACAGACAGACTGGGCCATAGAGTGATCTATGAAAGACTATTGGTGGTCACTGGAGCATGCCTTCACCTCCTGTGGAACCTTGGGCTCCAGCCATCAAAGCCAATAGCTATCCTAGCTCAATGGAACGACTAACACTAACTAATGGATGCCTACGTGTCCGACACTGCAAACCAACGTGTGTCTACGTTTCCTACTGAAACTTCTAATTAATGAATGAGTACGGTAGAATGACTGGCTGAGAGTGGAGTTGTTGAACTGAGTGCGTTAATTAACTAGGTGTATTTAGGAAAACACCTGCATTGGAATTAGTTCTATAAGATACAAGTATACTAATTGCTTAAGTTAAAATTGTACGGCCCACCAACAGTTTGAGGAAGTCATCTAGTGTGGGCTAATTGACCCCCTTGTTTCTACACTGCTCCTACTCGCTGTTTATTATCTATGCATAGTCACTTTACCCCTACCTACATGTACAAAGTACCTTGACTAACCTGTACCGGGACCCCCTTTATATAGAGAGCCTCGTTATTGTTATTTTATGGTGTCACTTTTTAAAACTTTCGTTAATTTTGTATTTAGTAAATATATTCTTAACTCTATTTTCTTAAAACTGCATTGTTGGTTAAGGGCTTGTCAGTAAGCATTTCACGGTAAGGTCTACACCTGTGGTATTCAGCGCATGAGACAAATACAAATTGATTTGATTTGATCAAGCATGGGTGAAGAACCAGTGGTCTATTCAAAATGACTCAAGACAACAGTGAGCTAAAGTTAAGATTATTTTCATTATTAGGGAATAGAGACAAACCTGTTGCCTCTTCCAGAGCGCAGAAAGAGAAAACACAAGAAAAATGTTGCATGAACATTAGAACACTGGAACACTGGAACACAGGAACACTAGAACACTGGAACACTAGAACACTGGAACACAGGAACACTGCAGAACTTAATTTCAATCTTCATGCAACCTCTGGTTGGTTAAATAACTTTGGAAGTTTTCGAAGCAAAGTGCAGTGTAGACACAAAACACGTCTTGGCTGTGTGGTGTGTTGATGCGTAACCAAACCGATAGATTCCCAACGTGCTGTTCATGCAGATCAACACTACTGAACATTATACACATTGATCTGCAATTAAGGGATGAAAAGTCTTGCATAATATAATAACAATCGATCAGAAAAAAAAACTTTTACACTTGATCCAGCTCCAACTCTACCTAGCGCTGCATGAGCACAACAAAGTGCTAGCTAGCTACAGCGAGATAACAAAAACGCCTTTGTATACGACACAGTGCACAACACGTTGGCTTGTCGATCAATCAACAGTTATCACACATAGGAGTAGGACAATGGGGGTCAGTGCCATTGAGAGCCAGCCAGCCAGTCAGTCGGTCAGTGAGTGAGAACTGGCTGTCAGGTGTAAGTGTCAGATGTAACGGGTTCACTATCTCTAGTTGATCTAGCTGATGGGCCAGTGGTGCGTTCAGGTGTAGAGAGAAGAAGACACAACGCCCGGAGGACCATAACAAGGTGGGAACACAAATATAGAGGGTAGGAGGGGTCAGGGGTCAGGGGGTCAGGTGGGGCAGGAAGGGCTGAGAGGGGAGTGGGGTTGTGGAAGAGAGAGAGAGAGAGAGAGAGAGAGAGAGTGAAGGAGGGGAGTCAGACAGTTATTGGGGGAGAGATGGGGGAGGTGAATGGGTCATGTAGTTGGGTTAAAGAGGTAACAAAAACAGAATTACTTGACACATTGGAAAGAATTAACAAAAAACATAGCAAACTAGAATGCTATTTGGCCCTAAACAGAGAGTACACAGTAGCAGAATACCTGACCACTGTGACTGACCCACGCTTAAGGAAAGCTTTGACTATGTACAGACTCAGTGAGCATAGCCTTGCTATTGAGAAAGGCCGCCGTAGGCAGACCTGGCTCTCAAGAGAAGACAGGCTATGTGCAAACTGCCCACAAAATGAGGTTGAAACTGAGCTGCACTTCCTAACTTCCTGCCAAATGTATGACCATATTAGAGACACATATTTCCCTCAGATTACACAGATCCACAAAGAATTTGAAAACAAATCCAATTATAAACTCCCATATTTGGTGAAATACCATTGTAAATATTTGAGAGTGCTCATCAGTACAGGGCCCGTTTCCACAAAGCATCTCAGAGTAAAAGTTCTGATCTAGGATCAGGATCCCAACTGGCCATATAACCTTATTCAATATTAGCTATAAGGCTAAACCGATCCTAGATCAGCACTCCTACTTCGAGACGCTTTGTGAATACGGCCCAGGACTAGGAGTATGAAGTAGAAGAGGGACAGAGGGAGAGAGAGAGATAGAGAGAGGGGCGGGGAAAGTAGATGATTAGATTGCTTGACCACACTCATCTCATGCTATTGTTCAAGGTTCTAGATGTAGTCTATCTTCTCATGTGTGTGTGTGTGTGTGTGTGTGTGTGTGTGTGTGTGTGTGTGTGTGTGTGCGTCTCTACCTTCTCGTCTGGGATGCTCTGGCGGACATTGTCCAGGTAGCTGCTGATGTTCTCTACGTTGGTGTAGCGCAGCAGGATGCGGGCAAAGTCCTCCTCACTGATGGTGGTCATGCCTTTAGAGTAGGTCAGGAACTCTATCTCCAAAACCTCTGTCTGTAGGTTATCCATGAATCTGGGGGAGGGGGGTGAAAGAGACAGAGAGAGCAAGGGTTTGAGAGAGAGAGAGAGAGAGAGGGTTAGAGAGAGAAAGGAGAGAGAGAGAGAGAGAGAGAGAGAGGACCAAGTGACAGAGAGAGGTTATATGTATATGGTAGTGCAAAATGTGTGTGACAGAGACAGAGTAGATGAACTACGTTACACAGAGCTCTATTCAGATGAATCTATTAATCTGCATGGCGATACCTGTAGAAGTCGTCAAAGGTCAGCTCCGCCTTCCCCTTCTTCCCAAAAAAGTGCACCAGAAGTGTGGTGTCAATCATCATACCCTCCTCCGCACGCTGCCATCCCATTGGCCAGACAGGGGCAGGGGGGGTGGGGAGAAAAGAAAAACAATGCAGTGACTGACATACTGTACAACACACCCTCTGATTGGACGAGGAGTAGGGACCGGTCCGTGTGGGCGGGGTCATGGATCCAAGATGGCAGCCATCGTGCCGAACAGCCAGCCAGCCGCATGTGAGGTGCATCAACAGGGTAACAACAGTCAGTCAAGTCAATGAATCAATCAGCTATTCACAACAAGGCTTGAGTCTGAGCAGCACCTGCACAGATCTCCAAACCATCCATGTGTTATAGCTCTTAGTAGACATATTGGATTAGGGCTATCTGGATGGTGTGTAGATCAGATATTCCTGTGCAGCCCAGACTGATAAATGGTAGTGTTGCAGCCAGCAATGTGACAGACAGACAGGACAGGACAGTACAGCACACAGACAGGTAAGGCTATAGACAGGCAGATACACACAAAGACATGCCTGTAGACACACATAGAGCGAGAGAAGGAGGAGACAGACGACACACACTCATTTCAGCTGAGACAGGCACATATACCACCACATCCCATGCACCCCCAAACGCCACATATAGAAAACCACAGCAGCAAAGAAAACCCACCGCAACAGAGATGCGTACAGGAATGTGAGCAAGATTCCACCTTTTTCTAAAAGACTGTAACAGAATCAGGTGTCTTTAAAGTAATTATGAATTCCTTCATGTTTTCTTTCTTTCTGCCCTCTAAACCACTCTCTCTGTGTACAAAATATCCCTTCCCTCTCTTTTGCTTGGGCTTTGTAAGGGATCCTGGTTATTTTAAACCAATTAGGGCGTATTTGGGATGTTTATGTATTTACCGTGGCTTTGTAATCCGCTGTTTAACACTACCTTAATCCCGGAGAGGGAAAATTCCGGAAAAGGGGGAAGGGGGGTGTATCGGCGTGTGTGTGTGTGTGTGTGTGTGTGTGTGTGTGTGTATAGGAGGGAATCATTCAGAAAAAGGTGTTTATATGACTGGGCTTTATCACATCATAACGGATACAGGCCAAACCCTGACGGAACCCTGTCTGAGTGTCCAAGGACCCAGAGAGGGCGATATCGATCGATGATTGGTCTTAAAACCAAATGGGCCAATGGGCTTCGTCCCTCTCCCGCCATGCCCCACCCTTTCCACAATCCAACCAATCCGGCGTCATGCTGAAGGCAGAGTATAACTGGCACTAGCAAACTCTCATCATATCCTTCTCCATAGAGATAGAGACTGCATTCAGCCATGTTCAGATTCAGCAGTAGCATCACAATGCTTTCCGTGTGATTAAACAGGCCCAGGTCAGTCCGTGCTGTCTAATACCTTCAGTCTAAAGTCCTACTCCACCAGGGAACGAGTCACGGGAAAAAGGATTAAAAGAAAAATAACAGAATTCAAAGAAGAGACGTTGTCGTCTTTCCACTTTACGGCCCAAATGGAGGCACTTTTCACGGCCGAAGCCAGATGTTGTTTGGAAACAGCATACTCTGTAGAATTAAAATGTACTCCCCAGGGATGGAATTTAAAAACAACGCAACTAAAAGATAATGAGACAATCGTGTAAGGATAGGTCTATTTCACATGCTGTGTCGGGACGAGCCAGTGTATCTCAAAAGAAAAAACGAACTAACACTTATCCTGTCTGGACAGTCTGATTCACTTGTGTCACTTTTAGATTCTTCCACTAATTATATACTGATCAAAAATATAAACGCAACATGCAACAATTTCAACGATTTTACTGGGTTACAGTTCATATACGGAAATCAGTCAATTCATATTAGGCCCTAGTCTATAGATTTCACATGACTCGGCAGGGTCGCAGCCATGGGTGGGCCTGAGAGGGCATAGGCCCACCTTCTTGGGAGCCAGGCCCAGCCAAATAGAATGAGTTTTTCCCCACAAAAGGGCTTTACAACTCCTCAGTTTCATCAGCTGTCCGGGTGGCTGGTCTCAGACGATCCCGCAGGTTAAGAAGCCAGATGTGGAGGTCCTGGGCTGGTGTGGTTACACGTGGTCTGCGGTTTTGAGGCCGGTTGGACATACTGCCAAATTATCTAAAACAACGTTGGAGGCGGCTTATGGTAGAGAAATTAACATTAAATTATCTGGCAACAGATCTAGTGAACATTCCTGCATTGTGTTGTGACAAAACTGCACATTTTGGAGCAGGCTTTTATTGTCCCTGGCACAAGGTGCACCTGTGTAATGATCATGCTGTTTAATCAGCTTCTTGATATGCCACACCTGTCAGGTGTATGGATTATCTTGGCAAAGGATAAATGCTCCCTAACAGGGATGTAAACAAATTTGTGCACAACATTTGAGAGAAATAGCTTTACATAGAAATTAAGTATCACTCTGTCATACTTAAACTGACTATCTTCTTCAAGTGGCTTCCCTATAAAACTTACAACTTCTTGTATCTCATGGCAACTGTGGTTTGAGGATGCGTTTATTTTGTAAAAGGAACAAACTTGTAAAATATATGTGGTCAAATGACTAGCTTGTTCTTCAAAAGGCAATCCTCCATATGACACATTTGCTTTGACTAGACAATACACATGTTTACTACTTCTTCTTTCTCCCCCCTCTCTCTCTGTCTCCATCTCTCTATATCTCTCTCTCTCTCTCCCTCCCTCTCTCGGTCTCTTTCTCTCCCCCCCCCTCTCTCTCTTTCTTTCTCCCCCCCCCCCCGCCCGCCCGCCCTCTCTCTCTCTCTCTCTCTCTCTCTCTCTCTCTCTCTCTCCTGGAAGAGTGAGATCACGACCTGACGCGCCCCGGTTCCTGGAACATGGGGAGCGTGTGTATGTGAGCTCATCGCTATCGACGACATAATGGTTATCACGCCCACCAGGCGTGCGAGTCAGCACCTGGTTTGTGTGTGTGTGTGTCCCCGCTGTGGCCTTTGATCCCAGAACAGAGGTGAAAAACAGTGATTACTGATGTCAACCCCTAAAACTTCTCTCTCTCTCTCGCTCACTCCCCTGCCTCCCTCCCCCCTCCCCTGAATAACACATTAGACATGTTATTGGAGGGCTGGAGAGTCAGCCAGCCAGACAGTCTTTTCTGACACAGACAAACACAGGGGGCCTAATAGGAGACTCATCATGACAGAGAACCTGAACAGGAGGTAAACACACCTCTCTCTCTCTCTCTCTCTCTCTCTCTCTCTCTCTCTCTCTCTCTCTCTCTCTCTCTCTCTCTTTCTCTCTCTCTCTCTCTTTCCCTCTCTCTCTCTCTCTCTCTCTCTCTTTCTCTCTCTCTCTCTCTCTTTCCCTCTCCCTCTCTCTCTCTCTCTTTCCCTCTCCCTCTCTCTCTCTCTCTTTCCCTCTCCCTCTCTCCCTCTCTCTCCCTCCCTCTTTCTTTGATAGCCTCTGGATGAAAGGGTCCAGGCTATGTAAATACAGGTCATCTCCATTATCTCCTGCAGTCTTCCAGTGTTATTGTCTCTCCTTTGCTTCCGCTGCTGGCCACCTATTACCATTAAAGAGGCTGCCAAACAAACCGTCAGGCTGAGAAACACTAGACTGCCAAGTCAGTCGACGGACGGCAATGATCTGAAGTGCGTGAGTGTGCGTGTGCGTTTGTTTGTGTGTGTGTGTTGCTAGAATTAGAATTGGTATAACACTTTGTAGGTAAGCAGGTCATCACTGTGTTTAATGCCAAGAACGTTTTTGTAACTGTATTTACCTTGGCTGACATGGAAGGTTCAGTACAACAGCCACAAGGAACCAACACAGAGATTCCTACAGAACATATCAAAGGGCTGGCGGAAGGTCACATCGATAAGCATCAAACATAAGACAAACAAAAAGGGTTAATAATAAATCTTAAGAATCTAATACGGAACAAAAGAGGTAGAAGAGGAATGGATTGACGGAGGACAGATATGCCGTGCCCCTGCCAGGTTAGAGAATCTATACAGAGGAGGATAGAGGGATGGATGGATACCGGTATCAAGGAGGGGTCGTGGATTGACAGACAACACTTATGCTGTACTTCTGCCAGGCAGGTCAGAAAACACGTGGAGCATAGAGGGATGGAGGGAAGGAAGAACGGATAGATGGAGGAAAAGAACAAGGGACGAACGAAGGGAAGAAGGACAAATGAATGGACAGAGAACAGGTATACCTCTGCCAGGTCTGAAAACAGCTAAATGGATCTCTTCTGCAAATCATAGAGGGATGGAGGGATAGACGAAGGAAAAGAAGGAGGGGAGAAAGAAACGAGGGATGAAGGGTGGACAGAGAACAGGTATACCTCTGCCAGGTCTGAAAACAGGGCTTGACTGGCGCCGCGCCTCACAACGTCCCAATAGCTCCTGGACACAAACTCCTGACTGTCTTTTTTAACCACCTGCAGGAGTTTTTACCAGAAGCACAAACGAAGACAACTAAAGTAGAGAAGAGAGGAAGATATGAAGGAATAAACAGGATCATTTACCTCTAGTTCGTTTGGAATTGACGATCAATTAAAGATCAAATATCAAATGAAAGATTCCATTAGAAAAGGGAGTGATTAGCTTAGTGATATGCTAATTATCTTAGTGATATGCTAATCGTATAGAAGACTGATCACAGTAGCATTTAAATAATTAACAGTCTCACAGTGATATCATTATCATAGTAGAATGATTTGTCGTCGTATCAAAGAGATTTGTAAACCTCCATCTCCCCCTCAACGAGGCGATCAAACACTTTATTTCTCGATAGGGGATTTTTGTTTTACTACTACTATGCTGCCACTCAGATGAGTCAAACATTTAACAAGACATTACTTGACTCCATTACGTTTTCCTTAGCTCCAGTCAACCGACATTTTTACTGCATGGTGGTTTGACTATCACTTTGAATAACACACGTCACAAAAGACAACATCTGCTGTTCAATATATTGCATTCCCTCGTTAAGTATAAACCACTCACAATGTGTGTACAGACTGAAGCCCAACCAATAAAAGATTGTTCGGAACTGAGAAAGCCTCATCTATAGTACACATCCCACACAGTGATTGGCCAGCTGTCTTGTCTGTCTCTACAGGGGAATACAGGGGCGGCCATGGAACATCTCAGGTTATACTGGCCAGTTGTCCATCCGGTTAGTGACAGGAGGGAGAGGTCTGTTCCTCTGTAGGGGGGCAGACAGTGGCTGTGTTTCAGTATAGACCATTACGTGCCTTCACTCCTCTCCAGTGAGTGGAGCAAAATGTGCATTAAGGCTGAGTGAGAGACAGGCCTATAGGCTAAACACGACCACATAGAGAGCCTACTGATCTGTCATCAGAGAGTCGTCTATGGGTTGAACCTGGAATCGACACTGAATATCACTGGTTATGTCTCAAATGACACCCTTTTCCCTGTATAGTGCACATACCTACTTCATAGAGTGTGCTTACATCATAAGGACTGTGTTGACTTCATAGAGTGTGCTTACATCATGAGGACTATGCTTACTTCATAAAGTGTGCTGACTTCGTAGTGTGCTTACATCATAAGGACTGTGCTTACTTCATAGGTTGCTTACATCATAAGGACTGAGCTGACTTCATAGAGTGCTTACATCATAAGGACTGTGCTGACTTCATAGGGTGATTACATCATGATGACTGTGCTTACTTCATAAAGTGTGCTGACTTCATAGAGTGCTTACATCATAAGGACTGTGCTGACTTCATAGGGTGCTTACATCATAGAGTGTGCTTACTTCATAGAGTGTGCTGACTTCATAGAGTGTGATTACATCATAAGGACTGTGCTGACTTCATAGGGTGCTTACATCATAGAGTGTGCTTACTTCATAGAGTGTGCTGACTTCATAGAGTGTGATTACATCATAAGGACTGTGCTTACTTCATAAAGTGTGCTGACTTCATAGGGAGCTTACATCATAAGGACTGTGCTGACTTCATAGAGTGCTTACATCATAAGGACTGTGCTTACTTCATAGGGTGCTTACATCATAAGGACTGTGCTGACTTCATAAAGTGTGCTGACTTCATAGGGTGCTTACATCATAAGGACTGTGCTTACTTCATAGGGTGCTTACATCATAAGGACTTTGCTTAGGGTCCTTACTACAGTCTGCTTACTTCATAGGGTGCTTACATCATAAGGACTGTGCTTACTTACAGAACATATAAGGTGTTTACTTCAAAAGTTATTCTAAATCAAATCATCCACTTTTGTTGACACCCCTCTCTCTGACCCCTAACATCGTTACTGCTCCTCCACCCCTCCACAATCAATCTCAGTCAACATGACAGGCAGGCAGAACACAAGGAAGGTCTATTTCAATGGATTTCTATCTATTTCCCTCTATTTCTATAGATCTAGATATACACAGAGTTTAGACCAGGAACAAAGGTACACAGTTGTGTCCTAAATGGCACCCTATTCACTAACGCAATACTTTTTAGACAATAGTAGTGCACTATACAGGAAATAGGGTGCCATTTCGGGCGCAGTTGGGTTGATACATACGCTGTTGATGGGAGCAACCTGATATCCATAGAGCTGCATATTCTTTTACACACAGAGACGAGGAGGAGAGGAGGACGCACGGCATGCGGTCAAAAAGGAGGAGGAAGAGGATGAGCAGGAGGAGGAAGAAGAGAAAGGACATGTTAGATTAGATGCATGCATGGAGAAACACACCGACTGCTACTGTAAAACAGGAGTACTGCTACTGTAAAACTAAACACTTGTATTACTTTTCCTGTATATTTAAAAGTAAATCACGGTTGTATCCAAAATGGCACCCTGTTTCCTATAAAGTGACCTACTTTTGACCAGTAGTGCACTACATATGGAATACGGTGCCATTTGGGACGTGTTGTATGTAAAGGGTAAAGTGTGTGTTCACAACGTGCTACATTGGTAACACACCTCACAAAACATCCCACACATGAACATTCATCTTTTTGTTCCTGTAAGATTATCACAGATAGCACCTACCTTAACATACACATAACATTACCGTAACGTTATCGTAATGTTAAAGAGACAGTCTATCTGATCCTGTCACTGAAGTGGCACGGAGGATCAGTGCACCACATATTTTACCATCTGGGCCGTGTCTGAAATGGCCTCTCTTTCCCAACAGATGTAGGATATATTTCCTGCATGGCAGGAAGTGCAAACTGGGAGTGCATTTGAGTTTTGAAAAGGCCTCTGAAGTTTGTCATTTCCACTTAGAAATTTCAGACTTGATTTGCCCAAACAAAACATTTATCAACCCCTACAAAAATGTACATTAATTGTAATCCACATAATAATTCACATTTCCTGGTGCTGCAGGATTATTTTCCTTATGTAGCAAACTAGCTCAAATTAAGATCCTACATCTGTAGGGTGCCATTTAGGACACAGACTTTAAACAACATTCCTCAGCTGTGCCCCTCCGATGAGCCGTCTGGCTAAGTGTGTCTGGTCCCTCTGAAGCTAATGCCACAGAAACTCCCACAATCCCCTCTCATCCCCTTTTATCTCTCAATCAGATCCTCTTGTTTATGTTGGGCCACACGGACTGCTTACGGGAGATGTCACCCATCCACAAAACACTGGGAAAGGAGGCCATTTTGGCTCTGCTTGTCTCCCACTGGTCCTGACGCAAGCAAGAGGGATCTTAACTTCAAAGTGAACTGAATGCACTCTATAGTGTGTATGTGAAGTGTGGGAAAGCACAAGGCGAAATAACAAGCCTTAACATGCTTGGAGGTTGATGTTTTAATGTCATATTATACTGTATGATAAATATTTTTATCATATTTTATCATCAATAGTTTTCTTCAAATGTGATATCTTTGACCCTCAGTTCAGTATTGCTAGCAAGTTCAACACACATGGGCCGTGTCCGAATACCTGTACTTGGTTCCAAATAGTAGGCATTTTGGGTATGCAAAAAAATGGAATGTTTTATAGTATATGAAATGTTACAAATGTAACGTGATTTAAATACCAGGATGTCATACTCATTTCGGCTTTTCACTAGTAGAATTCACTGCATGCTATTGAGGAAGATAAGTGTCTTTTCAGACCCACGTGTTTGACATCAGCTGATAATTAGATAAGGGGATGTGCTACTGATGTTGCTTTTACATTTATTTTTTAACCTTTATTTAACTAGGCAAGTCAACAAATTCATATTTACAATGACGGCCTACCTACAGGGTCAGCCCCTGGAGCAGATTAGGGTTAAGTGCCTTGCTCAAGGACACACTGACAGGTTCTTTCACCTTATCACCTCAGGTATTTGAAGCAGTGACCTTTCGGTTACTGGCCCAACGCTATAACCGCTAGGCTACCTGCCGCCCAGTTGCTTACCACATTAGTTTTCACTAAACAGAACCTTCTAAATAGTATGTAGTATTAGTACACAGTAAGTCGTTTTAGTATGTAGTATTAGTATACAGTATGTCGTTTTAGTAAGTAGTATGTAGTATTAGTACACAGTATGCAGTTTTAGTAAGTAGTATGTAATATTAGTACACCGTATGTAGTTTTAGTAAGTAGTATGTAGTATTAGTACACAGTATTTAGTATTAGTACACAATATGCAGTTTTAGTAAGTAGTATGTAGTATTAGTACACAGTATGTAGTTTTAGTAAGTAGTAGGTTAAACCGATTTCTGATCTATTATTGGTGTATAATTATTTGAAAAGACACTTTCAACAGCATAACAGAAACTGAATAAACAGACTGCAGTTTGACTTGGGGTGAGAGATACGGCAGGGAGAGGTCTGGTCCTGCAGCTTGCTGTGGGGGAAATTATCTTGAACACATGCATGCATGCACACGCGCACACACACGCACACACATTGACACATACATACAATCCCAAATACACTCTCTCTCCCTTTTGTTTGCTCTTACCAGCTGAGCTGACTTCTCCACATCTCCTCTCCTCCCCTTCTTCTCATTCTTCTTCCTGAAGATCTCCTGCAGCTGGAGAGGAGAGGAGAGGAGAGGAGAGGAGAGGAGAGGAGAGGAGAGGAGAGGAGAGGAGAGGAGAGGAGAGGAGAGGTTATGTGTGAGATAAACAGTGTGCAGTAGTTATCTTCTTGAGTCATAAAACTGTTAAATGCATTATTCAAATCTAATTCTTAATTTATTAAGGGAGCAGTTACGGTAACTCACCACTAGGAACTCCCTCTTGTCAACCATCTGGTTCCCGTCGGCGTCGAACATGTTGAAGGCAATCTTGAAGCCTGCGTGGGGCTCTGAGGAAGAGGAGGGATGAAGATGATTGATCTGCACACCATAGGAACTGAATTAACTACTAGTGGTTAGGTATGCTTCTACATGCATCCAGATCACATCACAATATGTCAGTGTATTTCAGTCATCTATTAAGATGAGTGATCTCTCCCCACAGGGACTGGGCTCAAGACATTACGTGTTCTGCTATCCGTGCATCCAGATGATAGCAAGATCTGTTTTGCTCAAACACATCAATGTCATTTGATACAGTTGTCTATGTTGTCATTGTCACCATCCCACATATCCCATTAAATCACTACTGTTACAATGACAGCCATTCATTGATCTTTAGGCTCAGTTTAATCAGCTGTATTGAATGTATACTGGGGTAGCAGGTAGCCTAGCGGTTAAGAGCGCTGTGCCCGTTACCCAAAGGTCACTGGTTTGAATCCCTGAGCCGACCATGTGCCCTTGAGCAAGGCACTTCACCTTAATTGCCCCTTTAAGTCGCTCTGGATAAGAGTGTCTGCCAAATGACTAAAACGTACATGAATACCTGTGGATCTTTTTCTCTCATCTTGGCAAGTGCTATGTAAATATTATTCCAGAGCTGGGTTACCACGCAAAGTGTGTCTAGGAGTGATGACTGAGATCCTTCATGTCCTTGTTAGACCCTTAGTGAGCAACAACAGCAGAGCAGCAATCTACACAGACTGCCAACACCAGTCTCAAATAGCATCCTATTCCCTATGAAGTGCACTACCTTTTTTCCAAGGCCATGGACAGAAGATGTGCACTATATAGCAGATCGGGTGCCATTTGGGACGCAGCGAAAGCAACATATTCCTATAAGTGTGTTTTTATTATTATTAACAATGTTGATGAAGACCAATATGATGAAGACCTACATGTTGATGAAGACCTATGACGATCTATATGATGAATACCTACATTTATAGGAAAATGTTGGAAAATGTTGGAAGCATGTGTGTGGAGTCTTTTTTTGGGGGGCAGATTACTTAAAAAATATTTTTATTGTCACATACACCAGATAGGTGCAGTGAAATGTGTTGTTTTACAGTCAGACATAGTAGTATGATAGATGCAGTGAAATGTGTTGTTTTACAGTCAGACATAGTAGTATGATAGATGCAGTGAAATGTGTTGTTTTACAGTCAGACATAGTAGTATGATAGATGCAGTGAAATGTGTTGTTTTATAGTCAGACATAGTAGTATGATAGATGCAGTGAAATGTGTTGTTTTACAGTCAGACATAGTAGTATGATAGATGCAGTGAAATGTGTTGTTTTACAGTCAGACATAGTAGTATGATAGATGCAGTGAAATGTGTTGTTTTACAGGGTCAGCCATAGTAGTATGATAGGTAGGATTAAGGGCCTTACTCAAGGGCACATCAACAGACTTTTCAAATAGTCGGCTCAATTTCCAATCTTGTCTTAACTTATGTTTTATCTTATCTCGTCTTAACTTGTGTCTCGGCAGCCTCTTCGGGATAAGTGTAGATTTTAACACCTACCATAGTGAGAGGAACAGTTTGGTTGAGATGGTGGGTGGGCCTCCCATGTCTGGGACATACTGTAAACTTTAACAGACCATCTCTGGCCTTTACTAATGATTTGTGTTTAATGTAATCAGAGGCACCGCCAGCCCCTCTTCATGAGAGAGAGAGAGAGAGAGAGAGAGAGGGAGAGAGTGATAGAACAAGTATGTGTGAGAGAGAGAGAGAGAGAGAGAGAGAGAGAGAGATAGAGAGTAGAACGTAGAAAGAGAGAGAGAGTGAGAGAGAGGGAGAGAGTGATAGAACAAGTATGTGTGAGAGAGAGAGAGAGAGAATATGACATTTGAAATGTCTTTATTATTTTGGAGTGTAATTTTTATTGTTTATTTCTACTTATTCACATGATTTGGCAATATGTTTCCCATGCCAATAAAGCCCTTAAATTGAATTTAAAGAGAGCGAGAGAGCGAGAGAGAGACAGAAAGAGAGAGAGAGAGATAGAGAGACAGAGAGTGTAGAGCGTAGAGAGAGAGACTTACTTGTCAGAATGCAGAGCAGAAAGAGATACTCGGTGTAAGCGATGATGCCTGTAAAGAAAAAGAGAAGAGGGAACATCAAAGGACGGTTGACAAGATGAATTCTGTTAATGTACAATAAAGTACTCTCTCTCTCTCCACCCTCTCTCTCTCCACCCTCTCTCCTCTCTCTCTCTCCCCTCTCTCTCCCCCTCTCCTCTCTCTCCCCCTCTCCTATCTCTCCTCCTTCTCCCCCTCTCTCCCCCCCTCTCCCTCTCTCTCCCTCTCCCCCTCTCTCCCACTCTCCCCCTCTCTCTCTCTCTCCCTCTCCCTCACCAACTCTCAAACAGCTGGTCGGGGTCCTGATTTTTTTTCTTCCAAACTCTGGGGCACTAGAGGCGGCTTGGCTGAAGGCCAGATTAAAATGTTTACTGATTGTTCAAAGACGGGCCTCCTCTAGATAAACGGAAGGGTAGAACAGACCTTCTCCCTCCTCCTCCCGGAGAGAAGGAGAGAACGAGTAATCCCCCCTTTCATGCCGATAACATCTAAAAATGTAAAAAGGTGCCTTTGAGTTGAGCCGCAGGCGGTGTTTTGGCCACACCGGAGCTGCGGGTGTTTTTACACAGCAAGTGACCGGAGACCCAAGACCTAGAACACTGGGTGGTAGCATGTGGACTCTCACACACACACACACACACACACACACACACACACACACACACACACACACACACACACACACACACACACACACACACACACACACACACACACACACACACACACACACACACACACACACACACACACACACACACACACACACACACACACACACACACACACACACACACACACACACACACAGTCTTGTTTAACTAACCTTGTGGAGACATACAATTCAGTCCCATTCAAAATCCTATTTTCCCTAACCCTAACCCTAAACCTAACCAAAAAACCTAACCTTAACCCTAAACCCGGTCCCTAGCTCTTAACCCTAACCCTAAAACTAACCCTAGCTCCTAACCCTAGTTCCTAACCCTAAACCTAATTCTAACCTAACACTAATTCTAACCCAACACTAATTCTAACCTTAACCCTAAACCCCCTAGAAATAGCATTAGACCTTGTGGGGACCAACAACACGTCCCCAGTTGGTCACATTCATATTGTTTTACTATTCGTGTCACAAGTATAGTTAAACACGTCCACACACACACACACACACACACACACACACACACACACACACACACACACACACACACACACACACACACACACACACACACACACACACACACACACACACAGAAACACACAGAAACACACACACACACACAGAAACACACAGAAACACGTACACACCCATGCATATACACACACACGGGGGGGACGGGCGGGTCACAAAAAGCTGTGTTGTGTTTGGAGAAGCGAGGTGTAAAGCGTTGAGGGGATGATCAGCCTGAGGATGAGGTACATTTAGGATGATGTCTCCTCTGCTCGTCTTTGTTGGGGCCAGAGAGATGGAGGACCGCTGCTGTGGCCTAGGTGCTGGCAGGGGACTGTGTGTGTGCTCATGTTCTCTGTGTGGGGTGTGTGAGCTCATGTTTCTCTATGTGTGTGTGTGTGTGTGTGTGTGTGTGTGTGTGTGTGGGTCTGTTACACGGCGGCTGAAAGCATTCCCCCTTCCACCAGGTTTTTGTTTGGAGAGGAAGACAGTAGCCTGTGTGTCCACTGATAGTTCAGGGTGACTGCACTGAGTGTTACGGGAGAGAGACTCCCTGCTTCAGGAAGGGGAGAGGATGGGAACATGATACCTCAGCTTAGTGGAGCTACCCTGGCCCCCCCCCTGCCCTGGACCTCACAGTAGGGGTGGGTGCTCCCTGTCCCAGGCCTACTCAAATACTCAGTTCAGCTAATAACAACTTAGGTAGTAGCTGATCGGCTTGGCTTGTCTTCTACGAGAAGAGGCCAATTCAATAACGTATGTTTAACTGAAACTATCTGGTGTCTTTATCCTACTACTTTAGCCTCCTATTGTTTTTAAAAAATGTGTAGATTTACATTTTTTGTTGTAATTTAGCGGACGGTCTAATCCAGAGTATTTTACAGTAGTGAGGGAATACATTTGAATGTTTAGTCATTTATC
Organism: Thymallus thymallus; assembly: GCA_023634145.1. Lineage (NCBI taxonomy): Eukaryota > Metazoa > Chordata > Actinopteri > Salmoniformes > Salmonidae > Thymallus > Thymallus thymallus. The sequence continues at coordinate 2,294,356 of CM042424.1, read as the reverse complement.
CGACTTCATGATCTGATCAAGAAACTGATCAAGAAAAGCCTGATGATATGGAGTCCTGTTGTATTTTACAGTAGACTTTGATCAGCAGACCCGTATTGAAAAGGCCTTGTTTCCTATAATCCTGTTGGAAGTGGAAGGCCATGTCAACGATCCCACTTTAATTAAAAGCTACTTTCTCTGATTTGTTGTACTGTGCACTGCAGTGAGAGAGAGAGAGAGCATCACTGGATTCCAGACGCAAGTCAGTCATACCACACACACACAAACACACACACACACACACACACACACACACACACACACACACACACACACACACACACACACACACACACACACAGACACACCCTCTCTCTTCATGACATGACAGCCCAGATAAAATGTGCTGGGGCAACACACGGTAACATTCCAGAGTCTGCCGCCCCGCACCGACTCATGCGCACGGCAAAGGTCTCCGTCGGCAACGGTAATCCGACGCCATTTCGGGGATTCAAACTGTCCTCGGCCGTCACCGAGCGCCAAAGGAAGCGTGTCCTAACATCACCGAGTACAAACACAACAGAGACGTGTCTCCAGTTCCCTGATCACCTCATTCTTTCTTTATTCCTATTTGCTTTCCTCTTTCCTTTCCTTTCCTTTCCTCTTTCCTTTTTTTTCCTTTCCTTTCCTCTTTCCTCTTTCCTTTCCTCTTTCCTCTTTCCTTTCCTCTTTCCTTTCCTCTTTCCTTTCCTCTTTCCTTTCCCCTTTCCTTTCCTCTTTCCTCTCCTCTTTCCTCTCCTCTTTCCTCTCCTCTTTACTTTCCTTTCCTTTCCTCTTTCTTTTCCTATTTCCTTTCCTAGTTCCGAGGTGGAAGTGGTTTATCCTATTTCCTCTCCTCTTTCCTCTTTCCTCTTTCCTTTCCTTTCCTTTCCTTTCCTTTCCTTTCCTTTCTTTCTCTCTGTTTTTTGGTGAGGCCGTGCTGATGTTAACCGGCAGGATTAAAAGGGTGGTGGTGTGTGTGTGTGTATGTGTCTGTGTGGTGTCTGTGTGGTGTGCATGTGTCTGTGTGGTGTGCGTGTGTCTGTGTGGTGTGCGTGTGGGTGTGTGGTGTGCATGTGTCTGTGTGGTGTGCATGTGTCTGTGTGGTGTGCGTGTGTCTGTGTGGTGTGCGTGTGTCTGTGTGGTGTGTGTCTGTGTGGTGTGTGTGTGGGTGTGTGGTGTGCATGTGTCTGTGTGGTGTGCGTGTGTCTGTGTGGTGTGTGTGTGGTGTGCATGTGTCTGTGTGGTGTGCATGTGTCTGTGTGGTGTGCATGTGTCTGTGTGGTGTGCATGTGTCTGTGTGGTGTGCATGTGTCTGTGTGGTGTGCATGTGTCTGTGTGGTGTGCATGTGTCTGTGTGGTGTGCATGTGTCTGTGTAGTGTGCATGTGTCTGTGTGGTGTGCATGTGTCTGTGTGGTGTGCTTGTGGGTGTGTGGTGTGCATGTGTCTGTGTGCGGGCGTGTGTCTGTGTGGTGTGCATGTGTCTGTGTGGGGGCGTGTGGGTGTGGGGTGTGTGTGTGTGTGTGTGGGGTGTGTGTGTGTGGGGGTGAGGTGTGTGTGTCTGCGTGTGTCTGAGTACGTGCACAGGGTGCCTCCCTAAAGCAATGGAGGGAAAGACAAGAAACCACTTCCACCTCGCTACCCCGGAGCCCAGGTGTGAGCTTCTTAGGGAGACAGGGACACCAGGGTGCTACTGTGCATGTGTGTGTTACTGTGTGTGTGTGTGTGTGTGTTGGAGACACTTCTCACTACTGTTGTCCTAACACACTCCTTCCTCACATTCCACATCTAGTGTCCTACACTTCTAGTGAACTAGTCTACCACACTTACAACACCATAGGTGCTACTTCAATACACTACACAACAGCCCTTTTTACTAGTACACACTTCTATTACAACACTAGACCTCTCCTCTCCTCTCCTCTCCTCTCCTCTCCTATGAGCATAGTATGAGGATGATCTGCATACAAACGACTTATATCAGTTATGGAGATAATATGGTGTGGTGAATTAAAGATGGGGAGGGAGGGAGGAATGGAGGGAGGAAAGAAGGAAGGAAGGAAGGGAGAACTCTTGCATTAACACTGGGTTAAAGGGGTGTAGAGACAGAGAGAATAGAGGGATTGGAGAGGGATAGAAAAAGAGAGAGAAAGAGAGAAGGGGGAGAGAGAAGGAGAAAGAGAGAGAGGGGTAGAGGGAGGAGAGGAGAGAGGGTTAGAGAGAGGAGAGAGAGGGGTAGAGGGAGGAGAGGAGAAGAGAGAGAAGGGTAGAGGGAGGAGAGGAGAGAGAAAGGTAGAGGGAGGAGAGGAGAGAGAGGGGTAGAGAGAGGAGAGGAGAGAGAGGGGTAGAGGGAGGAGAGGAGAAGAGAGAGAAGGGTAGAGGGAGGAGAGGAGAGAGAGAGGGGTAGAGGGAGGAGAGGAGAGAGAGGGGTAGAGGGAGGAGAGGAGAGAGATAGGGGTAGAGGGAGGAGAGGAGAGAGAGGGGTAGAGAGAGGAGAGGAGAGAGAGGGGTAGAGGGAGGAGAGGAGAGTTAGAGCTAGAGGGAGGAGAGGAGAAGAGAGAGAGGGGTAGAGGGAGGAGAGGAGAGAGAGAGAGGGGTAGAGGGAGGAGAGGAGAGAGAGAGAGGGGTAGAGGGAGGAGAGGAGAGAGATAGGGGTAGAGGGAGGAGAGGAGAGAGAGGGGTAGAGAGAGGAGAGGAGAGAGAGGGGTAGAGGGAGGAGAGGAGAGAGAGAGGTAGAGGGAGGAGAGGAGAGAGAGAGAGGGGTAGAGGGAGGAGAGGAGAGAGAGAGAGGGGTAGAGGGAGGAGAGGAGAGAGAGGGTTAGAGAGAGGAGAGGAGAGATAGGGGCAGAGAGAGGAGAGGAGAGAGAGGGGTAGAGGGAGGAGAGGAGAGAGGGGGGTAGAGGGAGGAGAGGAGAGGAGAGGAGAGGAGAGGAGAGGAGAGGAGAGGAGAGGAGAGGAGAGGAGAGGAGAGGGGGGTAGAGGGAGGAGAGAAGATAGCGAGAGAGGGGTAGAGGGAGGAGGGGAGAGTGAGAGAGAGGGGTAGAGGGAGGAGAGGAGAGGAGAGAGAGAGAGAGGAGAGGAACATAATTGAGTGAGGTTTATATTTAGCTTCCTGGTTGGGGAAGGCAATATGGCACGCTGCTGAGCGTGTTATAATTATCACCGTGGGGAATCAACAGCCATGTGATTCTACTGTTACACTCCACAAGCAAATGCTTTAATTGCGACCAGGCCCCTGCTTCTCTTGAACAGTACGCATCTCTCTCACTCTCTCTGTGGTACAGTACACGTCTTATTCATTTATAGGACTCATTTTCATCATTTAAATGTTTATGTTGGAGAGGATGGATGGAGGGCAGAAGGCTTGCTGCATGTTTTTGGAGGAATGGAGGAGAGGGTGAAGAGGAGAAAAGAGAGGAGGAGAAGAGGGAGTGGGACAGAGGAGAAGAGAGGAGAGGGGAGGGAAAGCATTGGATAGCAGAATAGAGGTGAGCAAAGAGAGGGGAGGTGAACATAAATAAGGAAATGAAAGGAGAAGAAAGGAAAGGGGGAGGAGAACAGGGAAGAGGAGGGATAAAGGAAGAGAGGGAGAGGACAACAGCAGAGCAACACGGGAAGGAGAGGGAACTGAAGGGAGAGGTGAAGAAGAGAAGAGGATGAGAAGAGAGGGAAGTATAGGATGAGAGGATGTCATGGGAGGAGCAGAGAGAGTGGTTCTATTTTTAGGGTTTACAAGAGCGACTGTAAGGTGACCGCAGGGGCCCCGGCTTAGAGGAACCACACTGTGACCAGACCCTGTACACCTAGACACGCCGCAACACTGTCACTGTCATACAGCCTGTAGCATTATGACATCATGTAGCACTGTCACTGTCATACAGCCTGTAGCATTATGACATCATGTAGCACTGTCACTGTCATACAGCCTGTAGCATTATGACATCATGTAGCACTGTCACTGTCATACAGCCTGTAGCATTATGACATCATGTAGCACTGTCACTGTCATACAGCCTGTAGCATTATGACATCATGTAGCACTGTCACTGTCATACAGCCTGTAGCATTATGACATCATGTAGCACTGTCACTGTCATACAGCCTGTAGCATTATGACATCATGTAGCACTGTCACTGTCATACAGCCTGTAGCATTATGACATCATGTAGCACTGTCACTGTCATACAGCCTGTAGCATTATGACATCATGTAGCACTGTCACTGTCATACAGCCTGTAGCATTATGACATCATGTAGCACTGTCACTGTCATACAGCCTGTAGCATTATGACATCATGTAGCACTGTCACTGTCATACAGCCTGTAGCATTATGACATCATGTAGCACTGTCACTGTCATACAGCCTGTAGCATTATGACATCATGTAGCACTGTCACTGTCATACACCCTGTAGCATTATGACATCATGTAGCACTGTCACTGTCATACAGCCTGTAGCATTATGACATCATGTAGCACTGTCACTGTCTTACAGCCTGTAGCATTATGACATCATGTAGCACTGTCACTGTCATACAGCCTGTAGCATTATGACATCATATAGCACTGTCATACAGCCTGTAGCATTATGACATCATGTAGCACTGTCATACAGCCTGTAGCATTATGACATCATATAGCACTGTCATACAGCCTGTAGCATTATGACATCATGTAGCACTGTCACTGTCATACAGCCTGTAGCATTATGACATCATGTAGCACTGTCACTGTCATACAGCCTGTAGCATTATGACATCATATAGCACTGTCATACAGCCTGTATCATTATGACATCATGTAGCACTGTCACTGTCATACAGCCTGTAGCATTATGACATCATGTAGCACTGTCACTGTCATACAGCCTGTAGCATTATGACATCATGTAGCACTGTCACTGTCATACAGCCTGTAGCATTATGACATCATGTAGCACTGTCACTGTCATACAGCCTGTAGCATTATGACATCATATAGCACTGTCATACAGCCTGTAGCATTATGACATCATATAGCACTGTCATACAGCCTGTATCATTATGACATCATGTAGTACTGTCACTGTCATACAGCCTGTAGCATTATGACATCATGTAGTACTGTCACTGTCATACAGCCTGTATCATTATGACATCATGTAGCACTGTCACTGTCATACAGCCTGTAGCATTATGACATCATATAGCACTGTCATACAGCCTGTAGCATTATGACATCATATAGCACTGTCATACAGCCTGTATCATTATGACATCATGTAGTACTGTCACTGTCATACAGCCTGTAGCATTATGACATCATGTAGTACTGTCACTGTCATACAGCCTGTATCATTATGACATCATGTAGCACTGTCACTGTCATACAGCCTGTAGCATTATGACATCATGTAGCACTGTCACTGTCATACAGCCTGTAGCATTATGACATCATGTAGCACTGTCACTGTCATACAGCCTGTAGCATTATGACATCATATAGCACTGTCATACAGCCTGTAGCATTATGACATCATATAGCACTGTCACTGTCATACAGCCTGTAGCATTATGACATCTTGATCATGTAGCACTGTCATCGCATTACGGCCTGTACATCATTTAACACTGTCACTGTTAGGAGACTGAAAAGATTTGGCATGAGTCCACAGATCCTCAAAAGGTTCTACAGCTGCACTTTCAAGAGCATCCTGACTGGCTGCATCACTGCCTGGCAACTGCTCAGCCTCTGACCGCAAGGCACTACAGAGGGTTGTGCGTACGGCCCAGTACATCACTGGGGCCAAGCTTCCTGCCATCCAAGAACTCTATACCAGGCGGTATCCAAGGAAGGCCCTAAAAAGTCCAGGTCCAAAAGGCTTCTTAAAAGCTTCTACCCCCAAGCCTTAAGACTCCTGAACAGCTAATCAAATGGACTGTAGCTATGACAGGACTGTAGCTATGACTGGACTGTAGCTATGACTGGACTGTAGCTATGACAGGACTGTAGCTATGACTGGACTGTAGACTGGACTGTAGCTATGACTGGACTGTAGCTATGACAGGACTGTAGCTATGACAGGACTGTAGCTATGACTGGACTGTAGCTATGACAGGACTGTAGCTATGACAGGACTGTAGCTATGACTGGACTGTAGCTATGACTGGACTGTAGCTATGACTGGACTGTAGCTATGACTGGACTGTAGACTGGACTGTAGCTATGACTGGACTGTAGCTATGACTGGACTGTAGCTATGACTGGACTGTAGCTATGACAGGACTGTAGCTATGACAGGACTGTAGCTATGACTGGACTGTAGCTATGACAGGACTGTAGCTATGACTGGACTGTAGACTGGACTGTAGCTATGACTGGACTGTAGCTATGACTGGACTGTAGCTATGACAGGACTGTAGCTATGACAGGACTGTAGCTATGACTGGACTGTAGCTATGACAGGACTGTAGCTATGACA